>CM069137.1:93322633-93340133 GCA_035221665.1 Okamejei kenojei
GCACACGTGACAATAATAAACTAAACTGAACTAAGATCTATTGCTATCAGGGTAAGCTCTGCAGGGAAACAGCTGGCAACCTAGTAAAGTGCAGCACCAACACAGGCCCTTCAGCCCACAATGCCTGTGCCAAACAGACCAGTTAGTGTGCAGGAAGGAACTGCAGATGCTGGTTCAAACCCAACTACTCTCACCAAACTCCACAGATGAGCCACAGAAAGCATTTTATCAGGAGGCATCACAGCCTGGTTTGGGAACAGCTCCAGCCCAGACCATCACACAAACCAACCTCCCTTCCGTTGACTCCATCTACACCTCACGCTGCCTCGGCAAGGCCAGCAGCACAATCTAGGACGAGTCGCACCCTGGCCACTCCCTCTTCTCCCCTCTCCCATCAGGAAAAAGGTATAGAAGTGTGAAAACGCACACCTCCAGAGTCAGGGACAGTTTCTTCCCAGCTGTTATCAGGCAACTGAAGCATCCTACCACAACCAGAGAGCAGTGCTGAACTACTATCTACCTCGTTGGTGACCCTCGGACTATCCTTGATTGGACTTTACATGCTTTAACTTACACTAAACATATTCCCTTATCATGTATCTGCGTACAGTGAATGGCTCGACTGTAACCATGTCTTGTCTCTCCGCTGTGTCAGAAGGAACTGCAGGTGCTGTTTTAAACTGAAGCTAGACACAAAAGGCTGGAGTAACTCAGCGGGTCAGGCAGCATCTCTGGAGAAAAGGAATAGGTGAGGCTTTGGGTCGAGACCCTTCTTCAGACTAAGAGTCAGGGGAAATGTGACTCTGTATCTGTACCTGTTAGTGGCCCTGGAAAATGAAGGCGGCGTGGCTTGATATCAATGTACATCCTAAATCACCAAGCATTTCTTTCAAGTCAGAATCTCCATCAGACCATAAGACACAGGAGCAGAATTAGGCCATTCAGCCCATCGAGTTTAATCTCCCATTCAATCATACCAGATCTATCCTTCCCTCTCAACCTCAATCTCCTTCCTTCTGCCCGTAATTTTTTGACGCCCTTAAGGGCCTGTCCCACTTTCACGACCTAATTCACGAGGTCGTAGTAGGCCGTGATGTTAGTCGTAGGTACTCGTGGCATCAACTATGTCGGGGCTTTTTTCAACATCATGAAAAATGTCCATGAGTAAAACAGGTCGTGAATTAGGTCGTGAAAGTGGGACAGACCTTTTACTATTTAAAAATCTATCAATCTCCGCTTTAAAAATACCCAATGACTTGCCCTCCACAGCCTTCTGTGGCAATGAATTCCACAGATTCACCACCCTCTGGCTAAAGGGATTCCTCCTCATCTCCACTCTAAAGGCACGTCCTTTTATTCTGAGGCTGTGCCCTCTGGTCCTAGACTCTCCCACTAGTGGAAACGTTCTCTCCATGCCCATTCTATCTAGGCCTTTCATTATTCATTTGAAATCCCAAATGATTTCATCACCAAATTTAGCCGAAACAAAACAGATGGCCAAAGTTTGAATACAGCATCAAGGAAAAATGGACCAAACTGTATTTCTTGCTATGAGTTCTTAAATTCTCCTGGAGTTTATTGCAGCATAGAGATTTGTCATGCTTTAGAGATACAGCATGGAAATAGGCCCTTCTGCCCACCGAGTCCACACTGACCAACATTCACCCGTTCACTCTAGCTCAATTAACCTACAAACCCACACGTCTTTGGGATGTGGGAGGAAACCGGAGCACCCGGAGGAAACCCACGCGGGAGGGAGAACGTGCAAACTCCATGCAGACAGCACCAGAGGTCTCAGTTTATTGTCGCATGCATGTACCGAGGATGCAAGGCTTTTGTTGCGTGCTCTCCCGACAGCAGGAAGACAATGCAGGATTACAATCGAGCCATTTGTGTGGATGGAATCGGGGTCTCTGGCGCCCTGAGGCAGCAGCTCCACCCGCTGCGCCACTGCGTCGCCCTTGATAGACATTAGACCAGAGGAGTTCGGATGGGGGGGGGGGTGCGTAGTTTACTCAAACGTCCTTGCTGTGGCCGGGTACTTGCGCCCAAGATGCGCGATGGAATAGATCACGAATCACCTTACACATATGTTCAATGCATCTCGACAGGGAACAAAGCTGCCGCAATAACTTCACAGAGTCAGCACCAACAGATACATGTTGACATGCGGCCTGACCCAAGTTACTCCAGCACTCTGTGTCTATCTGCGGTATGCACCAGCATCTGCAGTTTAGTTTACTTTAGTTTAGAGATACAGCGCGGAAACAGGCCCTTCAGCCCATCAACCGCACCGGCCATTCAATCCCCGCGTACCAACGCTATCCTACGCACACTGGGGACAATTTACACTTGCACTAAGCCAATTAACCTACAAACCCTACGTTTTTGGAGTGTGGGAGGAAACCCGAAGGTCTCGGTGAAAACCCACGCAGGGCACGGGGAGAACGTACAAACTCCGTACAGACAGAGCCCATAGTCTGGATCAAACCCGGACCCCGGCGCTGTAAAGATTGTAGACATGCTGCGGAGTGTTCCAGTCCGTCCCGACGCCGGAGTTTCGATCATCCCGATGCGAGGGCTTGGGACGTTGGGGACTGCGGAGGGTTCAGCAGCCCCGACCACGAGAGAACAAAAAGCGGAAGTTGATTGAACTTTATTGTGAGGAATGTGGATTCCGCTGTGGTGGATGTTTCTGTTAAATCTTATTCGATGTGGCCGTGTGTCTAGGTGCTTTTTATTTAGTATGGCTGTAGTGTAACTCAACTATCTTAATTGTCACAACATGTACCTTAATTGGTACAGGTGAAAATAAATTTGAACTCTGCCGCTGCGGAACCCTTACAAGTGACCCTGTTAAGTGGCCCTGGAAATTGAAGGTGTGGTTTGATATCAAGTGTACATCCTGAACTACCAAGTATTTCTTTCAAAACCATCCTGCGCATCGGAAACTGCAACCTCCCGCAATGCTTCCCCCGCTCCTTCTCCTAGCTTGCACACATCCTCCTACACATCTTTGCAGAGAGCCACAGAGCTTGTTTATTCTTGACTGCATTGAGAAGGTTGTGTTTTATTTCCTTCTCCACATTGCGCTCTCATTTCAGTGAGCCGAAACGAGCAGTGCCGTTGCTCCTAGCCCCAGCAGAATAGGAAGACGTAAATGGCATTACATTTTACTGTGAAAAGTACATCAAATCACTTGTCATCTCCACAAAGCACTTTGAGACAAGGGACTGCTACATATCAAATATTCATGTGTAGGAAGGAACTGCAAATGCTGGTTTAAACCGGAGATAGATACAAAATGCTGGAGTAACTCAGCGGGACAGGCAGCATCTCTGGAGAGATGGAATGGGTGACGTTTCGGGTCGAGACCCTTCTTCAAACTGGTTAGGGATAGGGAAACGAGACATATGGACGATGATGTGGAGAGATAAAGAATAAAGAATAAAAGATATGCCAAAGAGTAACAACGATAAAGGAAACAGGCCATTGTTAGCTGTTTGTTGGGTGAAAACGAGAAGCTGGTGCGACTTGGGTGGGGGAGGGATAGGGAGAGAGGGAATGCCGGGGCTACCTGAAGTGAGAGAAATCAATATTCATATCACTGCCCAAGCAAAATATGAGATGCTGTTCCTCCAATTTGCGTTTAGCCCCACTCTGACAATGGAGGAGATCGAGGACAGAAAGGTCAGTGTGGGACTGGGAAGGAGAATTAAAGTGTCCAGCTAACCGGGAGATCAGGTAGGTTCAGGCGGGCTGAGCGAAGGTGTTCAGCGAAACGATCGCCCAGTTTGCGATCAGGTATTAAATATTCATAGTGACTGGAATGGGAAGCGGGATGAGTTGTGGCTCAAGGTGCCGGGATTCATTCTGGCCCCTCAATAACCCCGATGAGTTCCTTGATGGATGGCAGAGAGTAGATCGTCACTCTTCTTCAGTGGGATAACAAATCAATGTTTGATTTCTACTCTTCCGGCAAGCAGTGCTACTGAAGATTAAGTTCCATACAAACGTTCATCGCTGTCAACTTCACACCTAGGTGGCATTTAAGAGACGCCTGGATACGCAGGGAATGGAGGGATAGTGATCGCGTGCAGGCAGAGCAGATTAAGTTTATCTTGGCATCATGTTTAGCATGGACATTGTGGGCTGAAGGGCCTGTTCCAGTGCTCATAGCGTCATGCAGTATGAAAACGGGCCCTTCCCATCCCCCCCCCTGTCTGCCTTCCGCAAAGACCGCTCCCTCCGCAACTCCCTTGTCAATTCTTCCCTTCCCTCCCGCTCTACCCCTTCCCCGGGCACTTTCCCTTGCAACCGCAAGAAATGCAACACTTGTCCCTTCACCTCCCCCCTCCACTCCTTTCAGGGACCCAAGCAGTCCTTCGCCTCTTAGATGCTGCTGCACCCGCTGAGTTTCTCCAGCTTTTTGTGTAGCCCTCAATTCTCCAGCATCTGCAGTTTCTTCGTTAACCCTTCAGACCAACTTGCCCACACCGACCAACATGTCCCATCTACACTTGTCCCACCTGCCTGCTTTCGGCCCATATCCTTCCAACCCTGTCCTATCCATGTACCTGTCTAAATGTTTCTTAAACATTGCGATAGTCCCAGCCTCAACTACCTTCTCCGCCGCATGTTCCATACACCCACCACCCTTTGATGAATAAGTTACCCCTCAGGTTCCTATTAAATTTCCCCCCTTCACCTTAAACCTATGTCCTCTGGTTCTCGATTCCCCTACTCTGGGCAAGAGAATCTGTGTGTCTACCCGATCTATTCCCCTCATGATTTTATATACTGTATCTCTATAAGATCACTCCTCATCCTACTGCGCTCCAAGGAATAAAGTCCGAGCCTGCTCATCCTCTCCCTAAAGCTCAGGCCCTCGAGTGCTGGCAACATCCTCGTAATCAGTTTTCCTTTTCAGTTATGTGTTGTTTAGATTAAGGTTTTCTGTAGAGACAATCTATAAAAACCCACAAAGAGCCGGAGGAACTCAGCAGGTCAGGCAGCATTTTGGAGGGATTGGACAGGCGACGTTTCGGGTCGAGACCCTTCTCCAGACTTCCACCCATTGTGTTCCTCCAGCACTTTTTTAAAATTGCTCAAGATCCGCAGTTCCTTTTATTTAAAAGAATGGGATGTATCACTATTGATTTTTTCTTTTGCATGAAAAAAAAATGAGAGTATAAACGGTGTATTACTATGCATTATTAACCGGCCTTTGTGTGCTTCAGTAATACATTACACAACAGCAATCAATAGTCTGCTCATGTTTAATGCTGCAAGATCTACACATTAATGGGAGAGGCATGTAGACAGGTCAACATTCACTCTTCAGGGACTCTCAACGATTGAGCAATCCTCAGACCCACACCCAAAGGGATGAACTGTCTCACTTGCCTACATGGAAGGCATCTCAGCTGGGAAGAATGCAGAGAAGATGTATATGGATGCACCGAGATATGGAGGAACAATTCCTTCTGCAGGCTATCCTGATCTACTAAGAAGATCCCTACTTGAAACATCACCTATCCATTTTTTTCCATAGTCGCTGCCTAACAGGCTGAAGTGGATAGGAGTTCAGAGAGCAGTGCTGAACCACTATCTACCTCACTGGTGACCCTCGGACTATCCTTGATCGGACTTTGCTGGCTTTACCTTGCACTAATTCCCTTATCCCTTATCATGCATCTACACACTGTAAATGGATCGATTGTAATCAAGTATTGTCTTTCTGCTGACTGGGTAACACGCAACAAAAGCTTTTCACCGTATCCCAGTAAACGTGACAATAAACTGAACTTGGAGTTTAGTTTTAGTTTTAGTTTAGTCTTGAGGTATGATGCATAAACAGGCCCTTTGACCCACTGAGTCCGCACCGACCAGCGATCCCCGCACATTAACACCGTCCTACACGCACTAGGGACAATTTACACGTCCACCAAGCCACGATGAACCTATAAACCTGTACGTCTTTAGAGCGTGGGATGAAACCAAAGTTCTCGGAGTGAACCCACGTGGTCACGGGGAGAAGGTACAAACTCCGTACAGACAGCACCCGTAGTCAGGATGGAACCCGGGTCTCTGGCGCTGCAGGCGCTGTAAGGCAGCAGCTCTACCGCTGCGCCACCATTGCATGGGCTCATAGTGTCTATCTTTGGTAAAAACCAGCATCTGCAGCTCCTTGTTAATAGATATCTACGAACAATCTTTTCATGCTTTTGCTGGTAGATTATTGCACTCATCATATATTGATTGAAAGATGCAGCGTGGAAACAGGTCCCTCGGCCCACTGAATCCATGCCCACCATCGCTCACCCGTTCACATTAGTTCTATGTTATCCCTCTTTCTCACCGGCTCCCTGCGCGCTCGGGCCAACTTGCAGAGGGCCGATTAACCTGAAGCCCCACACGCCTCCGGAATGTGGGAGGAAACTGGAGCACCCGGAGAAAGCCCACGTGGTCACAGGGAGAACGCACAGACAGCGCCCGTAGTCAGGGTCGAACCCGGAGACTCGGGCGCCGTGAGGCAGCAGCTCTGCCGCTGCGCCACCGCGCTGCCCTGAAATGCCGGAACCCTGAGCAAAACACACAAAGCGCTGGAGGAACTCAGCGGGTCAGGCAGCATCCGAGGAGGGAATGGGCAGACGACGTTTCAGGTCGGGGTCCATGACTGGGTTAGGTGGATACAAGGCCCAGCATACAGACCTTAAATGGGGGAGGGGGGGGGGGGGGGGGAATGAGGAAGAAATATCTCATTCAAGGCTGAGAAAGATTTATGATCAAGGACGTTTCCAACAGCTAAAAGCAAACTTATTTTCTCCTAACGTTACCACTGACAACGTTCCCGTTTTTAGGAATAAAAGCACAAGAGCAGGTGTTGCTAATCCCAAGCGCAGGTGATGTGGATGTGCACAAAGTATAATTAGTTACACGTTTATATAAAAAACATTTTAAAATAAAATTTTCTAAATAGTTTGGGAAAAAGTAATTAGAGATCTCAACCCCTTCATTCATATTTAGCATAAACTGCACAAATGTGAATTAAAACGGGCTTTGATCAGCTAGAGTGCAAATTGGCAATTAACAGGCATATAGTACACTTAGCTCATTACATTTAAATATTATCTTAAACATTAGATATTTGCTTTTAAGGGAGACCTTATACATACATTTAAATGCTGCTGCTTCCGATATTGTCCATTTTATTTCACCACCCTCATTATTTTGGTCAACAAAGCAAAGATAGACTCAATAATTGGACAAGTAATGTAAGAATGTCCAGTTAAGTTGCTGTCTTAAGACACAGAGTGCTGGAGTAACTCAGTGGGTCAGGCAGCATCTGTGGAGAACATGGATAGGTGACGTTTCACAGAGTGCTGGAGTAACTCAGCGGGTCAGGCAGCACCTCGGGAGAACATGGATCAGTGACGTTTCGGGTCGGGACCATTCCTCAGACTTCTTCAGTCTGAAGAAAGCTCCAGACCCAAAACGTCTCCTATCCATGTTCTCCCGAGGTGCTGCCTGACCCACTGAGTTCCTCCAGCACTCTGTGAAACGTCTCCTATCCATGTTCTCCCGAGGTGCTGCCTGACCCACTGAGTTCCTCCAGCACTCTGTGAAACGTCTCCTATCCATGTTCTCCCGAGGTGCTGCCTGACCCACTGAGTTACTGCAGCACTCTGTGTCTAACTTTGGAATAAACCAGCATCTGAAGTTCTTTATTTCCACAAGTTGCTTTCTATAGGTTGGGATCACTTTCCCAGTGCCTTACACGTTCTACAAAACACTACCGTGATTTAATCACCATCCAGTTTTGTAATTTCACAGGCAACCAAGGGTTGGGGGGGTTATTGAGTCATGAACTAAACTAAAAATGAGACAATTATTGAAAAAGTGTCTTGATCCGAAAAGTCACCCATTCCTTCTATCCAGAGATGCCGCCTGTCCCGCTGCATCAGCATTTTGTATTTATCTTCGATTTAAACCAGCATCTGCAGTTCCTTCCTACTCATGCTGCCTGTCCTGCTGAGTTAAGGGCCTGTCCCACTGTACGAGGTAATTCAAGAGTTCTCCCGCGTTTCCCCTGATTCGAACTCGGAGAATTACGGTAATAGCCGTTCGTAGGTGCTCGTGGACATTTTTCACACTGTTGAGAAAACTTCACGAGATTACCGCGTTTCCCGAGTACCTGCCGCTAGCGTTACGAGCCGCTAAGAGGCGTCCCGAGCTCCGACGTACCCGCTACGTACATTCCACATACTTGCCACGTGTTTCTTTTTTTTTTAAACTCGGGAGAGCTCTTGGGTAAACTTGTATAATGAATGGGCCAGGCCCTTGACTCCAACATTTTGTGGCCATCATGTGAAAATTACGGTGGAAACGGTCGATAACATTTAATTTCATTTCGTTTCGAGATTCAGCCTGATTCACCCCAATTCACCCAGGCCGACCAACATGCCCCATCTTTGCCACTCCCCTTTGCCCACATATGGCCCGTATCCCTCCAATAATTGCGATCCATGTACCTGTCCAAGTGTCTTTTATTACAAGCCTCCTCTACCTCCTCTGGCAGCTCATTCCATGCACTCACCACCGTCTGTGTGATCAAGAGTTAAGAGTCAAGTCAAGAGTGTTTAACTATCATCCGTAAAAAAATGCGGAACAGAATGTGTTCTCCAGAGGTGCTGGCTGAGCCGCCGAGCACTTTGTCAACTGGATTAGACGACAGGGAGAAGGCAGAGAATCCTCTCTCCCGCCCATGTCTTCATCTGCAACTCCCCGGCTACGTGTAACCCTAGTATCGCAATTACTGCACTTGTGGAAATCCATTGTAGGCAACTTACTGACTGCTGCAGAAATTACTCCACAGAACTAAACAGGCTTCATTTAAAAATAGAACAAATTTTATCTGCTTTATTAGAGTCATGCAAAGTGGAAACGGGCCCTTTGGCCCATCTTGTCGACACCGACCAACATGTCCCTTCCACCCTCCTGCATTTGACCCATGTCCCTCTAAACCTATCCTATCCATGTCTAAATGTTTCTTAAATGTTGTGGCAGTACCTGCCTCAACTCCCTCTGCCGACAGCTTGTCCCATGCACCCACCACCCTCAGTTTCCCATTGCATCTTCCCCTCCCTGCCTTAAACCTTTGTCCTCCTGTCCTCGATTCCCCTACTCTGGGCAAGAGACCCTGTGTCTATTAACTCGCAATGTCTCCTTCTTGGTTAGGAGATGGAATTCGCCACTCAAAATAGTCATTATTGACAATTCAACCGTTGCGAGAGGAGACATTTGCAGTGAATTGATCTTTGAAATGTAGAAGTCTGTGATGCAGCTTAATATAGAGATAGATTAGCTAATTAATACACAAAAGGACACCGTGCGCTGGCCTTGCATGTTCTCCAGGGATGCTGCCTGAGTTATTCCTGCACTTTGTGTCCCTACGATGCAATATAATCTCCTTAAAGTGAGGGTACTTGGAAATATAGAAACATAGAAAATAGGTGCAGGGGTAGGCCATTCAGCCCGGCGAGACAGCACCGCCATTCCACATGATCATGGCTGATCATCCAGAATCAGTACCCTGTTCCTGCTTTCTCCCCATATCCCTTGATTCCGCTAGCCCCAAGAGCTGAATCCAACTCTCTCTTGAAGACATCAATAAGTATAACGTCCTGATTCATGTTCAGGGCTCTAAATAGGCACACTTAGCATCACCACAAATGTAGTTTGGTGCTAAAACTGCACGGTGGGAGACAAGAACATTTTTGATCTGTCTGAGAACATAGGAAACTTAACCAGGGTTTGGCCGAATTATGCGTCTTTGTATTCCACCACTTGGTACAATCTTGCCCACATGGACCCAACCTGCCCACACCGACCAATATGTCCCATCCACACTGGTCCCACTTGCTTGCATTTGGCCCACATCCCTCTCGACCTGTCCCATCCCTGTACCTGTCCAATAGCTTCACAATTAGTCCCTGCCTCAACTACCTCTTCCCGCAGCTCGTTCCATACACTCACCACCCGTTGTGTGAAAGATTTATCGCCCCAGATTCCTATAAAATCCTTCGCCCTTCACCTTAAACTAATGCCCTCTGGGCAAGAGACTCTGTGCGCCCACCCGATCTAGTCCTCTCATGATTTTATTATGCACCTCTATAAGATCACCCCTTATCTTCCTACGCTCCAGACAATAGTCAACCCTTCTCTACAGCTCAGACCCTTGAGTCCTGGCAACATCCTTGGAAATCTTCACTCCACTCTTTCCAACTCACCAACATCTTTCCTACATAAATGGTGCCCAGAACTGAACAATGGGAAATAACTTTCTGTCACGTGTTCCATTTAACTTAAACAACACAGCCAACATCGTTAAGGTCGCCAACATAGTCAAGGACCACTTACACCCGGCCATCCCCTCTTCTCCCCTCTCCCATCAGGCAGAAGATACAGAAGCTTGAAAGCACACACCACCAGACTCGGGAACTGCTTCATCCCTGTGATTATCAGACTTAAAGGGGCTGTCCCACTTGGGCGGCCTAATCCGCGAGTTCTGGCGAGTTTGCCCTCGACTCATGCTCGCAGCATGGTCGACACGAGGTCGTAGGAGGGCTTCGTATCTCTCCTTCACGCTCGAGAGTGGTCTCCGCGTACTCGAGGCCTCAGCTAGGTCGCGGCGGTTTTTTCAATATGTTAAAAAATGCCCGCGAGTAAAAAAAGGTCGCCACGGAAAAAATCGATACTTTTTTTACTCGTAGGTTTGGTTGTAGTAGGTCGTAGTAGGTCGGCATGTTAGTCGTAGGTAATCGAGGGTAGTCAAAAGTAGTCGTAGGTAGTCTTCATCTTAGTTGAAAGGAGGTCGAAGGAGATCGAAGGAGGTCGGCTTCACTCTCCACTATTCAGTGTCCAATTTTCCCAAAGCTAGTCGTAGCTAGTCGAAGCTAGCCTTCATGTAGTCGAAAGAGGTCGAAGGAGGCCTTCTACATAGTCGAAGGAGGTTTTCAACATGTCATTTATTCAAACTCTTCTAAACTCACCAATTTCTCCGCGTCCGCTGGACTGGAGGGCGGCAGCTTCGGCAGCTTCGCCCGCCCCGGGCCGCGGAGTTTGAACCGGCCCGTTCGCGGAGCTCGGATTCAGCCGCGGGACTGACTCACTTACCATCACCCGGCGGGGTCACAACCTCGGAGGCCTGGATCGCCTCGGCGCGGAGGGAGAGCAAGGAGGGAAGAGACAAAGACCTCAAGGCTTTTGCCTTCCATCACAGCGAGGAGGTGCCTGGTGAACTCACTGTGGTGGATGTCAAATTTGTGTGTTTTTGTCATTTTTTTAATATGTATGACTGCAAGGCACGAAATTTCGTTCAGACCGAAAGGTGTGAATGACAAGAAAGGATATTTTGACTTTGACATGTTTGCTCTTTGCATGACCTGTTGTACGTGTGTGTAGGAAAGAACGGCAGGTGCTGGCAAAATCAAAGGTAGGCACACCATGCTGGAGTAACTCAGCGGGTGAGGCAGCATCTTTGGAGAGAAGGAATGGGTGATGTTTCGGGTCGAGGCTGAAGACGGGTCGAGACTGGAAACGTCGCCCATCCCTTCTCTCCAGAGATGCTGCCTCATCTGTTGTTCTTGTGCGTGGCTTGCTTGTACTCGTGAATGTATGATTTGACTGGAGAGTATGGAAACGGAAAACGTCTCTCTGTATCTCAGTACACGTCACTAGAATAAACCTACTGAGAAAAAGGGTCCTGATCTAGAATGTCACCCACCCATTTTCTCCAGAGATGCTGTCTGACCCACTGAATTACTCCAGCACTTTGTGTCTATCTTTGGTATAACCCAGCATCTGCAGTTTCACTGAAGCGAGACCAAGCGCAGGCTCGGCGATCGTTTCACTGAACACCTCCGCTCAGTCCGTCTTAACCTACCCGATCTCCCGGTTGCTCAGCACTTCAACTCCCCCCTCCCATTCCCACACTGACCTTTCTGTCCTGGGCCTCCTCCATTGTCAGAGTGAGGCCCAGCGCAAATTGGGGGAACAGCACCTCATATTTCGAGTGGGTAGTTTACACCCCAGCGGTATGAACTTTGACTTCTCTAACATCAAATAGCCCTTGCCTTCCCTCTCTCTCCATCCCCTCCCCCTTCCCAGTTCTCCCACTGTCTCCGACTACATTCTATCTTTGTCCCGCCCCCTCCCCTGACATCAGTCTGGAGACGGGTCCATTCCCCTCTCCAGAGATGCTGCCTGTTCCGCTGAGTTACTCCAGCCTTTTGTGTCTATCTGCAATTCTTTGTTTTTATGCCAATATCAAGCCTGTCCTAATCAAATCAGTGCTATGGATGTTGTCATTTTGATCGCTCCCACATTGTCTCTGCAATTGAATTGAACTCGCTCTCTCTATTTTTGAGGAACCTCAATATTATCTATTTCTTTTCCGATGTGACCCAAACTTCTATTTGCAGAGCGTTCAGTTATTATTTCAGGATTTCCTACATCCGGAGGGTTTTTGTTTGTACATTTTAACAATGTTTTAACATAGAAATATAGAAAATAGGTGCAGTAGGCCATTCGGCCCTTTGAGCCATTCAATACGATCATGGCTGATCATCATCCCCAATCAGTACCCCGTTCCTGCTTTCTCCCCATATATCTTGATTCCGTTAACCCTAAGAGCTATATCTAACTCACTCTGAATTACATTTGATCATCATATTTGTGGCTCTAAGCACATGATCTATAGTGCCAGTGAAGCCTAATCTGCCAACATCAGGCGACACAAGGCAAAGAGAAAACACTGACACGGACTCTGCAAAATGCCCCAAATTCACTGGGACGGCAAGTGAGCCAGTGTTAGTGTTAGTTTAGTTCATAGATACTGCATGGAAAAGGCCCTTCAGCCCATCGAGTCTGCACCGACCAATGCTCACCCTGCACTAGTTCAATCCTACGCACTCGGGGTAACTTAGAAAACTGCACATTGTTGGGGTGTAGGAGCACCCGGAGAAAACCCACGCAGCCACGGGGAGAGTTAGAATTAGAATTAGAATGCCTTTTTATTGTCACTGTACACATGTACAATGAGATTAAAAGCTGCTCCTACTCAGTGTAAAAACAAAAAAGGGGGGGGGGGGGGGGGGGAATAAGGTGCACAGTTTCTGTGACGCTATATACATATCTATAAAAGACAATGGATAAATAGAATGAATAAATAGGATTCCTATATCCAGTATGGGTTATTGCACTTATTGGAAATTCCAGTTACAGTACA
The DNA here is from genome assembly GCA_035221665.1 of Okamejei kenojei. Lineage (NCBI taxonomy): Eukaryota > Metazoa > Chordata > Chondrichthyes > Rajiformes > Rajidae > Okamejei > Okamejei kenojei. The sequence goes on from CM069137.1 coordinate 93,335,925, forward strand.
AATTACAGTAGATGGATAGATGAAGGTCCGGGGGTTAGGCTGTGAAGTCAGTGCATGTGTGAGTTCAGGGAGATAATGGATTTTGGAAAGAAACTGTTCTTGAGTCTATTTGTCCTTGTGCTGATGCACCTGCAGCGCCTCCCTGAGGGCAGCAGGTTGAACAGGCCAAATGCAGGATGGGAGCGTGCAAACTTCACACGGACAGCACCCGTGGTCAGGATCGAACCCGGGTCCCTGGTGCTATGAGGCAGCAACTCTACCGCTGCTCCGTTGTGTCACCCTCAGTGTCATGTGGGGAGAGATTTAAGAGGGACCTCAGGGGCAACTTCTCACTCAGGGGGTTGTCCGTATTTGGAACGAGCTGCCCACGGAAGCTATAGAAGCGGAAACAATTATGACCTCTCATAGGCATTTGGACAGATATATGGATAGGACTGGTTTAGTGGGATATGGGCCAAATGGGACAAGCCTAGTATGCCAATGGTCAACATGGGCAAGATGGGCCGAATAGCCTGTTTGCGTGCTATGATAGCTCTATGATCGGATACAGTTATGACTTTTAAAAGACATTTGGCCCAGATATATGGATAGGATTGGTTCAGAGGGATGGGACTAGCCTAATATGCAAATTTGGTCAGCATGGGCAGGAAGGCTCTATGACTCTAAACTAACATCAGTAGCGGTAGCCTGTCATCAGTAGTGGCGAGACGTTTATACTGATTTTAGATGATCAGCCATGATCACATTGAATGGCGGTGCTGGCTTGAAGGGCTGAATGTCCTACTTTCTAAGAATGCACCTATTTTCTAAGTTTCTAAACAGCAGCAAATGTTCTTTTGTCATTTACTGCCCCATGATCGCAAACTGACTTTGACAACCCATGTAAACTAAAAAGACACATGAAAGAAACATGCAGAGCGTGCAGCTTAACGAGCTAATTAACCTCTCCGACCCCTGGCAGTAAACGGCTGGCTGTGAACACAGGCGGTGGGAGAGAGAGGCTCACTGAGGAACAGAGCGCGGCGAGCAAAAGCCGCAACACGCCAGGCTGGAAGGCTGCCGATGCAAAGTTGCATTGGGCAGCCGTCTTGTTCTTCACATCCAGGGACTGCGTTTGAATTAAAGAGGAATGTAGAATCTGCTGGTTGTATGTCCAGAGTCAAGAGTGTTTTATTGTCAAATGTCCCAAAAACAGAACAGTGGAGTTTATACTTGCAGCAGCATAACAGAATATGTAAACATTGTGTTACATTAAACCCATCATAAAATTATAAATAGACATTTATTTTCATGCTGTCAAGTTTATATATATATATAAACATATATATCTATATTGTAGGCCCTCATAGGCCCCCTTCGGTCATGACTGACCATGGGTGATGCCATGTTGGCTGCCTGCACGCACCTTTCTGAATCAAAAACCCTGGGTAGACAGGTCCGTTCGTGTTGCCTTGAATGCTCGCACCGCTGCCTACAACTCTGGCCTGGCATCAGGAAACATGGACGTCTACAAGGTAGAGTCCTACCGGTTGCGAAGGGCGGTGAAGGATGCAAAAAGGAGGTACGGGGACAAGATGGAGTCACAGATGGAGCAGCAGGACACCAGACACCTGTGGCAGGGGCTACGGACTGTAACCAACCACCGGAGCACCTCACCCTCATCCGCAAGTGCCGGCACCTCCCCAGCTGATGACCTGAACTCCTTTTACGCTCGGTTCGAGATGGGCAACACCACCCCAGGTCTGCCGGCTATCGACAATACCGCCAGCGGGCTGGCTAACGAAGCTGAAGGGAGGAATGTGCACACATTCTCGCTGTCCGAGCACGATGTGAGGAGGGCTCTGACACGGGTGAACACGAGAAAAGCTGCGGGCCCCGCCTTCTCGGGGCGAGTACTTGCGTCCTGTGCTACGCAGCGAGCTCCGGTGGTCCCTGCCTGCTTCAAAAGATCCATCGTTGTACGGTACCTAAATATGCCTCCCCAGCCTGTCTGAATGACTACCGTCCGGTGGCCCTCACCTCGGTGCTCAAGAAACACATCTGCGCCTTCCGCCCTCGCAACATGGACCCGTTACAATTTGCATACCGTCCGAACAGATCCACGGACGATGCGGTCTCCCAGGTTCTGCACACCGCTCTCTCTCACCTTGACAGCCAGAAGGGGGGCTACGTGAGGATGCTGTTCATAGACTTCAGTGCAGCCTTCAACACGATAGTCCCCACCAGACTTGCTGAGAAGCTGCTGGAATTGGGGCTCAACACCCCCCTGTGTGCCTGGGTCCTGGACTTTCTCACCGCCAGGCCCGAGGTAGTCAAGATGGGAGGAAATACATCAAAGTTCCTCACCCTTAGCACAGGATCCCCCCAGGATTGCGTCCTCTGCCCCCTACTGTACTCACTGTACACACATGACTGTGTGGCTAGGTTCAGCTCCAACTCCATAATCAAGTTTGCTGATGACACTGTGGTGGCGGGCCTGATCTCAGACAATGATGAGAAGGCCTGGGTGGTGGTGGCTGATCTGGCACTCTGGTGTCAGGACAACAGCTTCGTCTTGAACATCAAAAAAACTAAGGAGCTGATCGTGGACTTTAGGAGGCCACATCATCCGAGGACCTACACGCCACTGGAGATAAATGGGGATACTGTGGATAGGGTGAGCTGCTATAAATACCTGGGAGTCCACATCTCTGAGGATATGACATGGACATCACAAACTGCAGCACTGGTGAGTAAGGCAAGGCAGCGCCTTTATCACCTCAGGCAATTGAGGAAATTCAGAGTGTCTCCGAGGATCCTCCAGTGCTTCTACTCAGCGGCTGTGGAAAGCATCTTGTCCGGAAATATTACAATTTGGTTTGGGAACTGCTCTGCCCAGGACAAGAAGGCTCTGCAGAGAGTAGTGCGTTCGGCCGAACTACATTCGCCCCTCTGCAGGAACTATACATCAGAAGGTGCAACTCCAGAGCCAATAAGATCAGGGGAGACCCCTTCCACCCCAGCAACGGACTGTTCCAGCTGCTGCGGTCAGGCAAACGCCTCCGTTGCCATGCTGTGAGAACGGAGAGGTTGAGAAGGAGTTTCTTCCCAGAGGCCATTAGGACTGTAAACTCCTATCTCACCAGGGACTAACTTTACTGTACCAGTCTACTGCTTTTTTTTAAATTGTGTTTTTTTTGTTCCCTTTTTCCTTCAACCCACAATATTTAATATGTAAAAGAAATTGGTGATTCTGTTCCATTCTGTTTGTAGTTTGTTTGGTTGTTTGTTTTTGCACAAAGTCCGCGAATACTGTCATTTTTCATGTCACTGCACATCTCGTATGTGTATGTGACGAATAAACTTGACTTGACTTGCCCCAAACCTCGGCTAGAGCAAAGATCCAACGGCGGAGCAAGATAGACCACTCCTTCTAAATGCAATGGGCTGACGTGTATTACGCAATGGAGTGGAAAGCGGGCCTTTTTTTCATCCATTTCAGTAACCCGACCCGACCCGACTCGCAGTGTAATCAACGTTGCGGGGGAATAGTTTGCGTTAATAAATTATAATTCTGAAAATGAGAAGATTTTTACCAAATAACTTTTATTTTTACGAGGATGTTTCCGTAACCGGCTTCCGTCTCCGCACTAGTATCTTTGCTCCGCTATAGCACCTTTGGTGCGGAGACAGGAGCCGGTTATGGAAATGGGGCCGAAAATTACCTGCGAATCTGCCCATGACCGTACTACGTATTTTTCGTCGAGTGGACTATCTTGCTCGCTATTGGACCTTTGGGCTAGAGCAGCGTCGCTTGTGGCTGAAAGAGACCAATGCGGGAGTGACAGTCTCTGTGGCAAAGGTCACATTTGTGTGCGGTCTCTGGTCTGTTGAAGTTGCCGCGCTCCTTTCTGCGTGCCCGCTTGTCTGCCGCTGCGTTCAACAGTTTCTCTTCCCCCGTTTTGAGATGTTGGTCCTCTCCCAGGACTCTACATCGATGTTGAGCGCCCGCCTTCATATCTCTCTTGCAGACATCCTTGTAACGTAGCTGGGGGCGGCCGATGGTTCTCCTCCCAGATGTCAGCTCTCCATAGAGGATGTCTTTTGGAATACGGCCATCCTCCATGGGGTGGACATGGCCCAGCCACCGCAGTCTGCGCTGCCTGAGTAGAGTGGACATACTGGGAAGGCCAGAGCGAGACAGGATCTCGGCGTTGGACACTCTGCCTT
>CM069137.1:93347633-93376417 GCA_035221665.1 Okamejei kenojei
GCAATCAGAAGAATAATGGCCCTGATAACATAGCTCAGATAATGCTGGTCGCAAATATCAGTCGGAATTACACAGCTGAGCCCCCAGAGTCAAGAGACAATAACAATAGACAATAGGAGCAGGAGTTGGCAATTCGGCCCTTCGAGCCAGCACCGCCATTTCTTGTGATCACGGCTGATCCACAATCAGTCTTCCGTTCCTGCCTTCTCCCCATATCCCTTGACTCCGCTATCTTTAAGAGCTCTATCGAACTCCCTCTTGAAAGCATGCAGAGAATTGGGTTCCACTTCCTTCCGAGGCAGAAAATTCCACAGATTCACAACTCTCTGGGTGAAAACGTTTTTCCTCATCTCCGTTCTAAATATCCTACCCCATATTCTTAAACTGTGGCCCCAGGTTCTGGACTCCCCCAACATCGGGAACATGTTTCCGGCCTCTAGCGTGTCCAATCTCTTAATAATCTTATATGTTTCAATAGGATCCTCTCTCATCCTAAATTCCATAGTATACAAGCCCAGCCGCTCCATTCTTTCAATATATGACAGTCCCGCCATCCCGGGAATTAACCTCGTGAACCTCCACTCAACTCCCTCAATAACAAGAATATCCTTCCTCAAATTTGGAGACCAAAACTGCACACAATACTCCAAGTGTGGTATAACATGAGGTGGGACTAATGCAGATAGGTCATGTTGGTCAGCATGGGCATGATGGGCCGAAGGGCCCCCATCCATGCTGTATGACTCTATGACCTTATTAAACTGTCAGCAAAAGACCAAATGCTGGAGTAAGGGGTGGCACGGCGGTAGAGTTGTCAGCGGCAGAGAGCTGGGTTCGATCCTGACCACGGGTGCTGTCTCTGCGGAGTTTATACGTTCCCCCCGTGACCGCGTGGGTTTTCCCCCGGATGCTCCGGTTCCCTCCCGCACTCCAAAGGCGTGCAGGATTGCAGGTTAATTGGCTTCTGTACATTGTAAATTGTCCCCAGTGTGTGTTGGATAGTGCTGGTGTATGGGGATCGCTGGTCGGTTTGCCAGCGCTCTATTTTTAAATGCTCGCTGTTTGCTTTCTGGAGATTGCAGTACAGAATACGCTCAATAGATTTCACATAATTACAACCTTCGGCAGAAAGACAATATTTATGTGTCTATTATTTTCCAAAAATAATTATTCGCAACACATCTGCATTCATGACTCTGACATTTCACAAGTTCTTATCCCACAGTGGCTAGTTGATTGTGGGGACACAACAAACTACTTTTTTTTTAAAAATCAATTATCCTCTTTTTCAGAGAGAGAAAAGTGACCTATGCCTCCCCAGTGCAGATCAACTCTTCCAGAGTTAAACAGAAAAAAATAAATCAGCCAAACACGATAAATATGTAATGTGTAGTTTGGCAGCGTCTGTAAAGGTTTTAGGAAAAAGCGATATAAATGAAAAGACGACAACATCCAGCATTCCAAATCTCTCTGCATGGGACACATAACACATTATTGAATTCTCTCCAATTTCAATTAACATTTCCCCAACCCGCTCTTTCCTCTTCCCCCCCCCCCCCAACCACAATGTGCACACATTTCCTCCACCCCAGTCACCCTGTTCCTTTCCCGGAGTCCCACATTCCCTCTTCATCCCCCTCTTTTCCCGTCCACTTCCACCCACATCCCTCCCTCCGGGCTCACGTCTCACTCCTCCTCTTCTCTCCTCACCTGACGCCCTTTCATCTCCTTTTCACCTCCAGCCTTTGCCATTTACTCCACCCATCTGCCTATCAACCCCCTCCCCCCCTCGCCTGTATCCACCTATCACTTGCTACGTTTTGTCGTTCCCCCCCCCCCCATCTCTCTTTTCCAACTTACTCCCCCCTACTACATCAGTCCTGATCCAAAACATCAACTATCCATTTCCTCCACAGATGCCACTGTGTTACTCCAGCATTTGTGTCACTTTTTTTTGTAAACCAGCACCTGCAGTTTACAAAAAAAGTTCTTTGTTTCTACTTCCTTTCGTTGTAAACTAACCAGCCCTTTGAGAGTGCGACCTGGGACTAGCTTGGATGGGGCATCTTGGTCAGCACGGGCGAACTGGGCTGAAGGGCCTGTTTCCGTGCTGTATGACTATGACTCTAACTTACTGGGACACAACGTCTTGACTGGACTGTGCTGGCTCGAAGGGCCGAATGGCCTCCCCCTGCACCTATTTTCTATTATCTAAGTTTTCTATGTCAAAGCCGCCACAGCCAGACATAAAAACAGCTTTTTTTCCACGAGCATTAGCTCTTTCTACTCAATAACCAAAAGTCTGTAGCCTCCTTTTGCTCTGGTATTGTTTAAACTATAATGTTTAATTCTTAGTGTTTTAATGTTTTATGTTTTATTCTTAATTGTTTACTGTATGTCGTGTTGTTACTTGTGAGCGGAGCACCAAGGCAAATTCCTTGTATGTGTACATACTTGGCCAATAAACTTATTCATCATTCATTCAGTCATTCATTCACATTTGACTGCGTATCTCTGTAACATTTTATATCTGTAGCTTTCTCCTGCCAAGAAGATTAGTGGGAGATGCGAGCTGATGCCTTGCAGACTGATGGCCCAACATGATGTATTTTTACCCAAGATGTCTTTTGTAAATTCACCGTACCTCTCAGCGGATAGACACAAAAAGCTGGAGTAACTCAGGCAGCATCTCTGGGGAGAAGGAATGGGTGATGTCTCGGGTCGAGACCTTGCTTCAGTACCTCTCCGCAGATCGGGTGCACTTGCCGAAACCCTATCTACACTAGTCCTAGCTGCCCATTTGGCCCATATCTCTCGAAGCCTTTCCTATCCACGTACCTGTCCAAATGTCATGAAAAGTGAAGTGCCGTTATAGTACCTGCCATCAACTACTTCAACTAACAGATGGAAGGAGCAGGGAAGAGAATGGGAGGGAGGAGAAGGAGTGGAGACACTTTTAAGAAGCCAGACAACTTTTAATAACATCGGTCGGTTTTCCTTGGTTCTGAAAACCCGTGCTTACGTTTTGTTTCCCCAATGAGCCAATTAAAATGCCCGGTCAGCAAAGGAGATTGCCTACGGCCACCTCGACTGCCTATAACTACATGGCGACCCCACTACCACTGCACCACGAGTTCAAAAGAACCAATCCGACCAATGTTTACTCGTGGAAAGGTTTTCAGCAGGTTGAAAATTTTTCCTCGACCAAACTGAGGCCGCGAGTATGCGGGAACCATGCTGCGAGTCTTCTAATGAGGTTGCCATAGTGGGACAGGTGCTCCAGTGGGTCAGGCAGCATCCCTGGTGAACATGGATAGGTGATGCTTTGGGTCGGGACCCATCATCAGACTCGTTCTTATTAAATCTTTCCTCTCTCACCTTAAATCGGTGTCTCCCATACCCTGGGTAAAAGGTTGTGCATTCATCTCGCGATCTTCGACACCTCTATCAGATCACCCCTCGGCCTCCTGAGGTCCAATGAATGAAACTCAAAGTATTATTCCAAAGAATATTACTCAAATGCTTTCCGATTCTTTTCAAGCTATGATCAATATCAACACAAGGAATGTTATGACCTTCTGAGCGTTCCTCTACTGAAAGGCAGTGTCGTGCTCGGAAGATTTATCATACAAGCAAATGTTCGGCAGAACTTATTGATTTTGTTACAAAAATTAGAACTTGTACACCCAGAATGGGTCCTAAAGATGTTTGTATAATTTAATTTACTTCATATCCTTGGTAACAGTCTAGGCCATTTGTCCCATCCAATCATGGCTGATCTATCTTTCCATCTCAACCCCATTCTCCTGCCTTCTCTCCATAACCCCTGACACCCGTATTAATCAAGAATCTATCTATCTCTGCCTTAAAAATATCCATTGACTTGTCCTCCACAGCCTTCTGTGGCAAAGAATTCCACAGATTCACCACCCTCTGACTAAAGAAATTCCTCCTCATCTCCTTTCTAAAGGACGCCCTCTTATTCTGAGGCTGTTCCCGTTGGTCCTAGACTCTCTCACTAGTGCAAACATCTTCTCCACTCTATGGTAAAACATTTAATTACACATTGCTGAACATCTATCAGAAACGGACTCCCAATAATTCCAGAATTACTTGCAGAGAAATATGAATTGTAATTAATATATTTGGTTGAGGTTGTAATTTGACTTCTGGACATGTTTGCAGAGGTGGGGCTATGGGGAGTCGGAGGAAGCTATTCCTGGGGCCTGAAGACCCGGGACATTCAGTGGGGCAGAGAATTTCCTCTGTAACACCGGAGGTTGCTGGGAGAACTGAAAGAAGCGGGCGGTAGAGTTGCAGCCTCACAGCGCCAGGGACCCGGGTTCGATCCTGACCACGGGTGCTGTCAGTACTCCCTCACTCCCAAGACGTACAGGTGTGTAGATTAATTGGGTTGGTTGTAAAAGCAAAAAGAAATTGTCCCCAGTGTGTGTAGGATAGTGTTAATGTGCGGGGATCGCTGCTTCAGTGCGGACTCGGTGAGCTGAAGGGCTTGTTTCCGCGCTGTCAAGGGTCAAGAGTCAAGAATGCTTTATTATCATGTGTCCTAGATAGAATAATGAAAATTTTATTTGCTGCAGAATATGTAAACATAATAAATTATATAACAAAAACTCAGGAAAAAAAAGAACAATAACAGTGCAATAATAATAATAATAGTCTATTGTAGTTCAGGGCTTATTTGAGGTTGTCGTGTTTAATAAGCTGATGGTTGTGACTGGGCAGTGGTCACAACCTTGTGCTAGTTCCTTTTCTGTTCCTGGACGCTCATACATCTCTAAACTAAACTAAACCGAATCCGTTCAACAAGATGATGTGTTTAAAATGCTCCCTGTTTGTTTTCTGGAGGTTGCAGGATAAAATATGCTCGATAGATTTTACATAATGATACAAGTAGTTTGGTGGCCAAAGGAGTGTTTCCACGCTGTATCTCTAAGTCAGCTGGAGTAACCCAGCGGGACAGGCAGCATCTCTGGAGTGGGTGACGTTTCGGGTTGAGACCCTTCTTCAGACATTCTAGGTTCATTGTTTACTGTTCCCAGGTTCATTGGTGGCTCAGTATCAGAGTCCATACTGCCTATTTTCTTCCCCTCTTGATGTTAAGGTAGCTCAATATTGAATCATAGACTGTACAGCATAGAAACAGGCCCTTCGGCCCACCTTGTCCCGAGTTCCTCCCTCTTAAATCTCTCCCCTCTCACCTTAAGCCTGTGCCCTCTAGGTTTAGAATCCTCTACCCTGGAAAACATGGAATGTGAGCGTTCACTTTTTCCACGCGCCTCATGATCTTGTGCACCTCAATAAGATCATCCCTCAGCCTCCTACACTCCAAAGGACAAAGTCGCAACCTGTCCCACCTCTCCCTGTAACACAAGCCCACAACCGCCAGCATCACCTGGGCAGGCAGACCCCTGCAGCTGCCGGCCCAGTGCCGTTGCCAGGACAACGGGCCTTTACGTCCATGTTTTTAACAACGTTGGACTTGAATCATACAAAATGGCGTTGGAAACATGGCGACTCTTGCGTGCAGTCTCAATGTGATCTGTAATTCCTACACGCTTGTTGTTAAGTATGATTGTGCCCATGTATAGTAAGTTTTTTTCCTGAACTACAGGCCCACCGCCGACGTTCCAGCAACAAGTGGTCCGGCACCTCCTTTAATCCGGACAAAATTCCGAGTAATCCCCCCTCCCCGGGAGTCCCGCTGGGAATGCGGCGCCTATGCCGGGAGCGGCGGGCGCTCTCAACCTCATCGGGACTTCCACAGTTGAATTTGCCCCCTGCGGCCGGGGCTCTGGAACTCCCCCATTGCCGACTTCCACGGCCGACTTTACTGGGTGGTGTCCCGGTCCCCCGGCGGCCTAAGTGAACCGTTTTGGTGCCGAAGGACTCTCCAAAGCCATGACCTCTGACACTCCGGCAAAACGGATAATCCAGAAAGGCTTTGGTAACAAGAATGCGGGAGAATCGGTGGTGGACTTGTGTACATAAAAAGGAATTTGACTGCTATATGTGAGAATAAAATCTGATGGAGGATGTCGACCCGAAACGTCTCCCATTCCTTCTCTCCAGGGATGCTGCCTGTCCCGTTGAATTACTCCAGCATTTTGTGTCTGTCTTTGAGAATAAAGGACCGCTGAACCTCTGACGTCCTTGGAGGGGGAGCAACAGATTGTATTGACAAGTTTCATTGTTGACTTGTCAGCATGTCAGTGAGGCCTTGTCAGGTCTTTCTTGCCATTAAGTTCATAAACTAAATGTGAGGATAATTGACTTGCAGAAATAAAATGAATCTAACCGATCAGTCCTGGGAGTTAGTTCCCTGTGGCAACTGGAAACACTTTGCTAACGTTTAGTGTGTGGGATTGAGAGATACAGTGTGGAAGCAGGCCCTTTGGCCTACCAAGTCCACACCGGCCAGCGATCCCTCCATACACCAGCACTATCCTACACAACAGGGACACTTCGCAGAAGCCATTTGACCTAGGCCCCAAAGCACCAGGCAATCATCAGTTCACTTTGGAGACTCAAGAAACCGCAGGTGCTGGTTTACAATTTAAAAAGAAAACAGAGAATGCTGGAGTAATACAACGGGTCGGGCAGCATCTGTGAAAAAAAGGTGACGTTTTGGGTTGGGACCCTCCTTCAAAGGTTCATTTTATCTGTTGCAAATACAGTGTAAAAATGCCTGCAATATGTTCATTAAAAATGGAAACAACCGTGCAAAAGCTACACAAACGTCTGATTACAGATGCAGCAGGAAGAAAATAACAGCAAAGTCAGGCCATGCTTTTACTCAAAGTTCATTGTCAGGTCACAGCTAAGATTCATACAAAATGATTCTGCACATATAAAGCAAATAAGTGACAGGAGCGGAATTAGGCCATTCAGCCCATCGGGTCTACTCCGCCATTCAATCATGGCTGATCTACTTCTCCCTCCAAACCCCATTCTCCTGCCTTCTCCCTGTAACATTTGCCACTACTAATCAATAACCTGCCAATCTCTGCTTTAAAAATATCCATTGACTTGGCCTCCACAGCCGCCTGTGGCAATGAATTCCACAGATTCACTACATCATTACTAAATACTAAACATTCCTCCTCATCTCCTTCCGAAAGGTCCTTTAATTCTGAGGCTGTGCCCTCTGATCTTAGACTCTCCCACGAGTGGAAACATCCTCTCCACATCCACTCTATCCCGGTCCTTTCACCATTCGGTAAATGGTTCCTTTGGCGCTGGCGTTCCTTCCACTGGCGCCGAGAGCATGTTTGGTGCGTCGAGGCAGGATGGGGACACATTCTCACACTCTCAGCCAAAGGAGTTTGCGTCTATGGTCGTTTAATTTACGGGCTGGTGGAAGTGAGACAAAGGCGTAGATCTGGATCCCGTTGGCATCACTGTTGCGCACCGTGGGAGCCCTGTAGATGACAGATGCACTGCTAAAGCAGTTTTGGCTTCGTAAAGTTGGTTGTGCTGGAAACCTGGTTTGCCTTGCTCTCATCTCCAAGTGTAACACGGTGGGGCAGTGGTGGATCTGCTGCCTTGCAGCGTCAGAGACCCAGGTTCGGTCCTGCCTACGGGCGCTGCCTGTACGGGACTTGTACGCGCTCCTTGTGACCACGCGGGTTTTCTCCAGGTGCTCCGGCTTCCTCCCACACTCCAAAGACGTACGGGTATGTAGGTGAATTGGTTTCGGTAAAATTGTAAATTGTCCCGAGTGTGTGTGGGACAGTGTTAGTGTACAGGGATTGCTGGACTCGGGGGGGGCGAAGGGGCCTGTTGCCGCGCTGTATCTGTAAACTAAACTAAGGATACTGTAAAATAACTTGCATTTCTTAATTTCAGACTGAAAAAGTAGATATTACACTCTCCAATTTCCCGGCTTCCTTGCGGACATAAGCAGCAACCTGTCAGTAGTTGAGAGTGCCGGCAGCGTTAATCACAATAACACGGGCAGTTCCCAGTTTCATTAAAGATGTTTTATACAATGTTGCCTCTGTTTCAAAAAAAGGTCTTCGAACAGAAGCAGCAAACAACGCTGCTTTTGCCCGGCATTTCTTGCCAGTTTGAGCATTCCGAGAGGAGTGTAATTTATTTGACAACAAGATGCATAATGACCGGGGGACAAATCAGTGGCTCGTGGACTGAATAAATAAGATGCTCCTCTGGTGTAGTGAAACCCACTCAGGGAAATGAGCAGAAGTGCACTGAACGTTTTTCCCTTTATCCTGTATCTACACTGCGGACGGCTCGATTGTGATCATGTGCGGTCTCTCCGCTGACAGATAGCACGCAACACAAACCTTTCCACTGTACATCAGCAACACGTGACAATAATAAACTAAACTGAACTAAGATCTTTTGCTATCAGGGTAAGCTCTGCAGGGAAACAGCTTGGCAACGTACTAGTAAAGTGCAGCACCAACACAGGCCCTTCAGCCCACAATGCCTGTGCCAAACAGACCTGTTAGTGTGCAGGAAGGAACTGCAGATGCTGGTTCAAACCCAACTACTCTCACAAACTCCCACAGATGAGCCACAGAAAGCATTTTATCAGGAGGCATCACAGCCTGGTTTTGGAACAGCTCCAGCCCAGACCAGCAACACAAACCAACCTCCCCTTCCGTTGACTCACATTTATACCTCGCGCTGCCCAGCAAGGCCAGCAGCAGTTGGTGACCCTCGGACTATCTTTAATTGGACTTTACATGCTTTAACTTACACTAAACATATTCCCTTATCATGTATCTGTGCACAGTGAATGGCTTGACTGTAACCATGTATTGTCTCTCTGCTGTGTTGGAAGGACACCCTTCTTCCTCTCCACTTCGCTAGAAGTCCGACAGTGGCTAGAAACCCAAGTCAAGCATAGAGCTGATGCTTAGAGTTTAGTTTAGACATACAGCATGGGAACAGGACCTTTGGCTAACGGAGTCCACACTGTCCATCAGTTCAATCCTGACGACGGGTGCTGTCTATACAGAGTTTGCATGTTCTCCCTGTGACCGCGTGGGTTTCCTCCGGGTGCTCCGGTTTCCTCCCACATCCCGAAGACGTGCGGGTTTGTAAGTGAATTGGCCCTCTGTAAATTGCCCCTAGTGTGTAGGGAGTGGAAGAGAAAGTGGGATAATCTAGAACTATATTACTGGGTGATTAATGGTCAGCATGGACTCAGTGGGCTGAAGGGCCTGTTTCCTTGCTGTATCTTTAATACTATAGTAAAAAAATTGGATGAACCAGCTGGCATCAATCTTGGTAGCAAATCCCATCAAAGCAAAATTAAACTCGCTACCACATGATGAAGACATTGTGTAGGTTTTCATCTTCATGCCCGTTAATAAAGATCCCCATCAGCAGGCACCAGTACGAGATCATTTTGTTTTCATTTCTATTGTTTTAGAGATACAGCCTGGGAACTGGCCCTTCAGCTCTCCGAGTCCACACTGACCAGCAATCCCCCCCCCAGTACACTAGCTCTAGCCTACACACTCGCAACGATTTACAGAAACCAATTAACCAACAAACCTGCTCATCTTTGGAGTGTAGGAAGGAACCGGAGCACCCGGACAAAACCCACGTGGGCCTCAGGGAAAACGTTCAAACTCTGTGCAGACAGCGTTGTCTGTTGTCAGGATTGAAACCGGGTCTCTGGCCCTGTAAGGCACTGTCCCACTTAGGAAACCTGAAAGGAAACCTCTGGTGACCTTGCGCCCCACCCAAGGTTTCCATGAGTCGCCAGAGGTTTTGGTCACTCGCCTGGAACGTCCTCGACGAAGCGTGTATTTACAACACTGCATCTAACGCCTCGACCAAGCGTGTGCAGCATCCTACAGGATCCTACAGGATTTGCTACCGGCTACACACGCACGCACACACACATCGCGAAGGTGGGGGCCAGGGACAGGGAGGATGCCGCTCGTCTGCCGCGATGAGAGGGAGGTAAAAACGGTCTGCGCGATGACAGAGCAGGTAAAGTCCTTTACAGAGCGCGGAGGAGTCCTTAACGAGAGAAGGGGGAGAGGACATAGAAGGGGAGAAGTGACATAATAAGGCGAAGAGAAGGGGAGAGAGGGGAGAGAATAGGGGAGAGAGCAGGGTGGGAGAGAGAGACGGGGGGAAGAGAGAACGGGAGAGAATGGGGAGAGAAGGGGGGAGGGGAGAAGAGAAAGGGGGGAGGAGGGGAGAGAAAGGTGGGGAGAGGGGGAAGAAGATGGGGGGAGAGAGGAACGGGGGGAGAGAGAACGGGGGAGAGAAAATGGGGAGAGAGAAGGGGGAGAGAGAAGGGGAGAGAGAACAGGGGGAGAGAGAATGGGGGAGAGAGCGGGAATGGGGGAGAGAAAATGGGGAGAGAGAAGGGGGGGAGAGAGAAGGGGGAGAGAAGAGGGTGGGGAGAGAGAATGGGGAGAGAGAATGGGGGAGAGAGAAGGGGGAGAGAGAAGGGGGAGAAGAGAAGGGGGGAGAGAGAAGGAGGAGGAGAAGGAGAGAGAGAGGGGAGTGAAAGGGGAGTGAAGCAGGGAGAGGTGGGAGAGAAGGGGGGAGAAAGCGGGAGACGGGGGACAAGGGGGGGTGTGAAAGAGTGGAGACAGTTTTAAGAGTTTAATAAAGTTTAGCGGGCATTTTAACCTTCCGCGGATCTTCTAAAGGGTCTGAAAACCAAAGATCCTATAGGATCTTTGCTGAAAACTCCAAAGAGCCAATTAAAATGGCCGGACAGCGAAGGAGATGGCCTTCGACTGCCTGTAAGTAAATAGCGACCCCACTCCACTGGCTTCGACCAAACGGCAACCTATTTTTAGTCGAGGCCGGTTTTGATTTTGTTGAAATAATCGCAGGAACATAGAAGAAGCCTCGACCACGCGGAAACCGCTTTCAACCATTAGGGAGAGTGACCAAAACCTCCGGGAACCTCACGGAAACCTTGGGTGGGGCGCATGGTCACCAGAGGTTGCCGTTCAGGTTTCCTAAGTGGGACAGGCATTACTCACCTGCTGTGCCACTGTGCCAGAGAGTTGTAAAGGGCAAATGAAAAAGAGGATGCAGGCAACTTTAAAATTAGTGGGAGGGAGGAGCATATGGGGGGGAGGAGCATGTGTGCAACTGGATATCTGTCCTCCAGTTCTTGAGTCCTCTAGCCTGGGAAAAAAGACTGTACATTCACTGCGTTCATTGATGCTCACACTAATCCAGCATTCCACGTTCAACAATGTGGTCACGGGGAGAAAGTGCAAACTCCGCAATGACAGCACCCGTCGCCAGGATCGTACCTGCAGTCAGGTGCTGTAAGGCAGCGACACTACTGCATAGTTTTCAGTAACAACGTGTCCCGGTTGCATCCGTTTAACATGGAGGGAAGGGGAAGGAGAGGACAGTTTATAGGTTATCCCAACTGATAAAGATGATGCTGGAACATGGCAACTCATCCCGAGGTCCCAGATGAAGATCTCCTATTATCCATAACGATGTGGGAGATTGCAATCTTCACGTGGTCCAGCCTGTTTCGACTAATGCAAACAACCTGGCGTGCACAAACAAATAGATCAAATGGAACGAGTTGACCTACAACTTTAGGCTTCGCAAGAAGAAGATTATCCACAACAAGCATTCCACTCTAATGATGCTGCCTTGGGAAAGCAGCCAACATAATCCAGGACCACTCACACCCCGGGCATCCCCTCCTCTCCCCTCTCCCCTGGAGTTTAAAAAGCACCTACCTTCAGATTCAGGAACAGTTTCTGCCCCTCTGTTATAAGACTACTAGACTAAGTGGGACCCGTTGGGTCCCAGTCACACGAGAGGCCTGATCCACCAACACAACACATTCCCCAATGCAATATTCCACCACTCACCTGTTCCCCCAAAGCAACCCGTTCCACCACTCACCCATAGGTCCTAACTGTGCAGGCGCAGCTCATTTCCCCTCATCCCCCAGCACTCCCCCCCCCCCCTTCATGTGTGGGGGGGAGAAGGGGTCGGACGGGGGTGTGTGTGGCAAGGAAGGTGTGGGTGGGAGGGGAGGAGGGGAGGATGTGTGTGTGTGGGTGGGGGAGAGTAGGAGATGTGAGAGGGTGTTGTGGAAGGAGGGGGTGAGTGGGTGTGGGGGGGTGTGTTGTGGGGGTGTGTGTGGGGGGAGGGGTTGTGGGGGGGGAGGGGTTGTGTGAGGGGAGGTGTTGTGTGGGGGTGGGGAGGGGAGGAGGGGAAAGGGTGGATTGTGTGTGTGGGTGGGGGAGAGTAAGGAGATGGGAGAGGGTGATGTGTAAGGAGGGGGTGAGTGGGTGTGGGGGGGTGTGTGGGGGGTAGTGTGTGGGGGGGAGGGGTTATGGGGTGGAGGGGTTGTGTGTAGGGGAGGGGTTGTGGTTGGTGGGGGGAGGAGTTGTGTGGGGGGAGGGTTGTGTGTGGGGGAGGGGTTGTTATGTGGGGGGAGGGGTTGTGTGGGGGGAAGGGTGTGGGGTAGGGGTTATGGAGTAGGGATTGTAGGGGGGGAGGGGTGGCATGGGGGGGAGGGGTTGGTGTGGAGGGAGGAGTTGTGTGTGGGGAGGGGTTTGTGTGGTGGGCTCTCGGGGTGGGCGTCTCTTGGGCCGGGCGGCTCTCGGTCTGGGCGCCTGGCGGCTCTTGGTGCTGGGGGCTGGGAGGCTTCTCACTCCACGACACTGGAGTCCCTCACACATGGATTCAGACTCGGCCCCGCCTCCGGGGTTTTATTTCTCCTAGCCCCGGTGATTTACAGCGGGTGCCGGAAGGAGCGTTACCTTCATGGTGACTTGACAGGCGAGAAGACCAATCTCACGATTTTTAAACCTTCACAACTTTAGCAATATTCCACCAATCGGAACAAAGCTTGTTGCGCTTGGAGCAGAGGAGAACGGTGAGTAAGGTGGCGAAACATCCTAGCGATATAGGGTACCCTTTTTGCGCAAATTAAAAAAAAAACGCAAACTGGAAGGGGAACGTTTTAGTAATAGTATAGATAGATATAGATATAGATATAGATAGAAGATAGATATAGATTTAACAGTCTGGTTTAGTTTAGTTTTGTTTAGTTTAAGTTCATAATTCTTATGAGCAGAAGTATTCCATTCAGTCATCGAGTTTAGTTTATTGCCACGTGTATCTGGGGATAGTGAAAAGCTTTTTTGGTACATGCTAGCTAGTCAGTGGAAAGAATATACATGATTACAATCAAGGTGTCCATAGTGTACAGATATAGGATAACGTCTCCAATAGCTAGTTGCAGAGTCCCGGTCTTCCAAACACCGTCAGTGCACCTCGCACTTTTCATCTGCAACTTAATGTTACAAAGCTAGTTACACTATATTTTGGTCTCTGGGATGTTTTGCTTTGCACTAACTGGGGTAAATGTGGACTGTTTATTTGCATCTGGCATGGAATACTGGTTAGCAACGCAAGTTTCCCTGTATCTTGGTACGTGGACAATAATCAATCCAATTCCATAGCATATCATCTATTTATCAACTGTGCCCAGTCAACTCATTGAGTCAGAGGAGTGTGAAAACAAGCCTTCGGCCAAACGTGCACCCACTGACCAATCATGTCCCAGCTACGTCCCACCTGCACGCAGTTTAGTCCATAAACCTCAAAACCATCCCATACAGTTCTGTCTAGTTGATTCTTAAACTTGTGAGAGTCCCAGCATCAACCACTCTAGGGCTGCTTGTTCAAAAACCCACCACCCTTCGTGTGGAAAAAGTTACCTCTTATTTCCTAATTCAATCCTTTCCCCTCACTTGTAACCAATGTCCCTCTGGTCATCGATTCACTACACTGGGACAAGAGATCTGTGCATCTTCCCGATCATTCCTTCATGTTTTTTATACACAATAGAACATTCTAAAAAATGGAATTTACGTACGTCACAGTTTAGCACATTGGCTTACAGTTCTGGGCCTTGTGAAGTAAGCCCAAAACGAATGAATTATCTGATACCGCTGCATTAAATGTGACATATTTAACACACTTGACACCTTAATCATGGGAGGATTCTTAGCACTTTCTGGAAAATTGAATGACCATTCCAAATGAGAATCACATTCCTTTTGTAATAAGTGCTGCCTCAGCAAAGACATATAGCAAAAAGTAAAAAGAATAAAAATTAATTTCTAACTGTCAATGTTCTAAATATAAAATCAATTGAAACAATAATCTTACACAGGCCCCCCCCCCCCCCCCCCCCCCCCCCAACCACCCCCCCCCACTCCCCCCCCCCCCCCCCCCCCCCCCCCCCCCCCCCAACACCATTTCCTACAGGACACCAAAGCTGATTAAAATTATTTCCCTTTTTTCCTACACTCTCCAAAATCGAGACTGTTTTCATCCGTGAAAGTAAGGCGTGGATTACAAGGAATGTTGTAGCTGGTTTACCAAAATAACCACTGAAGGCTAAGAGTAATTTCAGATGGGCCAAAGGGCCGCATTCTGGAGAACATGGATAGGTTGGACGTGTCGTGGGTCGGACCCTTCTTCAGAAATACAAGGGCTGAGAAGAATATGACTTTTGTGTACACTTCCAGAGTCCTTGAGAGTCGTCAAGGGTACAACGAAGTCTTTATTACATTTACAACAATGCTGGCAACAAATAATTGGCTGCACCACAAGAATTGACTGCACACTCACTCACACACACACACACAGACAGGATAAACTATATACAAGACATCTCCCTTTTGTCCTGTGCAGCGGCACCTGCTGCACGAGAGGAGCAATGGGTGTTCCCACCCCACACAGTCCACCAAACATCACACTGACCTTTAGACTTGCAGAGAGGTGCAGCATAGAAACAGGCCCTTCGGCCTACCGGGTCCACGCTGACCACCCATACACTAGTTCAATCCTGTTGTTAAGAAGGAATTGCAGCCCCCCCCATGTGGAGAAATCGAGGGTACACAAAAGGCTGGAGAAAACTCACTCTGGCCCTTTGTGGAGGCCCAGGTCGAGAGGTCGATACGGAATGGGAGGGGAGTATGAAGTACTGAGCCACAGGGAGGGTAACTTTCCGGCAACCGCAAGAAAGCCCCACTTGTCCCTTCACCTCCCTCACTCCTCTTTCAGGGACCCAAGAGTCTTTCAGGTCGACAGAGGTTTAACTGCACCCTCCTCCATCCCTCATCTACTGCATCGATGCTCCAGATTGCCGGATGATCTATATCGGTGAGAACCAAGCGGGGCTTGGGTTCGATACGCCGAACACCTCGCTCGTACCGCAAGATTTTTTTTTAATTTCAAATATACTTTATTCAAATGGATAAATATATAATTAAATTAACCTTGCGGAAAATCCACCGACATTTCGGAGGCTGACATAGATAAATACAGAGGCCGGCAATATCCAAGCCGACCTCCCGTGGCTCAGCACTTCAACTCCCCCTCCCCATTCTCCATATCCGACCTCTCGGTCATGGGCCTCCCTCACGGCCAGAGTGTGAACACCGCAAGTTGGAGGAACACAGCACTCTCATTTTCAGCTGGGGAGTCTGCTACTCTGGGTTGAATATTGAATTTTTTCAATTCTGTAAAACCCTTGCTATGTCCTCCCCTTCCCTATCCCTCTGCCCTCAGGCCCTGGCATTCCTCTCTCTCTAACTCTCTCCACCCTAGACACACTAGCTTTCATTTTCACCCACAAAAGCTTACAAAGGCTTGTTCTCTTTATCATCGTTACTTTTGCCATTTCTTTCAATCATTGTTATTTTTCTCTCCTCATTCATGTTTTTTATCCTTCGTTTTCCCTTGATCCCTGAATGAAGAAGGGTCTCGGACCGAAACGTCGCATATCTCCTCTCGCTCCTTCGATCCTGCTGCACCCGCTGAGTTTCTCCAGCATTTTGTGTACCCCATAGTTTCAATCCTACATGATCGGGGTATTTTTCAGAAACCAATAACTTCTTAGGTGGAGATTGGCGGAAACGGAGCACGGATGAAATCACGTTCGTACGTCACAGGGGAGACACATGCACATCTGTACAGACAGCACTGAGGTCAGGTCGTACCTGGATATCTGGGCTGTAAAATCTACACGCTGCGCCACAGTGCCAAAAGAAATGTTGCCTACCCGTGCTCAGTGTTGCTGCCGGACCCGCCTGAGGGTTTCTCTTCATTAAATAAAAAGGTGTTTATAGATAAAGTTACTTGCGGGGCTCACATGACAGCTAAATGGTTTATCTGAGGAATCGTTCCATTCAGATTATAAATATAATCCCAAGACTGTGCTGGGTTAGTGATCGAATCGATTGCAATGTATCCAATATCAATTTGAATCTGGAACACTGGAATTATATGTAAAAACATCTTATCGTGCCGTTGGGAAATTGGACTGGGCACTTCAGTTCTCCATCCCATTAGGCAACGTTAGTGTTCACTTGTTATTGGAAACATGCTGAAAATCACAGGCCTGTAAAGGCCTGTGGGGTTGCAATCCATTGGCCATGAACAGTCAACGTAGATATGGGTGGGCAACCTTGTTCCTGAAAAGGGGCGGGGGACGCTGTCTGACGAGCGGATGGCGGGCCAATCTATCACGTGTAAAATGGATCCCGCCCCCCATTCCTGCCACGGAGGGCAGGCATCTAATCACGTGTTCACAAGAAGGTAGGCAAAAAATGCTGGAGAAATCTGTGCGGTGAGGCAGCCAGTGCCATTCCTTGCTGTTTCACCGCTGAGTTACACCAGCATTTTTCGTTCTACCTTCGATTTTTCCGCTCTTGCAGTCTTTCTTAAAGTGTTAAGAAGGAGCGCGGTCGTGCTGGTGGCTTTGCGCTGGTGGCAGCTACAACCAGACATCGGATGGTTGCGGGAAAAATAAATCCGTCCGCGGACGGTTTCGGTAAGGGCTGCATTGGCTGCCTGGGAGGTTAGAGTTGTGTTTACAGCTCCAGAGGACTGGGTTCGATCCTGAACTTACGGGGTGCTGTTCTGCTTGGAGTTAGCACGTTCTCCCGTGACCGCATGGGGTTTTAATGGGGTGATCTGGTCTTGTAGGTTAAATTGCCTTTGGTTAAAAAATTGCAATGGTTCTAGTCAGTAGGTAGTGCGGGTATCGCTGGTCGGCAGGGACTCAGCGGCGAAGGATGTTTCCACGCTGTTGCCTCTATCACTAAATAATCAAAGATGCTGGAATATTGAGCAAACACAAAGTGCAAGAGGAAATCTGTGGGTCAGGCAGATCTGTGGAGAAAGGGCAGACATGCAGTCAATTTAAGAGAGTAAACATTTTAGGCGTAATGATCCTTCATTTAACTGGCACTGATTATATAGGAAAAAAAGTGGGCTCAACTGTGGGGAAGGTTGGGTTGTGAATCAGGCGGAAGGTGATCGGACCTCTTCTGGCAGCTCGTTCAGACACACCATCTTCTGTGTGAAAAAGTTTGCTCCTCCGAATCCTCTTCAAACCTCTCACCTTTAAAGGGTCAAAGTATTACAGCCCAACACCCACGTGACAAGATGCCCTCATTACACTTGTCCAACAGCTGCGCTTTGTCCCATATCCTTATAAACTATCTATCCATCTACCTGCTTGAATGTCCTATTAAAATTGTGATTGTACCTGCCTAAACTAGCCTTAGCAGCTCGTTTCATATAACCACCCCCCAGTGTAAAAAAAAGGTGCCCTCAGGGTTCCTATTAAATTTTTCCTCTCATACCCTTAACCCTGTTCCTTGGTTCTGATTCCCCTAAACATGTGTAAAAGGAACTCTGTGCAAATCCCTCTGGATTCTCCTCAGACTTCTAATAAGATCACCCCTCCCTCTGTTGTTCTCCAAGGAAACAAGTTTTAGCCTGCCCAACCTATCCTTCAGTCAGGACTCTCGAGTCCTGGCAAAAATAATTGTAATTCTTCCCTGCACCTTCTATGCTTGGTGTTCTGTTTCGTTTCTAGAGTTGTGTAGGGGTGAATGGAGGTCCACCACCTTGGGAGAACTGCAAGTGGAAGTCCATTGCATTGCAAGGGAGTAACTCAGGGGTCAGGCAGTTCTGCGAGAGAAAATGGATAGGTGACGTTCACAGAGTGCTGGAGTAACTCAGCGGGTCAGGCAGCATAGTCTACATAGAAACATAGAAATTAGGTGCAGAGTGGCCATTTCAGCCCTTCGAGCCTGCACCGCCATTCAATTATGATCAGGGGTGATCATCCAACTCAGTATCCGTACCTGCTCTATCCATCCCTCTGATCCTTAGCCACAGGGCCAATCCAACTCACTCTGAATATAGCTAATATAGCATTGTGGAGAACATGGATAGGTGACGGTTTCACAAGAGTAGGATGGAGTAACTCAGGGGTCAGGCAGCATCTGTGGGGGGAGAACATGCGGATAGGTGGACGTTTCACAGTGTGCTGGAGTTAAACTCAGCGGTCAGGCCGATTGTGGAGAACATGGGGATAGGGACGTTTTAACAGAGTGTGGAGTAATCTGCGGGAAGGCAGCATCTGTGGGGATCAGGGATTTGGTGGACGTTTTCACTGAGTGCTGGAGTAATCAGGGGTCATGCAGCATCTGTGGAGAAATGGATGGTGACGTTTCACAGAGTGCTGGAGTAACTCAGAGGGCCGGCAGCATCTGTGGAGAACTTGGTAGGTTAAGAAATTGAGAGGGAAAGATGTTGTTTCTGAACAACAGATTATCGATCCCACTATGTAACACTGAGTATTACCATTAGTCGTCCAACATCAGTGGTGTCCTTAGAAATTTTAAAGATGGCGCGGAGTGGTGTCTGGCTGTGGATGCCAAGTCGAGATTATTTTGACGTCAGGAGATCGGATAGATTCTTGATTAGTACGGGGGTCAGCGGTGATGGAGAGAAGGCAGGAGAATGGGGTTGAGAGGGAAAGATAGATCAGCCAAGATTGAATGACGGAGTAGACTTGATGGGCTGAATTCTACCCCTGATGCTTATGACCTTATGAACTACACGGCCATGAGCCCAGGGAGTAGAGCAGGGGGCTGAGCACACAGCCTGGATGCGCTCCTGTGCTGATATATCAGTGCAGGTTTAGTTGAGTGTAGAGATACAGCTTGGATACAGGTAGTTTTGGCCCATCGAGTCCCACATCGATCCAACTCGATGACGTAGTTCTATCCTCGGTACTAGTCATAATTTTCCATAGTGATTATAAACTAAGGAACCTACACTGTGGAATGTGGGTGCAAACCAGACAGTAACCCACGGGGGAGATCGGACCAAACTCCGTACCGACGGCAGCTGTGTGAAGGATATAAACCCGCGTCTCTGGCGCAGTGAGGCAGCAACTCTACCACTGCATCCTGCGTTCACAGGTGTTAACTAGATGTTCGCCATATTTAGGATCATCAAGCCTTCTGGATTTCCTGATGTTGGAGGAATCCACGAGAAATCCATAATTGTTCCGCAGGTTTACTGCTGCAAACGTTTGGACAAGTTAATCTTCCCAATTTTGAGAAAGGCGGTTCACTAAAGGGCCTGGCACACTTGGGCGTGCTTTACATGCGCAGGGCATGGGTGAAGAAGTGGGTGGACATACGGCAGTGACGCGCGGTGAGCGCGCGCCGCCCCAGGATTTTGGGATGTTCAAAATATCGCGCGCCACCTGCCTATGATGCGCCAAATGACGCCCCAAATGGGGACAGGCGTAACTGTGCATTTTTACTGAATTTGCTTTTGTTCATTGTAGGGTAATAGAACAGGGATCAAATGAAGCAAGCCTGAGCCGCAACAAAATGCAGACACTGTAGTCTTGAGTCTCCGGCCGCTTCTCGGAAAGAGAAAAAGGATGGGTGACTTTTCGGGCCCAGGAACATTTTTCAGACTCAAAAAGGACACAGAATGTTCGAGAACACAGCAGGTTAGGGCATCTCTGGAGAACATGAATAGACAAAGTTTCAGGTCGAGACCATTCTTCGAAAGTAAACAGTGAATATGTTATATATAACCATATTACCATAAAACATAACAGCATGGCAATACAGGCCCTTCGGCCCCTTCCAGTCGTGCCGGCCATTTGTTTTCTAGTCCCATCTACCTGACTCAGACCATATCTCCTCATTCCCTTCCACGTCATATAAACGATCCACTTTACTCTTAATGTTATCATCGATCCTGCTCACCACTTCTGCTGGAAAAAAGTGATTCCACTCCGACACCTCCTCTGAGTAAGAAGATCCCTCTACGCAGTTACCCGGAAACTTGTCCTTAATCTATGTTCATTCCTTTGTTTGAATTCTTACTAATCACTGGGAAAAAACGTAATCCACGTAAACTCTGTCTATCCCTTTATCATTTAAAGAACCTCAATCAAAGTCCTACATTAACCTTCTGCGCTCCAAAGAATAATGACCTAACTTGTATCAACCTATCGCCTAGTAACATCGAATTGCTGGATCCCTGGCAACATTCTATAAATCTACTTCCTGTACTCTCTCCTATTTTGTTGACATCCTTCCTAATAATAGGGACCCAAATTGTAACATACTCTGAAATGGTCTTCCAATGCCTTGTACAATTTTTACTTGATTCCTACTCCTTAATTCAATGCTTGATTTATAAAGGCCAGCACACAAAGGCTTTCTTTACCACAGATCTTAATGCGATTCCCCTTTGGGAACTATGCACGTTAGTCCTAAGATCCTCTGTTTCAAGCTTTCTCAAGTCCTACCTTTTACCATGTACGGTCTATTTTGATCTTGTAACTGCCAAGATGTAGCACTTAACTTCTCAGCATTAAAAAACTCCATTGCATCTTTCAGCCCACTTTATTCAAATGGCCCAAATCTCTATGTAGACTTTGAAAATCACTTCTTACACAACACCACATATCTTAGTATCATTGCATACTGTCTTATCAATTTTCTCCCAATCTTCCAGATCATGGTTGTAATGACAAACAAAGTGGACCCAACAATAGATCCCTGAGGCACCCCATGGTCACGGCTACCCAACCTGACCAAACAGCATCCACCATTACTCTTGAATCTCCCATTGCAGCCACTGTTG
This sequence comes from Okamejei kenojei, assembly GCA_035221665.1. Classification (NCBI taxonomy): domain Eukaryota; kingdom Metazoa; phylum Chordata; class Chondrichthyes; order Rajiformes; family Rajidae; genus Okamejei; species Okamejei kenojei. The sequence goes on from CM069137.1 coordinate 93,368,634, forward strand.
AATCCATCTGTACTCCGCCTTAACACCCTAGATTGAACCTTTTAACCAATTCCATGGGGGACTTGTCAAAGGCCTTACTGAATACTATAGACAACATCCATGCTTTACCATCATCATTTACCTAGTTTAACGCTTCAAATTAAATTCAAGATGGTTTGACAACATGACTTCCAGGACAAATATGTTTGATGTACTGATTCAGGACCTGTGGTATCCAGATGCTTATATATCTTATCTCTAAGTCATCCTTTCCATTAAATTTGCCCACCATGACGTCAAACTAATAGGTCTTTAATTGTAGGTTTATTCTTTGAATCCTTTTTAACCAATGGAACAACATGCGCAGTCGCCAATCCTACGGAACTATTACCGTTTCTAATGGACATTTGAAATATTTCTGTCATAGCTCATGTATTTCTAACTAATTCCTCAATGTCTAGGGAATATCCTAGTCAAGGACCTTGGAGACTTATCCACTTTTATATTTTTCAAAGTGTCAGTACTTCTCCTCTTTGCATCTCTCAAAGTTCCATAGCTACCTTACTATTCCTTTATCACGTGTTTCAATATCCTTCTCCTTGGTGAATACTCGAAGAAAAGAAATTGTTCAATATCTCCCTATCTTTTGGGCTCTGCAGTAGCTGTCCATTCTGGTTCTCTAATGGTTCCAATTTTGTCCCTCGTTTATCCTTTTGATATTAATATAATCTGTTATAAAACCCTTTCGGGTTTTACTTTCACCTTTATTGCCAAAAGCAAACTTCACAAAAAAAACCAATGTTTATTATCTTCTTTTTAGCCTTCTAATTTCTTTCTTAAGATTCTTTTTACATTCTTTTATACTCTCTAACACCTCATTTATCCATGCTCCGATAATTATTGTAGATATCTCTCTGTTATCGAAACAAGTGTCCCCAATTTCCTTGAAAACTTGGTCTTTCATTTTTTACTATTTCCTTTCAACTAAAAGGGACATAAAAATTCTGTACTTCTTACAATTTCCTTTAATGTCCTCCATTTTTTCTAACATCCTTCCATGAAAAACAAAGGGTCCCAATTCATCTTTTAAATCAGTAGCATTCCCTCAAGTTGCTTTATCATCAAAAAAATCTCTACCATTAGGTCCAGTTCTGACTCTCTCCTTAATTATATTGAAACAATGGTATTGTGTCACTGGTCCCGAAGTGCTCACAACGCATACCCTCCGTCACTGACTGCCTCATTTTCCTAACAGGAGGTCCAGCACTGCCCTTCTCTGGTCGTACCTCATGTACTGCTGCAAAAAACTTTCCTGCACCGTTTTACAACTCCAAAAGCCAGCATTTACAGAATGTGTTTTCCAGTTATTTTTGGAAATTGAAATCTCACCACAATTCACTTCCTTTTGCTTATACTAATATCTGCTATCTCTTACATATTTGCTCTTCCCAATTCACGCTCCCTTTGGCGGTCTATAATACACCCCTAAGAGTGTTGCTACAGTTCCCATTCTCAGTTCCACAAATAGCCTCCTAGCGGAAGCCCTCCTCTATTCTATCCTGCCAAAGCATGCTGTATTATCTTCTCTGTCATAAATGCATCACTCCTCTGGTCCCTCCCCAATTTTTTCACTCCTGAAGCAACGAAATCCTGGAATTATTTAGTTAAATCACAGCCCTCAAGCAACATGTTTTCACTGATTGACACAACATCATATTTCCAGGTGTCTATCAGGCTCTAAGTTAGAACACCTTATTACAATGTCTGGCATTAAAATATCACATTTTAGAATCCACCATCCCTTATTCTCTTGTTATTATCTTTTTCATCTTTCTCGCCACATTTGGATGATTTGGAGAAGAAGATTGAAAAACTATTGGCAAGGTCTTTTTTAACATCACCTATATGTTCTCCGCAGTGATGATTCCTGACACGCTGAGTACTCAGCACTCTGTGAAACGTAACCTATCCATGTTCACAGTGCTGCCTGACCCGCTGAGTTATCCAGCACTCTGTGAAACGTCACATTATCATGTTCTCCCACAGATGCTGCCTGACCCGCTGAGTTACTCAGCACTCTGTGAAATCACCTATCCATGTTATCCGCAGTGATGTGACCCGCTGAGTTACTAAAGCACATGTGAAACGTCACCTATCATGTGCTCCACAGATGCAGCCTACCCGCAGGCGATACTCCAGCCTCTGTTCCTTTTGCTCTTATAGTTGCTGATTGCTGACTCAGGAAGGGGGAGACCAAGGATAATGCGAACGGCTTCATCAAAGAGATGCAGATGGAGAAGCATCGGCCTCAGGTCCCTGGGTGTACACATCTTGATCTGTCCCGGGACAAGACTTGATGCCAGTCACCACGGAAACCCACCAACGTCCCCCCCCCGCCCCAGATATTTGAAGAGATCATGCTTGTTGAAGAATATTCGACCCAAACTTCCACAGGTGTACTTGTACAAAGCTGGATGGTTTGAAAACGGCCTGGTTCGGTAACATTCGATCGCCATGGCGAAGGTCACTGCAGAGAGAGGTGGACATGCCTGTCCCTATCACGGGTAATGTCTCCCCACATGAAAGGATATACAGGAGAGCTGCCTCCAAAAGGCAAGCGGCATCATAGAGGGACCCCAACCACCGGCCACATCTATCTCCCTGCTACCATAGGAAGGAGGTACTGGGAGCCTTGGAAAACTGTAACGTCAGGTAACTGTAATGTCCTGGGACAGGCTACTTCCCTGCAACCATCAGGTATTAAACATGACAACACCAATTAAGCCCTGAACGGCATAGACTTTTTTTTTATTTTCTTTTTTTTTTTCAAATGCTTTTAATTCAAACCCAACACAAACAAAACAGTAAACGATCAGAGAATGCCTATATTGGCATTTACAATAAAGATCTCAAATTATAATATATCACTTTTTCAATAATATATCGACTCAGCGGTGACCAGCGTTCCCGGAAGACTCCCAGTCACCGTGGACAGCGTGTTCTTCTATGGACTCGCGGGCACGGACGTAACACGAATAGCATTGGGAGCATCATTTTGTTATTAAATTTTCAACTTTTTTTTTTGATAAAGTTGCACTTAATAAAATTGTTTATTATGTGTTCTAGTAAGCAATGAGGAGAAAAGTGTATGGTGACGATTCACAGAGTGTTGAGAACACATCGGGTCATGCAGCAATGGGAGAAACAGGGATAGGGCGATACAATATATCATTATAAAACCCCCTTTTACTGCATGCAACTGTGGGTGAACCCCATGCGATAGGTGACGTAAACAAAGTAGATTTATTCTAGCCTTAGCTGTTCAGGCAGCATCTGGTGGGACCATTTTTATTTGACTATAAATGATGTGACCATTTTCCCAATGACTATATTCTCTAAACTACCCGACTCAAATTTTACCCAATAACTCAGCCCACAACGTAACTTGCCAAATCAACTTTATATTACCCAAAAAGTCCATCTCAAATAATTCTATTCTATAAAACCACAAAAAATATAAAAATATTTAAATTTTCCTTAACCCACATCTCCCTACCTACATATTCTTCTATCCTCAGCAAATTCCATCTCCCCCACTATTCAATCTATCCCCACCTCTAACGTCTTGTACCTATATAATAAATAATCAGAAAACAAAATAAAATAAATTTCAACATCAATTCCTATTACATAAAAAATGTGACAATCCTATCACTTATCTAAAAATACCCCGACCCCATACCAATATATATATTATTATTACACTAACTTGCTTTCATTATTACACTTTTACTTCCTCTCATGTTCTCCCTCACTAACAACACTCAATCCTACACAACCACCTCCCACACCAACACCCACTACCCTACCACACACCACAACACCCAACCCAAAAACCCCCCCCCCAAAAACCAACCCAACAACCACTCACACTCACACCCAAACCCACCCACCCCCCACATACCCCCCAACCCCCCACACCCCCACACACTTTACTTCCCAATCCACCCAACCCCCCTACACCCCCCCCACCCCCACCCCCCCCACCCACCCCCCCACCCCAACCCACCCCCCAACCACCCAACACCAACCCCCCCAAACCCACCCCAACCCCCCACCCCACACACCCCCAACAACTCCCCCAAAACCCCCACCCCACCACCACACACTCCACCCCCACTACCCCAAAAACAAAAACACAATCACCAAACCCCCCAAACCCCACCAAACCCAACCCCAACACACCCACACAAACAAAAACAAACACCCACACCAAACACCAAAACCCAACTCCCCACCACTCACACCACCCAACCACACCCAAACACCCTTACCCACAACCACACACACCCCAACTCACCCCCCCCACCGACCACCCCCCCACACACACACACCAAACCCGTCCCCCATAACCAAACCCACCAACACAACCTCACCCAACCACCCCACACCCCACATCTCTAAACCACACGCACCCACACACACAAACATAAACACAAACACACATCACACCATACCACATCCTACACCACAACCACACTCTACAACTAACCCCCTAAACTCTACACACAAAAAACTTTCAAACACACAACACCCATCATCCCCCACAACCCCCCACAACACACACACATCTCACACACACTCTCACAATCAACCACCCCCACACCCCCACCACACAAACTCCCAAACAACATTCACACACAACCACACACACACAACAAAAAACATTCTACACACACACATCTCACCACAAATTTCCACACACTCTCTCTTCACACACACAACATCACACACACACAACACCACAACCCATCACAACACACACTCTCACCACACTCAACCACACACATCTCCACACCACACAATCTCACCAACTACTCACACCTCTCTTACCACCTCAGCACACACACTCATAATACACATAACTCTCTCACACACATCTTACACACAACACACTACAATACAATTCTCACACAAACACACACTCAAACCACTCACCACACACACTTTACACCCAACCACACAATGCACAACACTATAAAGCAACTCTATTAACACACACTCTCCCCACACACACTTCACACACTGAACACACACTCTCACTCGACACAACACTCTCACACATCACACCACACTCTCTCTACACACCCATTCTCTCTCTCACACACACACACTCTCTAAACACACACACTCAACACACAACTCTCACCACACAACACACAAACCACAAACTCTCACACCCACACACTCTCTCTCACACACTTTCTCTCTCTCACAACACAACACATGTCTACTCCACCATTCAATATGGCTAATCTAGATTGCCTCTCAACCAATCTTCGGCCTTCTCCCTTAAACCATGACACCTTAATGGATCATGATTTTATGGGACTGAGGGCCTGTTTCCGGTGTGTACAGTTCTATTATATTGTATATAGAAAAGACTATTATGTTACATGATGGATAAGTGTAGCCGTTTCTTATGGTTTGTGTTCTATGGCTTGGGATTATTTCCCTTGGGATAAATAAAGGTTTAGCGTGATAACGTTTACTGTCTGCACTGGTCACTGTACTAAAGCAGCCATGCTCAGAGCACTAAATAGTTGAAGCATTTCTCTGACTTAAATTCCTGTTTTGGTATATTATTCTGTGTCTTGTCCTCCCATCACTTGACCTAATGTGCATAGTCCTATTAAAAAATTATAGCTTCCATTTCTTCATCTAACATCTGTGGGACAAAATTAATGTATGTCCTTGTTCTCAAATTATTAATCTTCCTACGGAGTATTTGACATTGAGATGGACACAAATGGGGTGTCACTCAGCGGGACAGGCAAGGAAATTCTGGGAGATGGAAATGGGTGAGTTTGGGTCGAGACCCTCTCCGACTGAAGTATTTTAATTTGTCGTCACTTTTATCAGCCCAGATTCGTTCCATTTCTTATCGATAATTAATGGACAGAAGCAGTTCTCCTTATTTCCCGAGCCTTTCTTGGCTTGGTAATGGAATTTTTGGTCCTCCTACAGATGAACACAAAAACTAAGGGCTGTCAACTTGGTGGCGCGGAAGATTATTGTACATCCCAAAATACTGGGACGCGCGCTCGGACCGCGCCTCACTGACTAAGTCAACCACCACCACGAGCGTTATGTACTGCACGCGCGTGACTCGTAAATGATGTCGCGTAAATGGGGGGGGGGGACGCACAAAATGACGCAAGTGGGGACAGGGCCCTTAATGATTTGCATGCAAATTTTGGAACATTATCTTTCGCCATCTTACCCCATATCAATGTAACGGGACTGCAAGTACATTTTGCTTCCTCTCTTAAGCTGATGTAGATTCTTTCCCATCAGTCTTAAAGAGAGGTTCCGACCCAAAACGCGCTGTTCATTTTGCTCCACAGATGCTGCTTGGACCGCTGAGTTCTCCAGCACTTTGTATTCGGCTGTGTGGGCTGGTCGAGTCTGTCTTCAGACTCTTATTCAATGCTTTCCCGGCTTGCCCTTGCCTATTATCATAATTGCCTTCTTTGCTCTGGTTAATAGGTTCATCAGTAAAATATATTGTAAAACTGACTGAAGGGCCCAGATGTGAACTGATGATCAATCTTTTCCCTTATAATGTGCATTGGTTATTACTTTTTTCTTCAAGGGTAATTTTTTACATTTATTGAAAAAAACTTTTTTTCACAGTATGAATGATTAATGGGTCTGTTGGGACGAAAAGCTAGAATAGTACAATTCGGATCGGCCAGGGTGGTGCAGCGGTTAGAGTTGCTGCTACAGGCCCAGGAGGTGTTCGATCTGATTTACGGGTGCTGTTCGTGTACGGAGTTTTTGCACGATTCTCTGTGTGCGCGCGGGTTTTCTCAGGGTGCTCGGTATCTCCCGCACTCCCAAGACATAGAGGTTTCTAGGTTTATTGCCTGCCCGTAAGTGGTAAATCGCCGCTTGTGTGTAGGATAGTGCAGTGCACGGGATGGTCGATGGTCAGACAGAATTCTGTGGACGAAAGGGCCTGTTTACTGCACTTTCTCTAAAGTCTTCTAAAAAGGTACTTTTATGTGGTTATTAAGAAAATGATTTTTTCTTCCTTTTGTTTGAGCAGCCATGATGCATCCATTGTTTTAACATTTGCGAACTTGTTGGAAATTAAAAGTCTATTTCATCTTTGGTATACCAGATCAGGAAGTTAGACACAAAATGCTGGAGATCTCTGCGGGTCAAAATCGCTTTGGAGAAAGAAATGGAACAGGTGACCTTTTGGGTCGAGGACCTTTCTTCAGGCCCCGATGGTAGAAGAATGTGTCGCTGGGGTCAAATTTAGGGAAAAGGCGTTATTTTAAATTCTAATCGCCCTGTCTATAATCATTCTTTTTTATATCTGTACTTTAGGAGCTAGACTGGTTACTAATGTCTATAAATCTCTGTTATCGAGAGCTATTGTTTGTCTTGCATTGGTATTAGACCACCAGATTATTTATACAAATCATTTATTTATTTGCGCATTAATGTTAGCAAGAATTTGATTCACTCCAAATTTAACTATGATAATGGACAACGTTGCAGATTGATGGTGGGCACAATTACAATGGAAACAAATTGTTAAGGTAGGTTAAAATGACGAATTTAGTTAGAGATCAGGCGTTCAGTTTAGGCCAAGATGTGATTAACACCATCGGGTTTGGGGGTCATAAGCACAGAAAGCCTTCGGCCTTGGCCATGCACCAATGCTCATTCTTAGCCTTAGCCATGTTTGGCCATATCCGCTACCTTTTCTCCTGGTTACATTCATGGCTTGG
>CM069137.1:93376917-93706967 GCA_035221665.1 Okamejei kenojei
CTGGATCGATACCGCGTCGCTGGCGGCTGTTGAGGCAGCACTCTACCGCTGCCTACTGCTGTTCACAGGTGTTCACAGATGTAGGACACATATGAGGATCATCAAACTTTGGATATTTCCTGAATGTTGGAGGAATCCACGTGGAAATCCAAATGGTTTCGCAGGTTTCCTGCTGCAACGTTTGGACAAGTTTACTCTTCACCAGTTGACGAAAGGCAGGTCACTAAAGGGCCTGTTACCACTTGGGCGTGCATTACATGCGCAGGCGCATGGTGAGACGTGGGTGTCAATTTAGGCTGTGCGCGCGGTGTGCGCGCGCCGCCCCAGGATTTTGGGTTGTTCAAAATCTCGCGCGCACCTGCCTATGATGCGCAATGACGCCAAATGGGACAGGACCCGTAATGTGCAATGGTTTTACTGAATTTGCATTTTGTCATGTAGGGTAATCAGAACAGGTAAAACTGATGCAAGCTGAGCCGCAACAACAATGCAGACATGTAGTTTGAGTCTCCGGCGCGCATTCTCGGTGAAAAAATGGATGGGTGACTATTCGTGCCAGGGAACATTTTTCAGACTCTCAAAAGGGTCACAGAATGTTCGAGTAAGTAACACAGCAGGTTAGTCAGCATTCTGGAGAAACATGATATAGACATAGTTCAGGTCGAGACCTCTTCGAAAGTAAACAGTGAAATTGTATATATAATCCATATAATTATAACAAATTACTGCTTGGAAACAGGCCCTCTCGGCCTTCCAGTCCGTGCGGCATTGTTTTTCCCCTAGTCCCTTCTACCTGCACTCTGACCATAACTCTCCATTCCTTCAACGTCCCATATAACTATCCACTTTCTCTTAAATGGTAAAATCGATCCATGCCTCCAACACTTCTGCTGAAGCTGATCCCAGCCACCACCTCTGAGTATAAAGAAGTTCCCCCTCACGTGTACCCGTAACTCTTGTCCCTTATTCTCATGTCTTCCCCTCTGGTTTGAATCTTTCCCTACCCTCAATGGGAAAAACGTATCCACTGTCAACTCTGTCTTATCCCTTTCATCTTTTAAAGACCTCAATCAAGTCCTCTTAACCTTCTGCGCTCCAATGAATAAAGACCATAACTTGTTCAAACCTTTCTTCTGTAACATTTGGTGCTGGAAAACCCTGGCAACATTCTTAATAAAATCTCCTTCTGTACTCTCTCTCTTTTTGTTGACTCCTTCCTATAAACTAGACGACCAAAATTGTTACAACATACTCCAGAATTGGTCTTACCATTGCCTTGACAATTTTACATGACTTCCCTAATCCTATATTCATGCTCTGATTTATAAAGGCCAGCACACCAAAGCTTTCTTTACCACCCGATCTACAGGCGATTCCACCTTCAGGGGAACTATGCACAGTTATTCCTAGATCCCTCTGTTCATACAGCATTCCTCAATTCCTACCATTTACCATGTACGTCTATTTTGATTTGTCTGCCAAGATGTAGCACTTCACACTTATCAGCATTAATTTCCATCTGCCATCTTTCAGCCCACTTTTCCAAATGGCCCAAATCTCGATGTTGACTTTGAAAAAATCTACTTCATTATCCACAAAACACCCCTATCTTAGTATCATCTGATATTACTTATTCCAATTTTCCACCCCATATCCAGAATCATTGATGTACATGACAAAACAACAGTGGACCAAACAGATCTTGAGGCCCCCGTGAGTCACCGGCTGCCAACTGACAAACAGGCATCCACCATAACTCTCGACATCTTCCATTCAGCCATGTTGAATCCTTCTTGTACTCGCCATTAACACCCAAGATTGAACCTTCTTAACCACCTTCCATGGGGAACCTTGTCAAAGGCCGTACTGAAATCCAATAGACAAACATCCACTGCTTTACCCTCATCAATTTCCCTAAGTTTACCGCTTCAAAATAATTCAAGTAGTTTGTCAAACATGACCTTCAAGCACAAATCCATGGTTGACTGTTCTGTCAGACCCTGTTTATCCAGATGGCTTATATATATTATCTCTAAGTATTCCTTCATTAATTTGCCACACTGACGTCAAACTAATAGTCTATATTGCTAGGTTTATTTTTGCACCCTTTTGAACCAATGGAACACATGCGCAGTACTGCCAATCCTCCGGCACTATTCCCGTTTTCTAATGACATTTGAAATTATTTCTGTCATAGCTCCTGCTTTTTCTACACTAACTTCCCTCAATGTCCTAGGGAATATTCTGTCAGGACTGGAGAACTTATCCACTTTTATATTTTTCAAAAGTGTCAGTTACTTCCTCCTCTTTGAAATCTCATAGTTTCTAGCTACTCTACTCTTTCCCCTTTAATCTCTCCGAGAGGTTCAATATCCTTCTCCTGGTGAATACGAGTAAAGAAATTGTACAAAAATTATTTTTTTAATTCCCCCATCTTTTGGCTTCTTCTAGATAGCTGTCCATTCTGGTCTCTAATGGTCCATTTTTACCGCGTTATCCTTTTGCTATTAATATAGCTGTTGATTAGAAACCTTTGGGTTTACTTTCACCCTTTCTTGCCAAGCAACCTCATATCTTCTTTAGCTTCCTAATTCTTTCTTAAGATTCTTTTTACATTCTTTATATCCTCTAACACCTCATTACTCCATGCCTCCTATAATTATTGTAGATATCTCTCTTTTATCGAACAAGTGTCCAATTTTCCCTGAAAACCATGGCTCTTTCAATTTTTACTATTTCCTTTCGACCTAACAGGGACATAAAGTTCTGTTACTCTTACAATTTCCCTTTAAATGTCCTCCATTTTCTTCTACATCCTTCCCATGAAAAACAAAAGTGTCCCAATCACTCTTTTTTAAATTCCTTACGCATTCCTCAAAGTTAGCATTTCTCACAATCAATATCTCTACCCTAGGTCCAGTTCTGACTCTCTCCATACTTATATTGAAACTAATGGTATTGTGATCATGGTCCCGAGTGCTCACCATCGCTACTCCGTACCGGACCTGCCTTCATTTCTACAGGAGGTCCAGCACTGCCCTTCTCTGGTCGATACCTCCATTACTGCTTGCAAAAAACTATCCAGCACACGTTTTACAACTCCCCCCCCAATCCAGCCATTTACAGAATGTGTTTCCCTGTCTATTTTTTGGGGAAATTGAAATCTCCACAACCATACCTTGTTGCTTACTACTTAAATCTGCTATCTCCTTATCATATTTGCTCTTCTTCCAATTCACGCTCCCATTTGGCGGTCTATAATACACCCCTAAGAGTGTTGCTTACACCGTTACCACTTCTAGTTCCACCCAATTGCTCCTAGACGGGAAGCCTCCTAATCTATCCTGCCAAAAGCACTGCCTGTAAATATCTTCTCTGACAGAAATGCATCACCGCCCCCTCTGGTCCTCCAATCTATCACACCTGAAGCAACGAAATCTGGAATATTTAGTTTCCAATCACAGCCCTCCTGCAACCAGTGTTCACTGATGGCCCACAACATCATATTTCCCAGGTGTCAATCCAGGTCTAACTTCGTCCACCTGTTCTTTACAATGCTTAGCAGTTAAAAAATTAAATATTTTTTTTTTTCCCAAATCCCCAAAATTTTAGCTACAAAAACCCACTCATCCCTTATTTCTGTCTATTATCTTTTTTCATCTTTCTGCCCTCACATTTTGGTTGATTTGGAGAAGAAGATGAAAAACTATTGGCCAAGGCTCTTTTTAAACTTCTACTATCATGTTCTCCGCAGATGTTACCTGACCGCTGAGTTACTCCTGCACTATGTGAAACGTAACCCTATCCTTGTTTCCATCAGATGCTGCCGACCGCCTGAGTACTCAGCACTCGGTGATACGTCACCTATCCATGTTATCCACGATGGCTGCCTGACCGGCTGAGTTACTCAGCACTCTGTGAAACATCACCTATCTGTTCTCCGCAGGATGTTGCCGGACCCGCTGCGTTACTCCGCACTCTGTGAAAAACGTCACGATCAATGTTCTCTCAGATGGGCTGCCTGACCCGCTGAGTTACTCCTGCATCTGGACGTCCTTTTGCTCTTATAGTTAGCTGTGATTGCTGACTCCATGAAGGGGAGCCCAGGATCTGCGAACCGGGCCTTCATCAAAGAGATGCTGTGGAGACAGCCTCGGCCGCTCCTCAGGTCCTGGGTGTACACATCTTGATCTGTCCGGGACAAGACCTTGATGCAGTCACACGGAAACCCACCAAGTCTTCCGCCCTCTGATATTTGAAGAGATCAGCATGTTGACGATATTCGACCAAAACTTCACTGGTGTTACTGTACAAAGCTGACTGGTTGCAAACACACCGGCCTGGGTCGGTAACATCGTACGCCAGGACGAGGTCACTGAGAGAGAGGTGTGACCGGCCCAGTCCATCACGGGTACTGACTCCCCACCATCGAAGGGATCTACAGGAGACGCTGCCTCAAAAAGGCAGCCGGCATCATCAGGGACCCCACACAACACGGCCACACTCCTATCTCCCTGTACCATCAGGAAGAGGTCAGGTGCCTCCGGACAAACTGTAATACGTCCTGGTAAACTGTAATGTCCAGGGACAGCTTCTTCCCTGCAACCATCAGGCTATTAAACATGACAACCTCCAAATAAGCCCTGAACGGCATAGACTTTTTTTTTTTTTTTTTTTTTTTTTTTTTACAAATGCTTATATTGAAACCAACAAATACAAAACAGTAACTCGATCAGAGAATGCCTATATTGGCAGTTACAATTAAAGTTCTCATATTAAAATATTATCATCTTTGTCAATTAATATATTCGACCTCCAGCGGTTGACCAGCTTCACGGAAAGCTCCAAAGTCACCGTGGAACGCTTGTTCCTCTTAGGGACTCGCGGGCAGGACGTAACACGACATAGATTTGGGAGCATCATTTTTGCCTATTAATTTGTCTTCTTTTTTTTATAATGTGAACTTTTGCGCATCTAATTGACGGCTCGTAATTACCTGGGTTCTAGGCAGCATCTGTGGAGACATGGGGTAGGTGACGTTTACAGAGTGCTGGGAGTAAACTCAGGGGTCAGGCAGCATCTGTGGAGACATGATAGGTGTCGGTTTCACAGAGTGCTGGGAGTAAACTCAGCGGGTCAGGCGCATGTGGGAAACATGGATGGGACGTTTCACAGAGTGCTGGAGTAACTCAGCGGGTCAGGCAGCATCTCTGGAGAACATGGATAGGTGATGTTTCACAGAGTGCTGGAGTAACTCAGCGGGTCAGGCAGCAGAATCTGTGTGGGGAAATGGTAGGTGACGTTTCACAGAGTTCTTGGAGTGCTTAGCGGGGTCAGGCAGCATTGTGGGGGGACCATGGGTAGGTGAGTTTAAGTTGTGACCTTCTTCCCAATGTCCGATCATGCTCTTGACTACCCGCTCAATGTGAACCAAAACTCTACCTCAGCACACGACGACTATGGACTTTGCACTAAGGTTGCAGAACATACTTTGGCCTGATCCATCCTGGTGTGGCTTTTCTAGAATAACTAATTTATTGTACATTGTGTTTAATGGGCCAGTAAAACTGCAGCAAGTAAGAATTGTATTGCTCCAGCCAGCTGCACATGAGAATTATACACTTGGCATGCTTGACCAACCCGAGTAAGGCTCTGGTCATAGTTAGAAACTATGCTGTATTTAATTATAGTGAATCAGAATGTACGAGAAAATGCTGAATATCCTTCACGGTTAGAAACAGTCACACACTGAAAAGAGAGTTGATTTTAGATCAAGATACAGAGTGCTGGAGTAACTCAGCGGGTCAGGCAGCAGCTGTGGAGAACATGCACACTCACCCTCACACGCACTCTCGCACACGCTCACACATACACACACACACACGCAATCTCACACACACACACTCACGCACACACTCACGCACACACTCCACTCACCACACACACACCTCTTACATACCCACACCAACCCCACTTTCACACTAACACACATCACACCCCTACTTCCCTACCAATACACACTCTCACACTCCCCAAAACTATCCCCCCACCAACTCACCCCACCACACTCTCCACCATACAATCTTCTACATACCCACAACACATAACACACACACACCACACCACACCCCCCCACACCCCACCCAACCTCCCACCACACCCACACCCTCCACATACACACAACTCAACACACACTCCACACCCCACCACTCACACCCCCCCTCACAACCCCCCTCCACCCCCCCCCCAAAACTCCCCCCCCCCCCCCCCCCCCTCCCCCCACCCATCTCTACCACCCTCACACACACTATACACACACACACTTTCTCTCAGACTCACATCAACACACCCTCACCCAACACACTCACACCACACTCTTCACACACATACACACAACACATACACAACACACTCACAACATACACTTCACCACACACTCTTCACACAACACTCTCTCACCCCACACACTCTACACACACTCTCACACACTCACACACAACTCCCACCACACACTCTCACACACACTCTTACCCACACTTCTCACACACACAACATACTATCACAACATCACCCCCCCTCCCCCACACCAACACACACACACACACCACACCCTTCTCACACCCCACACCCTCTCACAACACACACTCTCCACACACACACACCCCCCACTTCTCATACTCACAAACACACTTCACACACACACCTTCTCACCCAGGGACACACTCTCACACACCACTCTCACACACACACACTCTCTCTCACACTCACACACACACCATCACAACACTTTCACACACACACACTCTCTTACACATCACGCACCACACACACACATTACAATCTCACTCACACCACTCTCTCTCACACACTTTCCCACACATACACACACCAAACACACTCATACACACTCACACAGCATTCTCTCACACAAAACACACAAGCACAACACTCTCACACACACTCTCACACACACACACACACAAACACTCTCACACACACACGCACACACACACTTCTCACACATCACACCACACACACTCACACACACACTTCGCAAACACACACATTCTCACACACACACACTCTCACCACACACACACCACATTCTCACTCACACACCCTCTCACACAACACACACTTCTCACCCCACTCTCTCTCTCTAACCACACCTCTCACACACACACCTCACACACACACACCTCCAACACACACACTCTCACACACACTCACACTCACACACAAACACTCTCACACACACACACTCCTCTCACACACACTCTCTCACAACACTCTCTTACAGCTCACGACACACACTCATATACACATAACACTCTCACACACACACTCTCTCACACACAACACACTCACACAACACAACATTCTCACACAACACAATAAAACACTCACACACACATCTCTCACACAAATCACACATGCACACATCACTATCAAGCACACTCTTCCTCTCCACCACACTCTCACACAACACACACTCTACACACTGACACAACACTCTCACTCGCACACACACACTCTCACACACACACACACTCTCTCTCACACACAACACTCCTCTCTTCACACACACACTCCTCTACTTCACACACACCACACTCTCTCTCACACAACACACTCACACACACACTCTCACACAACACACACCACACACACACACTCACACTCTCACACACACAATCTCTCCTCACACACTTTTTCTCTCTCACACACACACACAATGTCTACTCCACCATTCAATCATGGTATCTATAATTTCCCTTTCTCAACCCCAATCCTGCCTGCTTTCCCTAACCCATGACACCCTTACTGATCATGAATATTATGGGCTGAAGGGCCTGTTCCGGTGCTGTACAGTTCTATTATATTGTATATATAAAAGACTATTATGTCTACATGATGGATAAGTGCTAGCCCAGTATCTTATGTTTGTGTTCTATGGCTTGGCAGATTAATTTCCCTCCTGGGACAAATAAAGTTCTATCGTAGCATATCGTACTGTACTGCACTGGTCACTGTACTAAAAGCAGGCCATGATCAGAGCACTAAATAGTTGAAGCATTTCTCTGATTAAATCCTGTTTTGGTATATAATTCAATTGTCTCTGTCCTCCCATCCACTTGACTAATGTGCATAGTCCTATTAAAACTTCTAGCCTATTTCTTCATCCTAAAATCTGTCGGACAAAATTAATGGATGTCCTTGTTCTCAATTATTTATCTTCCTACGGAGTATTTGACATTGAAGATGGACACAAAATGGTGGTGTCACTCAGCGGGACAGGCAGCATCTCTGGAGAGAAGGAATGGGTGACGTTTCGGGTCGAGACCCTACTTCAGACTGATGTATTTTACATTTGTACGTCAACTTTTATCAGCCCAGATTTTGTTCATTTCCTTATCGATAATGGACAGAAGCAGTCTCCCTTATTTCCAGAGCCATTCTTGGCTTGGTAATGGAATTTTTGGTCCTACCTACATCTGTGACAACAAAACTTAAAGGGCTGTTCCCACTTGGGTGGCGAGCGATGCTATTGTACATCCCATAATCTGGACGACGCGCTCGGACCGCGCCTCACTGCCTACGTCACCACGCACCACGCGCGTGTACTGCACGCGCGGACACGTAAATGATGTCGCGTAAATGACGCACAAAATGAAGCCAAGTGGACGGGCCCTTATTGGATCTTGCATGCAAACTTTCCTGGTCCACTTTCTTTCGCACTCTTCCCCCATCTCAATGTAACGGGACTGACAAGTACAAATTGCTTCCTACTCTTAAGCTGATTTAAGATTCCTATTCCCATCAGTCTAAAGAAGAGTCCCGACCCAAAACGTCGCCTGTTCATTTAGCTCCACAGATGCTGCTTGACACGCTGAGTTCCTCCAGCACTTTGTCATTTGCTGAGGGTTCCAGTGTCTGTCTTCAGACTCTTATTCAATGCTTTCCCGCATGCCCTTGCCTTTTATCATAATTGCCCTTCTATGCCTCTGGTAATAGGTTCCTCAGTAAAATATATTGTAAAACTGCTGCAGCCCCGATGGGGAACTGTCTGACTAATTCTTTCCCTTTGAATGTCGCTTGTTTATTACATTTTTACTTCATGGGTAATTTTTCATACATTTATTGAAAAAAACATTTTTTTTTCACAGTATTGGATGATTTATGGGTCTCGTTGGACGAAATGTATAGAATTAGGTACTATTCGGAACGGCTGGTGGTGCAGCGGTAGAGTTGCTGCCTACAGCGCCACTGGTCCTGGGGTTTCGATCCTGATACGGGTGCTGTCTGTACGGAGTTTGCACGTTCTCCCTGTGTGTGCGTGGGTTTTCCAGGTGCTCCGGGATTCCTCCCGTAATCCAAGACAGAGTTTCTAGGTTAATTGCCGCAGTAAGTTGTAAAATCGCCGCTACCTGTGTAGGATAGTGTCCTCAGTGCTGGATGGTCGCTGTGGGCCGAAGGGCCCTGTTTCCATGCACTATCTCTAAAGTCTAAAAGGTACTATTATTGAGGTTATTAAGAAAATGATTTTTTTTCCTTTTGTGAGAGCCATGATGCATCCTATCGTTTAACATTTTGCAGACTTGTTGGGAACCGAGATGATATAAAAGTCTAATTTCATCTTCTGGTATTACCCAGATTCAGAAGAGAGACACAAAAAGCTGGAGCATCTCAGCGGGTCAAATAGCATCTCTGGAGAAATGGAACAGGTGACGTTTTTGGGTCGAGACCCTTCTTCAGACTGGTGGACAGAAATGTGCGCCTGGGGTCAGTTCTAGGAGAAATGCTTTACTTTTAAATCCTAATCGCCCCTGTCTATTAATCATCTTTTTATATCTGTACCTTTAAGGATCTAGACAATGATAATCAATGTCTCATAAATCTCTGCTTTCGAGATCTATTGCCTTCCTGTCCTTGCATTGCTATAGACCACCAGATTATTTATGCAAAATCATTGAATCTTGCATGCATTAACTGTTTGCAAGACATTGCACATTCAATCAAAATCTTAACTATGATAATTGGACAAGGTTGCAGATTGATAGCACGCTGGGCTGGAGGCATAATTACCCCACATGGAAAAAGAATGTGTTAAGGTAGAACATGAAGAAACGTATAGTTAAGAGTCAGGCCGTTCAGTTTGAGGCCAAGATGTACTTACTCCACATACAGGTTTGGGGCTCATACAGCACAGAAACAGGCCCTTCGGCCCAATGCGCCCATGCCACCCAAACTGCTCCATTTACTCTAGCCCCATTTGCCCATGTTTGGCCCATATCCCACTACAACTTTCCTATCCATGTACCATTCCAATGACTTGGATGCTGTCTTTGTACAAGATACAAGATACAAGATACATTTATTTGTCACATGTGCCAGATGGCACAGTGAAATGTGATCACCACACACTCAAATAAATAACACGACACACGACAAATTTAAACATAAAACGTCCCCACACAGCAGAATCGAATGTTTCACACTGTGAGGGAAGGCACCTACAAGTCCGTCATCCTTCCTCGATGTTCACCGTTGGTCGGGGGTCCTCCGGTGCACTACGCAGTCAGCCGCTACGGGCGGCCCGCTAGCTAGCCTGGGATGTGGGAACTCCGACGTTGGGTCTGGAGGCCTTCGTCTGCGGCTTGGACATCCAAAAAACGGCCGCTTCCCCCGACGTCCACAGGCCGCGCAGGGTGGAGATTCGCGTTGCAAGCCCCGGCAAAGGGCCCAGGACTCCGCGATGTCGGTCAGTCCAGACCCAGCTCCGTGATGTCCATTGCTGCAGGCCCAACGCTACGGGAGCTCCAAACCAGGCGATCGGGTAGGTATCACGCGCTCCGCGGTGAATCCAGCTCTGCACCACCGCTGCCAAAGGGATGGTCTGGTACCCTTTCTTCAGGTAGGAAGAGGCTGCTACCGATCCAGCGGTAGGCGGCGAGGGGTGGGGGGTGTGGGGGGCGAGGACGCGACGGGGGAGAAAATCGTCGCATCCTCGCCAGAAAGCGACTAATAACCAGTTTCCGCCTTCCCCCAATAAGAAAAACTAAAGTAACCCCAAGACAAACAATTTAGACAAACTAAAATAACAAAAAATAAGGGGAAAAACGGACAGGCTGCAGGCAGAGGCGCATTCAATGCAGCGCCCCTAGTGGCTACTCTGGTAGCTCGTTCCACATACCCACCGCCCTCTGTGTGAAAAAAGGTTCCCACTCAGGTCCTATTAAATCTTTCACCTCTAACTAAACCTATGTCCTCTGGTTCTTGATTCCCCTACTCTGGATCTAGAAGTCGATCTATCTCTCTATTGAAGTCACCTATCTATTCCCCCTCATATTAATTACTTCCCCTTTTATACGCCTCTGTAAGATCACTCCATATCCTCCCGCTCTCTAAAGAATAAAGTACCAGCCAGCCCAACCTCTCCCTGTAGCTCAGGCCTCACCCTCAAGTCTGACAGCATCCTTGTAAATCTTTGCGAATGTGAAATGGGAAATGGATCAAAGATGCACTTTTTGTAGTTTAGTTTAGTTTAGTTTAGTTTAGAGATACTAGCGGGGAAACAGGCCCTTTGGCCCTCCAGGTCCACGCTGACCAGCGATACCGACACTTACACAACCAACACACACACACACTAGGGACAATTTACAATTTTACCGAGCCAATTAACCTACAAACCTTTAACTCTTTGGAGTGTGGGAAGAAACCGGAGCACCCGGAGAAAACCCACATTGTCGCAGGGGGAGCGGACAGACACCAGTACAAACAGCACCCATAGTCAGGATTGAACCCGGGTCTCTAGCGCTGCAAGGCAGCAACTCTATCAATGCAGCACTGTAACTATAACTCCATTCTCCTGCCTTCAACCCGTAACTTTTGATTCACATTACTGATCAGCCCATCAGTCTGACGAAGGGTCTCGGACCGACGAAACGTCGCATATTCTCCTTCGCTCCTTAGAATGCTGCTGCACCCGTCTGGAGTTTCTCCAGCTTTTTGTTGTACACAAGACCCATCGTTCCTGCTTAAAAAATACCCAAGACTTGGCTGCTGCAGCCGTCTGTGGCAATGAATTCCACAGATTCACCACCCTCTGACTAAAGAAATCCCTCCTCATCTGATTCTAAAGTACGTCCTTATATTATGTGGCAGCTAGTACCCTTCTGGTCTAGGACTCTCCCACTAATGGTAACATCCTCTCCACATCCACTCTATCCCAGCCTTTCACTATTCAGTGATTTCATAGGTTCCCTATCATCTTCTAAACTCAGTGAGTACAGGCCTGTGCCGTCTAACGCTCATACATGTTAACCTAATCAGCCCAGGATCATTTTGTAAAACCTCCTCTGGACCCTCCATGCCTGCCTCATACCATACCAGGGTTTAGAGAACTGCAAAGAGATCTGCCTTTACAGTTATGAGTTACAGAACGGTTTACGGGTGGAAACGGACCCTTCAAACCACAAGTTGCACACTGGCCCAATATGTCCCAGCTACACTCGTCCCACCTTGGCCTGTACTTGGCCAATATCCTTCCAAACCTGAACTATCCATGTTCCTGTTCACTGTTTCTTAAATTGTTGGGATAGGTCTCCATCTCAAACTACTTCCTATACAGCTCGTTCCATACTCCACACCTTTTGTGAAAAAAGTTACTCCTCAGATTCCTAGTAAATCTTTTTCCCCTTCTACTTAAACCTATGTCCTTGGTCCTCAAATCATCCTACTTGAGGCTGCCTCTAACCATGATACATTTCTGTTTTTGGTTATTTGTTTTGTTTTTTGCATGGGGACGGGATGGACAGAGATGAAATCCAGTTTCACAAGATGTATGCAAAGATCCCAGATTGAGAATGGTAGACTGTGGTGTTGACCAGGGGTTGTCGCACAACGGAACATTGTGCTTTTCCCTACAGTGTTGTAAGCAGGCCAATTCCTGATCAAGGACAATATCAACATCTTCAGATGACTCAAACCAGTGTTTGACTCAAACAGAGAGGCCGATAATAAGAGACTGCATCTGATAGATTGGGACTGATGAAATTTTACAAGGAGCTGCAATGTTGTGTTTTTTACTTTGATCTAGTTTAGAGATACAGCGCGGAAACAGGTCCACCAAGTCCTCACCGACCAGCGATCCCGCGCACTAACACTACCCTACACACGCTATGGACAATTTACACTTACACCAAGCCAATTAACCTACAAACCGGAGTCTTTGAGTGTGGAGGTACCGAATAATGTACCTGGAGAAAACCCCACGGGGTCACGGGGGGAGAGAAAGAGAAGAAACTCCGGTTCAGACAGCACCCGTAGTCGGGATCGAATCCCGGGGTCTCTGGCGCTGCAAGCGCTGTTATGGCCCTGTCCCACGGTACGAGTTCATTTCAAGAGCTCTTCCGATGTTTGAAAAAAATCAAAAATCTTGGTAAGCCGGGGAACTGACGTAGCGAGCTCGGGACGTCTCTTAGCGGCTCGTAACTGTAACGTTAAGGTACTCAGTAGACTCGCTAACGGCAGGGTAAGCTCGGGAAGACTCTTGAAGATTTTTCAAAAGTTGAAAAAAATGGCCACGAGAGCCCCGAGTACGACTGAGCGGGCCATTACGTAATAGAAAATAAATAATAGACAATAGGTGCAAGTGTGGCCTATTTACCCTTGGAGCCAGCACGCCATTCAATGTGATCATGGCTGATCATCCCCAATCAGTTCCTGCCTTTTCCCCATATCCCCTGACTCCGCTATCTTTAAGAGCCCTATCTAGCTCTCTCTTGAAAGCATCCAGAGAACCGGCCTCCACCGCCCTCTGAGGCAGAGAATTCCACAGACTCACCACGCGCTGTTTCCTCGTTTCCGTTCTAAATGGCTTACCCCTTATTCTTAAACTGTGGCCGATCTCCCAGTTTGAATCAGGGCAAACTTGGCAGAGCTCATGGAATGAACGCATACCGTGGGACAGGGCCATAAGGCAGCATCTCTACCACTGCTCCACCATGCTGCCTGCAATGTTATGGAATACTCTCCATTTGCCTGGATGGCTGAAGCTCTAACAACATGCAATAAGTGTGAGCCCATCGGAGACACAAAGGCCCACTCATCTCTGCCTATCCATGTTCTTACATGATCCTTTCCTCCAGTGAACCACTGGGGTGCATCGGTTAGATGTTGCTGCCTCCCAGCGCCGGAGACCCGTGTTCGATCCCTGACTATGGCTGCTGTCTGTACGGAGTTTGCATGTTCTCCCTGTGACCGCGTGGGTTTCGTCCTGGTGATCTGGCTTCCATCGACATCACAAATACACGCGGGTTTGTGGGTTCATTGCCCCCTGTAAATAGCCCCTGGTGTGTAGGGAGTGTGGATGAGAAAGTGGGGGATCGCAGAACTAGTGCGAAAGGCCGATCGACGGCCAACGTGGACATGATGGGCCGAAGGGCTCATTTCCATGCTGTATCTCCAAACTAAACTCGACAGTGACTAATGCTTGCGACATCGACAAACTCTGCTGCTGGTGCCAGTCAACTCTTTTCTGACTAACTGCTGGAGGAACTGAGAAAATCGAGCAGCATCTGTGAGGGCAGATTGGAAACTCTTGATGGCTTTTGCTCCAAATTACAGCACCCGCAATACTTGGTCTTTCTTCCCCCCCAAACCACCAGTGGGAACGTCGAGTGCGTAGGTTCCATGTAGATACACACCGTCGAAACTAACTCGAACGAAATATATTCACGTTCCTGTACCATAACAGGGCCCTGGAGAGACCACACCTGGAGTATTGTGTGTAGTTTTGGTCTCCTAGTTTGAGGAGGGACATTCTTGCTATTGAGGGAGAGCAGCGTAGATTCACCAGGTTAACTCCCGGGATGGCGGGACTGCCATATGATGAGAGAATGGATCGACCGGGCTTATATTCACTGGAATTTGGAAGGATGAGAGGATATCTTATATAAACATATAACATTCTAAAGGGATTGGACAGGCTAGATGCAGGAAAAATGTTCCTGATGTTGGGGGAGTCCAGAACCAAGGGTCGCAGTTTAAGAATAAGGGGTCGGCCATTTAGGATTGAGATGAGAAAAAACTTTTTCACCCAGAGTGTTGTGAATCTGTGGAATTCTCTGCCACATAAGGCAGTGGGTGCCGATTCACTGGATGTTTTCAAGAGAGTTGGATATAGCTCTTGGGGCTAACGGAATCGAGGGATATGAGGAGAAGGCAGGAACGGTTTACTGATGGTGGATGATCAGCCATGATCATATTGAATGGCGGTGCTGGCTTGAAGGGCCGAATGGCCTACTCCTGCACCGATTTTCCATGTTTCTACGACTAACCGGAGGTTAGTGATGAGGAGTGGTTGGAGAAATTAGAATTGTTTTCTCTGGAACATCAGAGGCTGAAGAGAGACCCGGCAGAAGTATATAAAATTATGAGGGGTATATTATTGGTAGATACTCCGATTTTAATTCCTCGTCGGGTAAAAATGCCAAAGACTAGACTTTAGAGATACAGCACGGAAACAGGCCCTTCGGCCCACTGAGTGCGTACTGCCCAACGATCACCATGTATACTAGCACCATCTTACACACTCAGGACAATGTACAATTCTTACCCCGGGCCAATTAAACTACAAACCTGTACGCCTTTGGAGTGTGTGGGAGGAAACCGGTGCGCCCGGGGAAAACCCACGCAGGTCACGGGGAGAACGTGCAAACTCCCTACAGACAGCGCCGTGGTAAAGAAAGATGCCGGGTCCCTGACAGTGCAAGGCAGCCACTCTACCGCTGGGCTGAGCTTTGAGACGAGAAGGGCAAAGTTTAAAGCGGATGTGTGGCATACGTCATTGGTTTACACAGAGGACAGTTAGACCTGGAACCAATGGACGATAGACAATAGACAATAGGTGCAGGAGTAGGCCATTCGGCCCTTCAAGCCAGCACCGCCATTCAATGTGATCATGGCTGATCGTCCCCAATCCAACGGGATGTCCCGGCTAATACGGGACAATAGACAATAGACAATAGGTGCAGGAGTAGGCCATTTGGCCCTTCGAGCCAGCACCGCCATTCAATGTGAGATGATCATGGCTGATCATCCCCAATCGGTACCCCGTTCCTGCCTTCTCCCCGTATCCCCTGACTCCGCTATCTTTAAGAGCCCTATCTAGCTCTCTCTTGAAAGCATCCAGAGAACCTGCCTCCACCGCCCTCAGAGACAGAGAAATTCCACAGACTCACCAGTCTCTGTGAGGTGTTCAGTCAAAGCTGGGATAATGGGTGTGTTCAGCACTGGGAACCTAAGCAGGTAAGCAGCTATGATCAGGGTAGTATAGGGGGCCAGATGTAAGGCTGGACTCCGGGTCAGGATTGAGAGAAGGTATGCAACTGGAGCCAGGGTCAGGAACATGCTGCCGGGGGTGGCGGAGGCAGATATGATATTGGTGTTTTAGCTGCTTTTAGATAATCCCATGGATATGCAGGGAGTGGAGAGATATGGATTACTTGCAGGCAGAGGAGATTAGTCTAACATGGCATTGCGTTTGGCACGGACGTTGTGGACTGAAGGGCCTGTTCCTGTGCTATACTGCTCTGTGTCCCATGTTTGAATCTCTCCACCCGTTCAAGGTGGCTCCTCACTAGAAGCCCTTCTGGAGAGCAGTCGGGACTGGGGCAATGACTGCTAGTGCTTCCAATCGTTCCCCAAACAGAATAAAATTTTTAAAAAAAACACGGTAGCGGCGCCTGCTGGCGCACGCAGGTAGCGAACCCGGCGTTGGGAAGCCGCGATCACGTGACTCAGGAGGGGCTGCTTGTTTTTGCGATGTTTTGCTTTTGCGCGGCAGCTCGGCGCTGACCACCGTTGTGGCCAGACTTGTTGTGAGAGCCTGTGAACTGAGAAGTTATTTTCCGAATAAAAATACGTTTGAAAACTCAGGTGTCGTCCTTGCGACTGCCAAAACGCTTTTTATTCCCTGCAACTTTCAGTAACTTGGGATTCGCAGCAGCTGCCTTTTTTTTACAGTAGATTTAAACTTTATAGTGAGTGAAAGTTTAGTGAGTGAAAAACGAATTCCTGTCACTATGTACAATCTTTCTCATTCGTGAACAGACCTTATCACCATCAATTCTTTTTAATTTTATTTTTACTAAAAATAATTTTAATCAATGATTTACAAAAATGCTACTTACAATTCAAATTAAAACAAACAAACCCACCACGGCAACACAAGCAAAACAAATATTCTCAAATGATTATTTCCCCATCTTTACTGATCCATTCCACCCCCCGACGGTGCCCAACGGTCTCAGGGCGTCCCTCCCCAACACCGCCCGGGCGCGGAGGTAATCCCGGAAAAGGGGCGGGCAGCCGGCTCGGGCAGAGCCCTCTTCCGCCTGGCGCTGTGCCTCGCGGATGGCCAGCTTGGCCAGGCCCAGGAGCAACCCAACCAGGACATCTTCATCCCTAGACCCTCTCCCCTACGCACAGGGTGACCAAAGATGAGGATGGTGTCCATCAACTCTTGATATCGAGGACGTAGTCCCTGCAAATATTATGCTTGGCAAAGCAGGGCAATGTGTGTCTGCTAATCAAATATTAATTTGCTTTGACAACACGAGTTAGGGTACTGACCGGTTCACCTCTACCCTGTTGCAGACATTGGACTTTGTCTCTGGAACTGATGCGCCACAATGCTGAGAACTGTATTCTGCACTCTTCATCTTTTCCATTGCTCTACCTATTGTACTTGAGGTCGATGTGAATGTGTCTCTGTGTGGTATTATCTGATCTGTTTGGATAGCAGGCAAAACAGTCCATTTTTTGGTTTGGTTTCGTATTGTCACATGCACCGAGGTACAGCGAACAGCAAACAGCCTATGCGTGCTATCCAGTCAAAGAAAATACTATACAAGATTACAAGCAAGTCATCCACTGTGTACAGATACCGGAGGAAGGTTAGAACATTTATTGCAAGATGCAACTTTTCACTGTGCCTGGGTGCACAGAAGAATAACAAACCTAAACCTTAAACTCGGGGAAGGCGTCCAAATACCCAAAGCATAACCTCTCAGAGTAACACAGGGCAGTTCCCCAACCTCTCCCCAAAGAGATGGGGTGGTGTGGAGGGGTTGAATGGGGGGGGGGAGATTGCAACCTTCACGTGGTCCGCCCTGTTTCGACGAATGCAATCAACCTGGCGTGCACAATCAAATAGAACAAGGTGTCCTGCAATTTTAAGCTGTACACGCCATACGCAAGAAGAGGAATGGAGTTGAATGCATCCTTGACAAGGATTGTAACATAGTTGTATAGGAGTTTATTTAGTATATTAGCTTGCCTTGTATTAGGGCGGCGGGTTCTGTTTTGTTTTATTGTATTGTAAATATTATTTTAAATAATTGAATACATTTTTTAATTTAAAAAAAAGAGATGGGGCGGTGAATCTCACTGTTGGATTTGTCAAATCCACTTTCTTTTGAGCTTAGAATTCGTAGATTATATTCGCGTGTTCATAAATTCATAAGTGATAGGAGCAGAATTAGGCCATTTGGCCCGTTGGGTCTGCTCCGCCATTCAACCATGGCTGATCGATATCCTTCCCTCTCGATGCCATTCTCCTGCCTTCTCCCCATAACCCCTGACACCCGTGCCAATCAGGTGGTCATTGCTCCCTCATCCACATCTTCTTGAGCCATGGCCGTGAAATTAATCATGGACAGTGCGAAGAATAGACAATAGACAATAGGTGCAGGAGTAGGCCATTTGGCCCTTCGAGCCAGCACCGCCATTCAATGTGATCATGGCTGATCATCCCCAATCAGCACCCCGTTCCTGCCTTCTCCCCATATCCCCTGACTCCGCTCTCTTTAAGAGCCCTCTCTAGCTCTCTCTTGAAAGTATCCAGAGAACCTGCCTCCACCGCCCACTGAGGCAGAGAATTCCACAGACTCGCCGCTCTCTGTGAGAAAAAGTGTTCCCTCGTCTCCGTTCTCAATGGCTTACCCCTTATTCTTAAACTGTGGCCCCTGGTTCTGGACTCCCCCAACATCGGGAGCATTCGGGTCCCGACCCGAAGCATCGCCCGTCCTGTTTCTCCAGACATGTGGCCTGACCCACTGAGCTACCCAGCACTTTGTGTCTCTCTTTCATGGAATTAATACACTGCTCAGTGAGAGTCTGAAGAAGGGTCTCGACCCGAAAAGTCACCCATTCGTTCATTCCTTCTGTCCGGAGATGCTGCCTGTCCCGCTGAGTGACGCCAGCATTTTGTGTCTACCTTCACCAGTTATCCCCCTTCCACATTGTGTGAAGTTCTGCAGGCACATTTTCTATTTTACATGTCAGTGCTATTTTTTTTTTTTTTTGCAACGATAGAGAGAGATGATTTCTTGCAAGGCACGATAGAGAGATGGGAGCGTGGGGCAACTGGTGAACTGGGCAACACTGAGCCCCAGGGGCAAGGGGAGGTCTACCCCCTTCACCCCTTCACCCATCCACTGCATAGTTCACATCTGCATGTTGGCTGGCCTGGCACCAGTGTTGGCGGAGACAGAGGACCGGAGCGATTATCCGAATGCTAGACAAGGAGCCCGCAGGAAATGGGCTCATTCTCTCACCACAGATCTCACCCCAACGCAGGAACCCCCTGAATTCCCCCCCCCCCACGCTCATCGCAGACAGTGAACAGCATCGCCCGAATATCACTTCACAATCGGCATCCAAATCTAAACACTAAACAGTGCAATGTCTGAACTGGCTGCATGAAGATAATCTGAAGCAAGAACTTGATATAGGTTCACCAACATTAAATATGATACAATTTCAACGCCGGGGCGGTATAGGTCAGTAGCAAGCTATATTACTGAACGCCTTGGGAAGATTTACTCCAATTTAAACAGAGGATGGCACATTAAAGGCTTTTCCAAGACTCCTCGCCGCAGTGATTACACTGTCACTTGCTTCCACATCCCACACCACAAACAAAATGTCTGCAAATGAAAAAATGCAGTTCAAAGGCTGGGTTTACCTGCTGTCTTGCCTTGTCGCAGCGTTGCAAAGAGCTCCTTGCTTCCCCCAGTGCGCTGGCCGGGCTCAGAGCCCCGACGCCAGCGCTCAGCTAGCGAGCGGGCTAGCGAGGGAGGGAGGGAGGGAGGGAGGGATGGAGGGGAGGCGACTGGCGGCTCAGGGGCAGGGTCAGTCCACATACATCCTCATCCCCAGCCCCGACACAGCGCATATCCCCTCCCCCGGCTAAAGGTGATCGCCCCGCCGGCCCATGCCTGTGTGGGACAGCCCCACAAACACTGCAGCAAAAGGCCGGACACACATACAGTGGGGCCAGATTTCTGGAGCAGAGACGCTGCAAATATTCAGCACCTCCTGTAAATGTTATTAGAGGTTACGGATAGAGGAGAGGCTGCCAGAACCAACTTACACTAATCTCCTCTGCCTGCACATTATCCGTGTCCATATCCATGTGCCTGTCTAAAAGCCTCTTAAACGCCACTATTACATCTACCTCCTGGCTGAGAGTTCAAGGCAACGAAACAACCAACTGTGTTAAAAAAAAAACCTGCTCTGCATTAGGAAAGGAAAAATAGATTATGAAAGAAAACTGGCAGGGAACATAAAAACTGACTGCAAAAGTTTTTATAGATATGTGAAGAGAAAGAGGTTAGTTAAAACAAATGTAGGTCCCTTGCAGTCAGAAACAGGTGAGTTGATCATGGGGAACAAGGATATGGCGGACCAATTGAATAACTACTTTGGTTCCGTCTTCACTAAGGAAGACATAAATAATCTGCCGGAAATAGCAGGGGACTGTGGGTCAAAGGAGGAATTGAGTGAAATCCAGGTCAGTCGGGAAGTGGTGTTGGGTAAATTGAATAGATTAAAGGCCGATAAATCCCAGGGCCAGATAGGCTGCATCCCAGAGTACTTAAGGAAGTAGCTCAGGGAAATAGTGGATGCATTAGTGATAATCTTTCAAAACTCTTTAGATTCTGGAGTAGTTCCTGAGGATTGGCGGGTAGCAAATGTAACCCCCTCTTTTTAAGAAGGGAGGGAGAGAGAAAACGGGAAATTACAGACCAGTTAGTCTAACATCGGTAGTGGGGAAACTGCTAGAGTCAGTTATTAAAGATGGGATAGCAGCACATTTGGAAAGTGGTGAAATCATTGGACAAAAGTCAGCATGGATTTACGAAAGGTAAATCATGTCTGACGAATCTTGTGGAATTTTTCGAGGATGTAACTAGTAGCGTGGAATAAGGGAGAACCAGTGGATGTGGTATATCTGGACTTCCAGAAGGCTTTCGACAAGGTCCCACATAAGAGATTAGTATACAAACATAAAGCATACGGTATTAGGGGTTCAGTATTGATGTGGATAGAGAACTGGCTGGGCAAACAGGAAGCAAAGAGTAGGAGTAAACGGGTCCTTTTCACAATGGCAGGCAGTGACTAGTGGGGTACCGCAGGGCTCAGTGCTGGGACCCCAGCTATTTACAATATATATTAATGATCTGGATGAGGGAATTGAAGGCAATATCTCCAAGTTTGCGGATGACACTAAGCTGGGGGGCAGTGTTAGCTGTGAGGAGGATGCTAGGAGACTGCAAGGTGACTTGGATAGGCTGGGTGAGTGGCAAATGTTTGGCAGATGCAGTATAATGTGGATAAATGTGAGGTTATCCACTTTGGTGGCAAAAACAGGAAAGCAGACTATTATTTAAATGGTGGCCGATTAGGAAAAGGGGAGATGCAGCGAGACCTGGGTGTCATGGTACACCAATCATTGAAAGTAGGCATTCAGGTGCAGCAGGCAGTGAAAGGAAGCGAATGGTATGTTAGCTTTCATAGCAAAAGGATTTGAGTACAGGAGCAGGGAGGTTCTACTTCAGTTGTACAGGGTCTTGGTGAGACCACACCTGGAGTATTGCGTACAGTTTTGGTCTCCAAATCTAAGGAAGGACATTATTGCCATAGAGGGAGTGCAGAGAAGGTTCACCAGACTGATTCCTGGGATGTCAGGACTGTCTTATGAAGAAAGACTGGATAGACTCGGTTTATACTCTCTGGAATTTAGGAGATTGAGAGGGGATCTTATAGAAACTTACAAAAATTCTTAAGGGGTTGGACAGGCTAGATGCAGGAAGATTGTTCCCGATGTTGGGGAAGTCCAGGACAAGGGGTCACAGCTTAAGGATAAGGGGGAAATCCTTTAAGACCGAGATGATGAGAAAGACTTTTTTCACACAGAGAGTGGTGAGTCTCTGGAACTCTCTGGCCACAGAGGGTAGTTGAGGCCAGTTCATTGGCTATATTTAAGAGTGAGTTGGATGTGGCCCTTGTGGCTAAGGGGGATCAGAGGGTATGGAGAGAAGGCAGGTACGGGATACTGAGTTGGATGATCAGCCATGATCATATTGAATGGCGGTGCAGGCTCGAAGGGCTGAATGGGCCTACTCCTGCACCTAATTTCTATGTTTCTATGTTTCTATACCTCCTTTCAACTTTACCCCTCTCACCTTAAAGCTATGGGCAGCTGGTAGAGACCCTGGTTCGATCCTGACCATGGGTGCTGCCTGTGTGTGGAGTTCGCGTGTTCTCCCTGTGAGCCCGTGCGTTTTCTCCGGGTGTTCTAGACTTCCCCCACATCCCAGAGTCGTGCGGTTTTGCAGGTTAATTGACTTCTATAAATTGTAAATTGTCCCTAGTGTGTAGGGAGTGGATGGGAAAGTGGGATAACATAGAACTAGTGTGACCGGGTGATCAATGGTTGGCATGGACTCGATGGGCCGAAGGGCCTGTTTCCATGCTGCATCTCTAAATTGAGTGAAAATTGGGAGTTTAAACTAAACTAAAAATGTCTTTGGCATTTCCACCTTGACCTTGAAAATTCTCTTTGTTGACCTTAATCTATTACAAGGAAGTTGCCAGGACTCGAGTGCCTGAGGGGAATGGATAGGGTTGCCAACTGTCCCGTATTAGCCGGGACATCCCGTATATTGGGCTATATTGGTTTGTCCCATACGGGACCGCCCTTGTCCCGTATTTGACTGCTACTACTCGGGTCGAGGGGACTGTCGGGTCGGAGCGCCGCGTCCGGCCTCGCCTCACCCGTCCCGACGTAGCGCAGCCCATGGAGTGCAGCAGCAGCAGCGCCTCGCCCGTGGCCCCGTCGGTCGGCAGCCCGGCCAGCTGTCCGACCTTCAGACTTTCGCTTACCGGCGACACCACCATCACCCCTCCTTCTCATGGCCGATCATCGGTTCGTGAGTTGGATGGGGCGCTGGACTTTGCGCGCGACGTCAGGCGGCCCTGGTGCGCGGGCCAAAACCCCTCAGCTGACCCACCGGCTGGGCCTTGTGTGCAGTCCAGCACCCGGGCTAACTCATCATTCACCCAGCCACGGCCGAGTCAATCAACGAATTGCTGTCGGGAGTTACAATAGACAATAGACAATAGGTGCAGGAGTAGGCCATTTGGCCATTCAAGCCAGCACCGCCATTCACTGTGATCATGGCTGATCATCCACAATCAGTACCCCGTTCCTGCCTCCTCACCATATCCCCTGACTCCACTATCTTCAAGAGTCCTATCTAGCTCTCTCTTGAAAGTATCCAGAGAACCTGCCTCCACCACTCTTTGAGGCAGAGAATTCCACAGACTCACAACTCTCTGTGTGAAAAAGTGTTTCCTCATCTCAGGTCTAAATTCCTTACCCCTTATTCTTAAACTGCGGCCCCTGGTTCTGGACTCCTCCAATGTCGGGGACTCCAGCATTTTCCCCACCACCGACGTCAGGCTAACTGGTCTATAATTCCCTGTTTTATTTCTCTCGCCTTTCTTAAAAAGTGGGATAACATTAGCTACCCTCCAATCGACAGGAACTGACCCTGAATCTATAGAACATTGGAAAATGATCACCAATGCATCCACTATTTCTAGAGCCAGTTCCTTAAGTACACTGGGATGCAGACCATCAGGCCCTGGGGATTTATCAGCCTTCAGTCCCATCAGTCTACCCAACAGCACTTCCTGCTTTATGTGGATTTCCTTCAGTTCCTTTGTCACCCCAATAACGTTTGTCTCTTATTTTGACCTTTTGTCCCTTATTTGGGAGTGAAAAAGTTGGCACCCTTAGGAATGGAGGAGCAGAAGGCCCAGGTTTATGGTGAGGGAGGAAAGGTTTAACAGGAACCAGAGGGCCGACTTTTTTACACAAAGGATGGTGGGTGTATGGAACGAGCTGCTGGAGGAGGTGGTTGAGGCAGGTACTATCGCAATGTTTAAGAAACATTTAGACAGGTACATGGATAGTATAGGTTTAGAGAGATATGGGCCAAAGACAAGCAGGTGGGACAAGTGTAGATGGGGCATATTGATCTGCATGGGAAAATGGCTTGTTTCCATGCTGTATGACTCTTTGATGGTAAATTGCTGCAATATTTGCATCATTGCAGCTTAACATGCGACATCATCTGAATCTGGTTTGTGTTCCACTGATGTAGTTCAAATTCTAGTTTATTGTTATAGGGATCAGTACGGTGATGTACAGGGACAATGAGAATCTTGCTTGAAGCAGCATTACGGACACATAGAAACAGACAGCACACAACTAACAAATTTTACTTCGGAGTCACGTGAGTGACTACATAAAGAAGCCCGCAGCCCGCGTGCGCGTCAATACGTCTAATGCATGGCGCACGACTGGCTGGGAGGAGCGTTGCTCCTCCAGCGGTAAGTTTCCAAACCCTGCAGGTAAGTTTTAAAACTTATTCTGAGGTCGGGTTTTGTTGGGAAATGTCTCTTTACAGAGTGCCAATTGCTATGGATAAATGGGGAAATCCAGGGCAAAACCCAGACGGGCCGCGGGGGAACCGGCTACGGGGGACCGCGGGGGAACCGGCTACGGAGGACCGCGGGAGTGCGGGTAGCCGGCGGCCGTCAGTTTCGCCATCCGAGTTGCTGACTGTGCGGTCAGCGACTTCAGACTTTGGCAACCCCAAAAGGGGGCAAAGCCAAACGGAAGTCTGACAGGCCTGTGTACTCAGACGAGTCAGGCCAGGAGGATTCTCCTCCTACAACATGGATAGCGTCCTCGGGCGTTTACCCCGGATGGAGCACCTTATGGGAAGGATGCTCCATCATGATATGCTCCTTGAAACGGGGACATATCAGCGCAGGTCTCCTTGCGAGCCTGCGGCAGCGCCTAGTCCAGGGCAGCTTAATATCTCCCACTCTGAGGAGGGGAGTGTACTGGGTCAGTATATGACAGACTCCGAATTTGGAAGTATGTCCGTGGAACATACTGGAATGCATGACATGTGCGAGGTTCAAGAATGCCTGCCATGGCATCAAGGTTTGTGATACCCTCGCAAACAGGGGAGCCGCTGCATGAAGAGCTGGCTTCCAGCATCAACTACCTCACGTCACATCAATTACAGGAAGGGGTGATGGTTGAAACAGCTGCAAAATACCATACACCTGTAAATTGTGCATCCCTGAAAGTGCCGGCAGTGAACAGCTCTGTCTGGGGGTACATTGGAGGGGGCATTAAAGCCCAAGAAAATAATTTAAAATTGTGGATGGCTGGCCCTTATCGGACGTCCAGCAGGATGCCCTGGCGTTGATGTGCAATGCACACTTCGAAATGAACTGCTTTTGGTGGAACGCCATCAGACCTGCCTTAAATCCCAAAATTTGCAGGCTTATGTAAGGTCAGCAATGTCCAGCCGCCGAATCTTCTGCTCGAGGAAGATCTACCCAAACAGGTTAAAAACCTGGATGAGGAAGCAAAAGCTGTCGGGCTAATCAAAGCACCAACGATGAGCAAAGCTTCACCGTGTGGCGACAACACCTCTACGCCTCCATTAGCAGTAAACGGTTCGCTGAAGCTGGTGGTGGCTTGAAAGCTGTTTTCTCTGGGCAGAGGTCTTTTTTAGGCCTAGGCCAAGGCCCAAGCCGGCCTACATGGAAAATGCGCAATCCGCGCACCCCAGCAGTCCTACCCTCCAAACCTCGAGGACGGAAATAAAGCCGTATCAGGGGCCTTTGGGCCTACCATAAGACCACCGGTAACCATGGAGGTAGGTGGGTCTGCTTCTTTCCAGAACATGGGGTGTGTGCACCAGTTACAAGTTGGTGGTAGATTACACTTGCTTTTGCACGAATGCCCGTGGATGACATCAGATCCGTTTATACTGCACAGTATACACGGGTTCCAAATTGGATTTCTTCCCACTTACTTGCCACCCACACAACATTCACCAGAGATATTTGAAATTACACCAAAAGTTTGGATATACAAGCTGAACTTTACAAATTACACACAAAAGGGGTGATCGAGAAATCAAGTCATGAACATCACCAATTCGTCTCCATCATATTTTCTAGACAAAGAAAGATGGAGGATGTCGGATCATCCTTGATTTAACACAACGTAACTATCATGTGCAGTTTAGACATTTAAAATAGGAAACTTTGTTACTGCCAAACAACTGATTTCCAAAGGAGGCTTTATGGCATGCATCAATCTCAAAGATGCATACTATTCGGTTCTCATTCACAGGGATCACCGGAGATATTTGAAATTTAGCTGGATGAGGCAACTATGGCAGTTTAAAGCGTTGCCTAATGGGTTAACCTCAGCCCCCAGGTTACTTACCAAATGTTAAAACCGGTGCCTGGGCTGCTTAGAGCTCAAAAACACATTGTTATGGGCTAATAATATTCTAATCATAGGGATAATGCTGAAATCGACTAAATTGGGTTTTCTCATCCATCCAGTTAAATCCAAGTTGATACTAACTAGAGTTATTGATTATTTGGGATTTACCATTAACTCTACTAATATGTCTGTGTCTCTGCCCTGGAGCAAGAGATTGGAATTAATAAAGCCTGTAACAACCTTGTTGTTATGGAGCAGCCTTCTATTCGACAGGTGGCTACAGTAATTGGCAAAATAGTGGCTGTTTTTCCAGCTGCGCACTTTGGGCCTTTGCATTATCGGAATTTACAATGTGCAAAGGAACAAGCACTCAAGTGCCATTTTGGTTGTTTTAACAGACCTATGCTATTGCCAGCTGTAGCTATATCAGAATTACAATGGTAGATGACCAATATTCAGCATTGCTCCAGTAACGTTTTTGGTCAATAAACCTTCAGTTATATTACAAACTGATGCTGGTGCTCAAGGATGGGGAGCTACTATACCATCTCTAGTTGCGGTGGCAGATGGGATGTGCATGGGTTATCAATTCTTCAGTTATATGGTATCAACTACCTGGAGTTGCTCGGGGCATTCTATGTGTTAAAGGCTTATTGTGGGAATATGCATAATCCGCATGTTCAACTACAAATTTATAACACTACAGTGGTGGCATATATTGATCACATGGGTGGATTTCAGCTGCCTACTTGCCAGGTAGGTTCAACATGGCGGCAGACACCAGGTCACGCAAATTGAATGACAACACAGAATGGATGTTGCATCACAAAGTATTTAACAACATTGTTGCTTGGTATTGAACACCGGATATCGAATTGTTTGCATCCAGGCTCAATCACCAATTGCCAAAATATGTTGCATTGGAGCCAGACCCAGGGGCAGTGGTGATAATGCATTCTTGCTACACTGGGGAAGAATGTGCTTTATGCCTTTCCTCCAATCAGTCGGGTCTTGCAAAAAATCCAGCAAGATTCTGCTTCAGGCATTTTGATAGTGCCTGACTGGCCTGACTGGCCATGGTTCCCACTGATGTTGGGATTGATAATAGAACCTTATATGGTTATTTCTAAAACACAGGAATTTGCTGGTTCATCCCGTGACTCAGGAAGCCCACCCTCTGCATAATAGAATCAATTTATTGATTTTCAGACTCCAAAAACACCTGTCCTGAGGCTCGGGTTGTCAGACCGAACCATGGACGTGACCACTGCAGCTTGGAGAGATAGCACCAAGAAGCAGTACATTTCCTACATCAGGAGATGGGAAGTGTTTTGTTTAAATTCTAATATAACGTATAATACGGTACTTATAACTGACGTCTTGGAGTTTCTTTCAAAATTATTCTTTGACAAAAGATTAAGTTATAGTGCCATTAACTGTGCCAAAAGTGCCTTGTCAGCGTATGTGTTGCTGGGATCGGGACACCACTCTGTCGGGTCTCACCCTCTGATATCCAGATTCAGGGAGGGTATCTTTAACACAAAACTTCCCAGGCCCAGGTACACGGAAGTATGGGATGTTAACATTGTGTTAACATTACTTCACCAGTGGGCTCCAGCTACCTCCTTATCATTGGCCTGGCTCATGTATAAGGTAGCTATGCTCATGATGCTAGTTTCAGCGCAATGCGTCCAGTCGTTGCATAAGTTACGGCTGGACAGAATGGTTATCTACCAACAAAATAACGTTCTATGTAATGAGCTAATTTATACATAGCAGACCGGGGGTGTTAGATCTAAAGCTGGAATTTCTGGCATATCCTATGGACCATCGATTGTGTGTTGTCACACATATTCATCAATATTTTAAGGCTACGAAGAACCTTGGAGGCACTGAGCTGGCAATGTTCATTAGCCACAAAAAAAGACACAAGAGGGTTTCAGTGCAAACCATCTCCAGATGGTTAAGACATGTATTGGCTTGTGCAGGAGTGAACTCTTATATTTTTAAATCTCATTCCACCAGGGCTGCAACAACATCAGCAGCGAGGTCATGGGGGTTCCGCTGGACCGCATCCTAGCAACAGCAGGATGGTCAAATGAGCTGGCTTTCCAAACCTTTTATAATAAACCGATTGCCAGGTGGGTTCGTTTGCCAACTCAATTTTAAGTTCTGTTAAACAATTTGCTTTCCCGGATGTAGGGATCCCTATTATTATTATTATTATTATCATTTGCATCAGCATGTTTTAAATCTATGTCATGTCTGAATGCATTATCTTTTCAATCATTTCTGGTCAACTAATGCAATTTGTTGCATGGACTCGTGTTCGCGGCATGAAATCACAGAGCTTTGAAGTCTTCACAGTCACTCACATGACTCCGAAGTAAAATAGGAAGATTAAACGAGAACATACCAGTTTGAAGTTTGATCGATATTTTATGAGGAGTTACGATGGGCCCTCCGCTCCCAACCCTCTTCTCATAAAGGTCATGTGGTAGTTCTAGTTTCTCGAAACTTCCTATAATCAGTTCAGCAACTGTTTTCTGTGATTTCACACTGCTGCTTTGAAGGTTGTCGCGCATGCGGGCTGGCGGGCTTCTTCACGTAATCCCTCATCGTAACTCCTCATGAAATAAAGATGAAACTACAAACTGGTAAGTTCTCATTTAATCTTCCTATTATACATCAATTATACATAAATGACACATGAAGTCCTGAAAGGAAGTAGACAAAACAAGGGAGCAAAAATATAATTAAATTCATACAGAGTGGAAACAGGCCCTTCGGCCCAACTTGCCTACTCCGATCAACATGCCCAACTATCTCCTCCAGCAGCTCGTTCTATATCTCTACCTCGCTTTGTGTGAAACAGATGCCCCTCAGGGGCAACTATCCCTAACCTAAACTATTAAATCTTTCCCCCTCACAAACCTATGTCCTCTGATTCTCGATTCGCCCACTCTGGGTAAAAGACTCTGTGCATTTATCCAATCTATTCCTCTCATGATCTTGTACACCTCTATAAGATCACCCCTCATCCTCCCGCGCTCCAAGGAGTAAGATCCGAGGCTGCTCAACCTCTCCCTATAGAGCAGGCCTTCGAGTCCTGGCAGCATCCTTGTAAATCTTTTCTGCACTCTTTCCGGCTTAACGATATCTTTTCCAAAAAAAAAAAATCCATGCTAGTGCAAAGGTGGTTCCTTTGCTGAGTACATGTGCTGAGGTAGGATTAAGTTGTGCAATAAAATGTGGACACAATGAATTGCTGATGCAAAGCACACAGTACCGGAAGAACTCAGCGGGTCAGGCAGCATCTGTGGAGGAAATGGACAGATGGCATTTCGAGGCCCCTTATCGTGACTGGGTGGTAGTTGGAAATGGAAAGGTCTTGAGAGGCTAAGAGGAGGCTGACAGGGATAATCAGGAGAAGGAGGCAGTCTGAAGGTTGGATCTGAAATGTTGTCTGTCCATTCCCTCCACAGAGACCACCTGACCCACACGAATGCCTCCAGCACTTTATGCTTTGTTTAAAAGGTGCGTATGTCAATTCAAGAATGGCACGCTGGCGCAGCGGTAGAGTTGCTGCCGCAGAGCGCCAGAGAGCCGGGTTCGATCCTGACTAGGGCTGCTGTCTGGAGGGAGTTTGTACGTTCTCCCCGTGACCTGCGTGGGTATTCTCCGGGATCTGCGGTTCCCTCCCACACTACAATCTATCATCAAGGATCTTCACCATCTGGCCCATACGCTCATCTCACTTCTACCGTCGAAGCTTGAAGTCACACACCACCAGGTTCAGGAGCAACTTCCACACTCCAAAGACGTGCAGCTCAGTAAGTTAATAGGCATGGTTCAAATTGTAAATTGTCCCTAGTGTGTAGGATAGTGTGCGGGATCGCTGGTCGGCGTGGACTAGGTGGGCCAAAATGCCTGTTTCTGCGCTGTATCTATAAACTGTAACTGTCACCATAACTGTCACTGTATGTCATGTTGCTACTTGTGGGCGGAGCACCAAGGCAAATTCCTTGTATGTGAATACTTGGCCAATAAACTTACTTACTTACTTAATCTAAACTAAACTAAACTAAACAAACCAAACTAAATGTGGATTTAGGAAGATAGCTGTTCCTGAACTCGGTGGTGTGGGATTTCAAGCTTCTGTAACTCCTGCCCGATGGTAGCAGTGAGATGAGGGT
Organism: Okamejei kenojei; assembly: GCA_035221665.1. NCBI lineage: Eukaryota > Metazoa > Chordata > Chondrichthyes > Rajiformes > Rajidae > Okamejei > Okamejei kenojei. Next base: position 93,407,794 of record CM069137.1, read on the forward strand.
ATGGGCCAGATGATGATAGATGCTGCCTTCTCAAAGCAGCATCTTATGAGGAATTTATTATAGATTTAGGTTTAGGTTTGATTATTGTCATGTGTACCGAGGTACAGCGAAAAACTTTGTTTTGCATGCAAATTACATGCAAGGTAAGGGGGAGGTGCAGTGAGACCTGGGTGTCCTTGTACATCGGTCACTGAAAGCTGGCGTGCAGGTACAGCAGGCAGTGAAGAAAGCTAATGGAATGTTGGCCTTCATAACAAGAGGATTTCAGTATAGGAGTAGAGAGGTTCTTTTGCAGTTGTATAGGGCTCTGGTGAGACCACATTTGGAGTATTGCATACAGTTTTGGTCTCCTAATTTGAGGAAGGACATCCTTGTGATTGAGGCGGTGCAGCGTAGGTTCACGAGATTGATCCCTGGGATGGCGGGACTGTCATATGAGGAAAGATTGAAAAGACTAGGCTTGTATTCACTGGAGTTTAGAAGGATGAGGGTTTTTTTTTATAGAAACATATAAAATTATAAAAGGACTGGACAATCTGGATGCAGCAAAAATGTTCCCAATGTTGGGCGAGTCCAGAACCAGGGGCCACAGTCTTAGAATAAAAGGGAGGCCATTTAAGATTGAGGTGAGAAGAAACTTTTTCACCCAGAGAGTTGTGAATTTGTGGAAAACCCTGCCACAGAGGGCAGTGGAGGCCAAATCACTGGATGGATTTAAGAGAGAGTTAGATGGAGCTCTAGGGGCTAGTGGAGTCAAGGGATATGGGGAGAAGGCAGGCACGGGTTATTGATTGGGGACGATCAGCCATGATCACAATGAATGGTGGTGCTGGCTCGAAGGGCCGAATGGCCTCCTCCTGCACGTAATTTCTATGTTTCTATGTTTCTAGGACAATGTTTCTAGTTCCAGAGACAAAGCCCAATGTATGCAATTGGGTAGCGGTGAATCAGACAGTACTCCAGGTTATGGAAGGACCATTCAGAAGTCTGATTACTAAAGGGAAAAAGCTGTTCCTGAGTCCGCTGGTGGGTGCTATCAAGCTATTGTATCTTTTGCCTCATGGAAGAGGAGAGAAGAGGGAATGACCAGGGTGTAATTGGACCTTGATTATATTGGCTGCTATACCCGAGTCAACAAGTGGAGTGGAGTAGCAATGGAGTCGATGGTGGGGAGTCGGGTCTGTATGATGGACTGGGCTACACCCACAACTCTCTGCGATTTCCAGCTGACTTGGGCCGAGCTGTTCCCGACGATTTAATGTCATTAACCTTGTTGTACAATTTACCTCATTCACCTTTTTTGTACTGAAACAACTCCCTCTCACCATTTCATTTGGGTCCTTGGCCAAAACTCAAGAAATATATTGTTCAATTTTTTGTGTGTAAAAGAAAACCTGCGAGGAAAGGCTGGCAATATTTCATTCCATGTTTCCCGTATGCATTCGCACAAACATTTCAGACATCGTAAGCACTCTAAATTATTAAAATGAAGGAGGGATGACTTCATCATGTCCTGCATCATTCTTGTTGCCGTTAGCAGAGGCAGAGTTTCCTGTACAAGTCCTACCATGATATAGTGCAGAGTCATCGACAGCAAAGCTTGAGATGGATATTGGCCAAACGCAGGTAGGAGTAGTGTAGATGGGGCACCTTGGTTGGCATGGGCAAGTTGGACTGAGCGGCCTGTTTATATGCTGAATCACTCTATACCAGTCCCTTCAGCCCAACTCATCCATCCTAACCCATCAAAGCGAGTCCAATTTGCCTGGCTTTGGTCTATCTATCTATCTATCTGTCTATCTGTCCACTGTCTATCTGTCTATCTGTCTATCTGTCTATCTGTCTATCTGTCTGATCTGTCTGTCTGTCTGTCTGTCTGTCTGTCTGTCTGTCTGTCTGTATTCTTCTATATGCTTTTAAAAACTCTGTGTGCGTGTGTGTTTATTTGTTTGTGGGTGTATGTCAGATTAGATTTTTTCAGATTAGATTTTTGCCTTTGATTCGTTGGTCCACCAAAACGGCCACGCAAGAAAACTCCGAGATTTTTTCCATTTCGTTAGCGATTAACTTTTACATTCGCAAATCCACTCCTCATTACATTAGACATTTTTTATGTGCACACTTTTTTTAATACAATTCTTCCCCCCCCCCCCCCACTCACTCATTTGTTGCCCTCCTGCTGGCCAGCGACCATAACGACTGCTGACGCCCGGCTCTCCTCCAAAAACACCTACATTTTTAACATTTCGACTGGTGATTTTACCTCCTCCACCCCTCGCCCTCTGTCTCTTGCCCTTCTGTCTCTGCTCCTTTCTCTTTGTCTCCCTCCATTCTCTCTCTGCTCTCACTCTCTACCATCCCCTCCCTCTGCGCCTGCGAGTTGGGGGCTATGTGTCAGTGGATAGGGTGGTTATGGGGTAAAAGGAGCAAATGAATAATATTAATATAATATCAAGGGGGGTTGCTAGTGTGTGTGCGGGGGGGTAATTAGTGTGTCTGACGCCGCATGCCGTCCTCCCACCCCCCCCCAGCCTCCCCCCTCCCCCGCAAGCACACGTTGGGGGAACAGACCCAATGGGTCTGCACTTGGTCTAGTACATAACTAAATCTGATCTTGTGCATTTCCGGTTTGCGCGGTTTTTCTATTTGTGCAAAAACGGTACGCGATAGTGCTATGATTTTTTCGCCAGCTCACTCACCGTTTACCTGTGCTGCGAGTCCAACTAGTTTTGTTCCGATCGGTGGTACATTGTAAAAGTTAGCGAGGTTTAAAAATCTTAAAAACCACGCATGCACAGATTGAGCTCCTGTCCAGCCAGTCAGCGAGCGTGGTTTGGTCTATTCTCCTGTCACTCACCGGGACGGTCCGCCCCTTCCTGCACCATCGCATCTTTACTGGAGCTGAGGGACACTGTTGGTGGCTGGCATAGGTCTCCAAACCGGAGGGTCCGGAACTGGCATGGCCATGTGCGGCGTGTGAGTCCCAAACCCGCCATCGCAATGCCTGAGCATCTCCAGTTCCCTTCCCCTCTGTCCCCCTCACTGGCTCAGGCCCCCTCCCCCATGATACCCCCACTCCCCTCATGGCTTTTCCTCCCAACTTTTCTTCGGAGCTCTCTCCCCCCCCCCCCCCTCCCCCCCCACACTCCGCTCTCGCCGACCACACCACACGCCGGCCCGGCCGTAGCTGCTGGTGCTTCCGGCCTGATACAGTCCTGGCTCTGAGGGCGCCGATGGCTGATGCTCCCTCCGGGGCACGCAAGAAGGGAGAGGAGCGGCAAACCTCTAACCTCGCAATCCTGGGGGAGGGAGAGGAGGGAGAGTGGGGGATTGAGGGAGAGGAGGTGAGTTGGGAGGGGAGAGGAGTTATGGAGGGAGGGAGGGGTGACTGGAGGGTAGGGGAAAGGAGAGGTGAGGGAGGGATTGGGGGAGGGGAGGGAGGGAGGAGGGGAAAAAGAAGAGGGAGGTGAGAAGGGGGGGGGTGGGGGGATGAGGGGGAGTAGAAGGGGAGGAGGGGGGAGAGTAGAGGAGAGGAGGGGGGGAGTAGAGGAGGTAGGGAGGTGGGGATAGATGGAGAGGAGGGGGCAGAAGTGGGTAGGTGAGCAGGGATAGTGAGGGGGATTGAGGGAGGTGAGGAGTGGGGAAGATGGTGGGTTGGGGATAGAGGGATAGGAGGGGCTTGGGATGGGGAGAGAAGTTATGGAGAGAGAGGATAGAGGAAGGGAATGAGAGGAGGAGAGGGAAAGAAGAGGGAGGGGAGGAGAAGAGGAGGGGGAGAGAGTGCTAGAGATGAGGGGAAATGAGCTGCGCCTAGAGCAGTTGGGGGCTATGGGTGAGTGGATGGAATATTGCGTTGGGGGACCATGTTCTCCAGAGAGGCTGCCTGACCCGCTGAGTTTTATTCTAGCACTTTTGTGTATTTTTTTGTAAACCGGCATTTGCTGTTCCTTATGCAGGTGTGGGGTGAAGGTCGAGTCCCAGGTAAGTGAGGAAGCGTAGGTAGAGTCCAGGTCTGAAGAAGGGAACCCCCTCCCCCCCCCCCCCCCCCCACTCCTCTCTCTCGACCCGAAAACGTCACCCATTCCTTCCTCTCTCCAGAGATGCTGCCTGTCCCAGAGGTACTCCAGCTTTTCGTGTCTATCCTTCTATTTGCTGTTCCTTAGTTCTCCTCTCTCCTCTTCTCGTTCTCCGAATGTCTTTTAAAAACATTGTTATGGTGTCTGGCTGATTCACTTCTCAAACTTACTAAACTACTCTCAACTCAACTGATCCCCTGCGAAAGCCAGCAAAGCCCCTGCCAGCCCGTTCCATGCAAACCCACATATAAACAACAACACCCACACACCTTCTGTATGGGCCATTTCCCAGCAAATGGCATTGTTCTATGACATTACCTGTGCATGGACCCTGCCCAGAAGGATGGTGTAAGTGTTAGTTACTGACTTCCCAGGAATATTTCACCAGGCGACGAATGCGTATTAAGCTTTACACGGGGGAGAGGGCGGATGTTGGCAGGGGCCTGGGGAGGGGCTTGGGACCTTTTTCCTTAGGAAGCACAGGAGGCTGCGGGGGGTGACCTTCTTTGGAGCATACAAGAGATGCGGCCCACAACCCACCTGCTGATTCCATCTCCCTCCACCAGACAACAGCAGTTTTGTATTTTTTCTCATGATTTCAGCATCTGCAGTTCCTCGTGTCTCCATTTCACAGCTCCGTTTTGACGGAGTTGAGGGGAGTTCTGCGTGGCCCTCTCTCACGGGACTCCCCCTACCCCCCCACCCCCCCCCCCTCCCCCCCTACCACACCTCCCCCCTCCCCCCCTCCCCCCCCGCACCCCCCCTCTGTGATTCTCTGCTGCGTTGTTCCGCTCTTTCATCTGATCCTGACTCTTTCATCCGACCCTGTGTGTGGCAGAAGGGTCCCAACACAAAACATCGTCTGTCCATTCGCCTTCCCTCCCATGGCCGAGCACGGAGGCGCAGTGGTAGGAGTTGCTTGCCTCATATTGCCAGACACCCGGGTTCAATACAATTACAGTACAATACAATACAATAATACTGGACCATATTATTGTATGGGTGTGAGGCATGGACCAATGCATTGCAAGACCCTCGATGGCACCCCGAATGCTCAGGAAAGTTCAAAATCTCAAGTTGGAGGGACCCACTTTCACCAGCGCCCAGATCTACGGGGAGAAGATCAGGTGGAGAAAGGATGAGGCTCGCTGGTCACTGCCACCCAGAAATGCCAGCAAACAAGGTTGTGCCGTGGGAACCTACCCATGGAAGACGTGACCCCGGGACGGCTGATCAAGGCGCTGCTGTAGACGTTGATGGAAGACCCACGTGTAGAGACAAAAGAGGAGCTTGCCAGCTGCACGGAGGACAGAGATGTGTGGTGCGCCCATCACCGTACCCGTCTGGGAAACCAGCCACCACTGCGTCGCTAATGTGTTCAACGATTTAATAATGATTTTAAAAAAATTATATAGCCAAGTATGTTTTGCAACATACGAGGAATTTCATTTGCCAAGTCAGTCATACAAATAAAACGCAACAGATCACACACAAAATACATTTTAACATAAACATCCACCACAGTGACTCCTCCACATTCCTCACTGTGATGGAAGCGGAAAAAAAAAGTTCAATCTCTTTCCTTCTTTGTTCTCTCCCCGCGGTCGGGAGCTTCCAGCCCTCCGTTGACGGATGATCTTTCCCGTAGCCGGCGCACGGACCCTCCTCATAGGGGCGTAACAATCAAGCTCCTGCATCTGGTGATAACTCAGCTCCCCCCGCGCCGAGCGATCCAATCCAGGGGTCGTAAACCGGACGAACCTTCCGCATCGTTGGAGCTCCCATCTTCCACTGGTCTCTACCCGAGACTGCAGAGCTCTCGATGGTGAAATCCGCAGGCCGTGGTTGGAGAGTCGGTCCCTAGGCGAGGGATCGGCTTGATGGTAAGTCCACGCCACGTGGTGGGGCTCAGTCAGTCCCGAGCGAGGCCCTCCAGCTCCACGATGTTAGGCCGCAGAGCGAATCGGAGATACGATCCAGAAAAACAATCCGCATCGCCGGCAAGGTAAGAGATTTGAAAAAAAAAGGTTTTCCCACCCACACTCCTCCCCCCACCCCCCACATAAAACAAACCGGGGAACATTGACACAAACTTTTAAAACACACTTAAAATAACAAAAAAGGGCGAAAACACAGGCAGATTGTTGGTGAGGCTGCCAATTGTAAACGGCGCCCCTGACAGTGCTCTCTGTATGGAGTTTGCACATTCTCCCTACAGACCGCGTGGGTTTTCTACAGGTCTTCCCACATTCAAAGACGTCCAGTTTTCGGTGAAAATTTGTAAACTCTTTTGTAAACTCTTAAATCCAAACTGTAAGAATTTGCCCCTAGTGTGTAGGATAGTGCTAGTGTACGGGGTTATCGCTGGTTGACGCGGACTCGAGAGCTGAAGTGCCTGTTACCATGCTATATCTCTGAAGTCTAGAGTCTAAAGCCTAAAGACCTCAGATGCTGCCTGACCACTGAGTTCCTCCAGCAATTTGTGTTTAGTTCAAGCTTCCAACATCGATAGCTCCCTGTGTCTTCTCATGTAACCTTGTGCCTTTTCACAATTTGTACATAACATCTCACCCCTTCGAACACAGAACTATATGGGATTCTTATTTTTTAATATACAGTATTGCACTTCTTAGGAAAGGGGGAGGTTAGGTAGGCCAGGACTTTAGAAGGATGAGGAGGGATCGCATTGAAACCTAGCGGATATTGAAAGGCTTGGATAGAGTGGATGTGGAGAGGATGTTTTCATGAGTGGGAGAGTCTAGGACCAGAGGGCACAGCCTCAGAATTAAAAGGCATACCTTTAGAATGGAGATGAGGAGGAATGTCGTTAGCCTGAGGGTGGTGAATCTGTGGAATTCATTGCCACAGACAGCTGTGGAGGCCAAGTCAATGGGTAATTTTAAAGCGGAGGTTGACAGATTCTTGATTAGACATAGAAAAATAGAAACATAGAAATTAGGTGCAGGAGCAGGCCATTCGGCCCTTTGAGCCTGCACCGCCATTCAATATGATCATGGCTGATCATCCAACTCAGTATCCTTTACCTACCTTCTCTCCATACCCCCTGATCCCTTCAGCCACAAGGGCCACATCCAACTCCCTCTTAAATATGGCGAACGAACTCGCCTCAACTACCTTCAGTGGCAGAGAATTCCACAGATTCACCACTCTCTGTGATTAGTATGGGTGTCAGGGGTTATGGGGAGGAGGCAGGAGAGTGGGGTTGAGAAGGAGTGATAGATCAGCCATGATTGAATGATGGAGTAGACTTGATGGGACGAATGGCCTCATTCTGCTCCTATCACTTATGGTCATATAGTCTCCATTCCTTTGAATGCAGGAGGCTGAGAGTGATCTTATAGCCATGGATCGTGGTCTCTGGTAAGAAGAGGCCGATTCGGGAGCTCCATGCCGCAGAGAGAGTTTCAACCACCCCGACACGGGAGTTTCGATCACCCCAGCGGGTGTTTCGATATCAGCTGCGGGGGCTTTGATGGCCCCGACTGCGGTTGGTTTGACTGCGAGCGCGGGCGAACAAAGAGGAAGACGTTTGAACTTTATTGCCTTCCGTCACAATGAGGAATGTGGAATCCAGTGTGGTGGATGTTTATGTGAACTTTTATGTGGCTGTGTGTCTTGGTGCTTTTCACTAAGTGTGGCTGTATGGTAACCCAAATTTCACTGTACCTTAATTGGTACATGTGACAATAAACTGACCTTGAACCATGAACCTTGACCTTGGATACAATTCTGAGAGGAATAGATAGGGTGAATGGACAGAGTCTTCCCCCCCCCCCCCCCCACCAAGATTGGCAAAATGAAGAACAAAAGGAATAGGTTTACAGTGCAAGAAGAAAGATTTAACAGGAAACTACCTCCTCTGGCAGATTTTTTTACACAGTGGGTGGTGGGTGTATGGAACGAGCTGCCAGAGGAGGTAGCTGAGGCAGGCGCTATAGCAACATTGGAGATACACCTGCACAGTTAAGGGCCTGCCCCACCTGGCCGTCATTTGCGCCTCATTTACGCGTCATATGTAAAAATAGGTTGATGCGCGGTATATCGCGTGGCGCTCCAGGATTTTGTAGTGTAATGAAATCCTCGCGCGCCACCCGCGTGACGTATCGCGTACCCATGCTGACGCATTGGCGCCGCGCGCTGGCGTCCCGACGTCTCACGTGTATCGTGTGGTGATGCATGGTTACGTCACCGCGCATCAAAGTCCGTAAACATTCATCGCCGTGCGCCGCAGTGTATTCTAATGACGTCGCGCGCACCAGATGGCTGCGATGACGTGTGATTTGCGCGCGACGTCGCTCATCAAGACGCGCCGACCTATTTTACATAGGACGCGTAAATGAGGCGCAAATGACGGCCAAGTGGGACAGGCCCTTTAGATGGGTAGGAAAGGTTTAGCGGAAAGTGGGCCAAACGTGGGCAAGTGTGACTGATGCAGATGGGACATGCAGGTTGGCAAGGACATGTTGGGCTGAAGGGCTTTTTTCCAAGTTCTATGACTCCGTGACACATTATTTCCCTCCAATTGCTATCATTATAAATTTAGTTGGTACATAATGTTACAGTCTGAGTAGGTGTTTATTGTTTGCACCTGAAGCTTTGAATAAAAATGACGGAGTTTAAATCATGAAAAATTCATTGCTATTAACACATTGTAATACACAGTTATTATCCCTTTATAACAGGAATGCACCAATGCACTAATCACTGACCCATTCAGACTTAATAATGGCTTAATTTTGTTTTATTTCAGTTCTTGGTCGAATGACAACCCTCATAAAGTCACAGAGTGATACATTGTGGAAACAGGCCCTTCGGCCCAACTCACCCACACCGGCCAACAATGTCCCAGCTACACTAGTCCCACTTGCCTGCGCTTGGTCCATATCCCTATCCATGTACCTATTTCTTAAACGATGGTATAGTCTCAGGCTCAACTACCTCCTCTGGCAGCTTGTTCCATGCACCCACCACCCTTTGTGTGAAAATGTTTTCCCTCGGATTCCTATTAAATCTTTTCCCCTGCACCTTGAACCTATGTCCTCTGGTCCTCGATTCACCTACTCTGGGCAAGAGACTCTGCATCCACCCAATCTATTGTAGCATCTTGTGTAGCATTCCTATGGAACACTTTTTTCCAGTGCCAAATTATTTGGACAATTTGGTGAATATCGTTTAGATTTGAGTGTGGAGAGACCCAAATATCAATCACTGCATCATTTTTATGAAGTCACGAACCCTGATATTTCTTACATTAGACTTGCCTTCTAACTTACCATTAGTTTAGTTTGGTTTAGAGATGTAGCATGAAAATAGGCCTTTTGACCCATCGAATCTACGCTGACCAGCGATGCTCGTACAAAAGCACTATCCTACACACTAGGGATAATGTACAATTTCACCAAAGTCAATTGACCTACACGCCTGTATGCCTTTGGAGTGTGGGAGGAAACCGGAGCACGTGGAGATAACCCACGTGGTCACAGGGAGAACGTGCAAACTCCCCACAGACAGCACCCGTGTGGTGTAAGGCAGCAACTCTACTGCTGTGCCACCGGGGTCCAGGAGTCTTGGGACTCAGTAGTTAAAATTATACTCAGTTTCGGATCCTTAATCAGATGACAACTAGAATGTTAATAACACAATTTGGGAAGTCTAAACATTCAACTAATGGAGTAATTGCTGTTACAATAACAAGGACATTAGCCCTAATGCAGACAATTAGTGTTACAAATTATGAGGAGACCACTGGTAGCTTGGTGCAAATTAATATTTACTGTTGATGTGAAGCAAGTGCACTGGTCTTGTGAAATCTCTCAAGGGTGATGTTTACTTGTATCTTATGTTTATCCAATTTTATAATGTGGCCAAGGTTTCTTGACAACTCCTCGATGAGCAATAACTTAATAAACTTTCCAACTATGGAGATTTGGGATAGTTGAGGGGCGGAACGTGTGGTGCAGCGGGTTGAGCTGCTGCCTTAAGGGCCTGTCCCACTTGCACGACCTAATCCATGAGTTTAGAAGACCCCAGACGAGTTGAAAAAAATTTCAAGGTCGCGTTGACTCGCCAAAGTAAAAGACCTCCTACGACCTCCTACGACTATGTCTACGACCTCCTACGACTATGTCTACGACCTCCTACCGTCCCCCAGGACCTCAGTCTTCCACACCTAAGACTAGCTACGAGTGGAAAATGATCACATGATAAAATTATGTCATGTTTGCATTTTTTTTGGGCCAGTCACCGACCTACGACTACCTACGACTACCATCACGACCTACTGCGACCTACCTACGAGTAAAAAGTATCATTTTTTTCCATGCTGACCATTTTTTTACTCCTGGACCAATTTTATCGGGCTGGAAAAAAACCGGCGCCACCTACTTGAGGCCACGAGTGCGCGGAGACCACTCACGAGCGTGAGGAAGAGTTACGAAGACCTCCTATGACCTCGTGGCGACCCTGCTGCGAGGGCAAACTCGGCAGAGGTTGTGAAAGTGGGACAGAGGCTTTACAGCACCAGAGATGGGCGTTCCGTACAGACTACGGGAGCTGTCTGTATGGAGATTACACGACCTCCTTGTGACCGCGTGGGTTTTCTCCGGCTGCTCCCGTTTCCTCCCACACTCCAAAGACGTGCAGGGTTGTAGCTTGATTGACTTCTGTAAATTATCCCGAATGTGTAAGATAGAACTAGTGTACGGGCGATCGCTGGCCGGCGCACACTCTGTGGGCTGAAGGGCCAGTTTCCTCGCTGTATCTCTACACTAAAGTAAATGCTGTGTACACTGTGGGAGGGATTAATGAATAAGGGTAGATAAATTATACTGGAGGAACTCATCGGGTCTGGAGAAAAGGAATAGGTGATGTTTTGGGTCGAAACCCTGATTCAGATTGAGAGTCAGGGAAGAGGGAAACTGGAGATTAATTGATGATGAGCTTCTCAGGTGGTTTAGAAATTGTTCACCTGTTTAAGAGTTGGTAGACCTGCACTCCTCCAGGTGAATGGAGAGTGTTGCCTCTCTCTCCAGACGTGTGCTGTGTCCATGTATGAAAACTATGGACATGGACAAGTTGCATCTGATATGTCAAACTACGGTGAGACTTGCTCTGTAAATGATAGGGGGCTGGAGACTGTTGCAGAACAGAGACCTGGGGTACGTGGAGATTGATTTCTCTGCCTTCAAGTAACCCTTGCTTCCCCTCTCTCTCCGTACCTCCCTCACCCCAGTGCACTGACAACTTCTACTGTCCTCAGCTAACAATGAGCCATTCTACATTCCCTAATCATCAACTGCTTTGTTGGAGGTTATGGGGTGACCTTACAGAGGTATATAAACTTATGAGGGGCAAGGATGAGGACAGACGGTCCCTGTCTTTTTCTCAGGGTGGAAAGTCTAAAACCCTCAAACACTTTGCGACGGTTTGGAACTTTGCCTGACACCCAGAATGCTGTTCTTTGCTGCATGTTTGGACCATGGCCGTGATGAGGTGTGGAACTGGCTTGTGTCGGTGAAACTGGAATGAGTGAGTAGGTGGCAGGTGGACAGTGCCGTTTGAAGCCACCAGTGGCAGCAGCTACGATCACTCGGCTGATCGAGTGGTAATTTTCTGAGTTGAATCCGATCTGCGTTTTGTTAATGGGACACACTTGGGCAATTCTCCACATTATTTGAGAGATGCCAGTTGGCAAACGCGATTGCCATTCACAGCCTGCTGGCTTTTATGATCACACAACTCCCACCCAAGTTTGTCTTTTTAAATGGCAAGTGTCCAGGATGCTCATTGTGAAAAGTGGATGGGCAGGGCTGGTGAAGGGAAATAGGCTCTTGGTCTTGCAATGAACCAGAGGCTACAGATCTTGCTAGCCATGACAGGCCTGGTGCACTGCTCTACACTGGCAGGCTGGTCTGGGTGCCAACACTACGATCACTAAGTCTACAGCCAGAGAACTGGGGAAGCAGATACAACCAAACCATTACAGCCGGCAGAGACAGCTGGCAGATAAAGCCAGCAGATACACCCAGGAGATACAGCCAGCAGAGACAGCCAGCAGAGACAGCCAGCAGAGACAGCCTCTCTGTCTTTGTCTCTGTCTCTGTCTCTGTCTCTGTCCCTGTCTCTCTGTCTCTCTGTCTCTGTCTCTGTCCCTGTCTCTCTGTCTCTCTGTCTCTGTCTCTGTCTCTGTGTCTCTGTGTCTCTGTGTCTCTCTCTGACTCTCTCTGTCTCTCTCTGCCTCTCTCTGTCTCTCTCTGCCTCTCTCTGTCTCTCTCTCTGTCTCTCCCCCCCCCCACCCCGATTTGGCCCTCAGCCCTCTTATCAGGCCCTTCGGCCCATCGTGTTCATGTGAAATACTGTATTTGGCGTGAATGCTGTCTTTTAGCAAGATTAGGAGAATCAAGAACCAGAGGATTGTTTAAGATTAAGGTGAGAAGTGGAAGACTTAATGGGAACCTGAGGAGCAACTTTTGGAATGGAACGAGCTGCCGGAGGAGGTAGTTGAGACAGGTACCATAACAATATTGAAAAGACATTTTGACAGGTACATGGACAGTGAAGGTTTCGAGGGGTATGGGATGACTGCAGGCAGGTGGGGCTAACATAGATGGGGTATCTTGGTTAACATCAAAGATGCAGATATGGAAGGATAAGGTGTGAAAATAAGAGATCAAAGAGGACAAAGTTCAAGAAAAATGTCGAATGGGTCATTGTTAGCTGAGGGGAATGACAATGAGGAGTACAAACCGTAAAATTAATCAGGAGGACAGTGAAACTAGTCGGAGGACTAGGATGGGGAGGGATGGAGAGAGAGGGAAAGCAAGGGTTACTTGAAGTTAGAGAAGCTAATGTTAATACTGCTGGGGTGTAAGCTGCCCGAGCGAAATATGAGGTGCTGTTCCTCTAATTTGCGCTGGGCCTCACTCTGACCACGGGGGAGGCCCAGGACAGAAAGGTCAGTGTGGGAATGGGAGGGGGGAGTTAAAGTGTTTGGCAACTGGGAGATCAGGTAGGTTTAGGTGGACTGAGAGGAGGTGTTCAGCGAAATCATCACCGAGGCTGCGCTTGGTCTCGCCGATGTATAGAAGTTGACACCTGGAACAGGGGATACAGAAGATGAGGTTGGAGGAAAGTGCTAGTGAACCTCTGCCTCGCTGAAAGGACTGTTGGGGTCCATGGACAGAGTCGCGGGAGGAGGTATAGGGACAGGTTTTGCATCTCCTGCGGTTGCAGGGGAAAGTACCTGGGGAGGGGGTGGTTTGGGTGCGAAGGGATGAGTTAACCAGGGAGTTGTTCATTTGGAACAGTCTTTGCGGATGGCGGAAAGGGGTGGAAATGGCAAAAATGTCAGAGAATTATGTGCTGTATGCGATGGCTGATGGGGTGAAAGGTGAGGACTAGGGGGACTGTCCCTGTGGGGGGAGGGGGAGCAAGAGTGGAACTGCAGGGTACTGAGGAGACCCGTGATGGCCTCATCGATGATGGGGGAGAGAAAAACCCCCGTTCCCTAAAGAATGAGGGAGATCCTGGTATGGAACACCTCATCTTGGGCGCATTGCAATCCTTGCTTTGTCTCACTCTCCATACCTTCCCCATCCTAGTCCTCTTGCTAATTTCACCGTTCGTATCCCCTCATTATCACCTCGTCTCCAGCCAACAATGGACCATTGTGGGCTCCACCTTTCATGAGTCATCGATGCATCGCTCTGTACCTTCTCATACCTTTAGTTCCCTCTCCCAGACTCTCAGTCTGATGAAGAGCCTCAACCCGAAACGTCACCTATTCCTTTTCTCAAGAGATGCCTGACCCACTGAGTTACTCCAGCACTTTGTGTCTATCTTTGTGGTAAACTAGCATCTGCAGTTCCTTCCTACACAACATTCAGCTATTCGCTGCTGTCAATTGGCTCACATGGAAGTCACCAACATGTAGGTAGGCACAAGAAACTGCAGAGGCTGGTTTACAAGAAAAGACACAGAGTGCTGGAGTAACTCAGCGGGTCAGGCAGCATCTCTGGAGAACATGGATAGGTGATGTTTCACAGAGTGCTGGAGTAACTCAGCGGGTCAGGCAGCATCTGTGGAGAACATGGATAGGTGACGTTTCACAGAGTGCTGGAGTAACTCAGCGGGTCAGGCAGCATCTGTGGAGAACATGGATAGGTGACGTTTCACAGAGTGCTGGAGTAACTCAGCAGGTCAGGCAGCATCTGTGGAGAACATAGATAGGTGACGTTTCACAGAGTGCTGGAGTAACTCAGCGGGTCAGGCAGCATCTGTGGAGAACATGGATGGGTGACGTTTTGGTCGGAACCCTTCTTCAAACTTATGTGAGCTTCACTGTCCATGTTCTGACACCAAGTTTGATTATTTGCCCAGTACATCTTCCCTGAACATTTGTGTTAAAGAAGGAACTGCAGATGCTGGAAAATCGAGGGTACACAAAATGCTGGAGAAACTCAGCGGGTGCAGCAGCATCTATGGAGCGAAGGAGATAGGTGACGTTTAGAGCTGAAACCCTTCTTCAGACTGATGGGAAGAAGGGTTTCGGCCCGAAACATTACCTATCTCCTTTGCTCCATAGATGCTGCTGCACCCGCTGAGTTTCTCCAGCATTTTGTGTACCTTCCCTGAACATTTAGTGTCCGTTAAAGTAACGTAACATTTATTATTTTTTCAAATAGCTTTGGAAATCAAGAACCTTTCATGAACATAGCCTTTTATTGTGCGTTTAAAAATCCACAATAGCAATGATTACAATTTACCACAGAACTAAATGAACTATATAAGGGAAACATACAATGAAGACATTTGAGATCATAATTTTATAATCCAGAAACCGAAAAATTATTTGTGGGTTCATCGCATTGAACATTGTAGATGTATCTGGAGATATTAATAAGGAATTAACAAAACTGTGGTAACTGTGGTTCTTGATTAGTACGGGTGTGAGCGGTTATGGGGAGAAGGCAGGAGAATGGGGTTAAGAGGGAGAGATAGATCAGCCATGATCGCATGGCGGAGTAGACTCGATGGGCTGAATGGCCTAATTCTACTCCGACCATGACCTGATAACTTTATGTAATTATGAGCAAAGGCTCTGACAAGAAAATTATCATAAAAGTTGCAAAAGTATTGTTATTCAGCACGCCGGGTGCTTTACGAACAGTGGATTTTGTACAGCAGAAGAGATAACTCATCAGCAGATCTTATAAACAACAGCATGGACTCATAAAAACTTAGCATTATCCTGTGGCTGTGTGGACAATGTAAGAATATTTGCCCCTCCTTGAAACTATACCCTCAAAACTCTGACAAAGCATATTACCATGCACGATTTTAGTTTAGTTCAGAGATACAGTGGGGGAACAGGCCCTTCGTCCCACTGAGTCCATGCTGACCAGCGATCCCCGCACATTAACACTATCCTACCCACACTAGGGACAATTTACACTTACACCAAGCCAATTAACCGACAAACCTGTAGGTCTTTGGAGTGTGGGAGGACCCACGCAGGTCACGGGGAGAACGTACAAACTCCGTACAGACAAGCACCCGTAGTCGGGATCGAACCCGGGTCGCAGGCGCTGCAAGCGCTGTAAGGCAGCAACTCTACCGCTGCACTGCCGTGGCCACCCAATTTGTGTACATTTGAAATAGTTAGAAGAAAAACAAGATAGATCTAAAGTTGGTGTCTCGATTATAAATATATCAGATTTTATCCTTCATAGTTTTTCAAACATCATCTTCATCCAGGCAAGTCTTGCATCTGTTCTGCCTAAATTCTACCAGCATGTGAATATTGCAACCAAGGGAAAGAACACACTAGACCTGGCGTACACAAACGTCAAAGATTCATATAGAGCAGCCCCCTCCCCCATGTCGGCAACTCTGACCACCAGGGCTGCCAACTCTCACGCTTTGAGCGTGAGACTCACTCATTTCAGCAAATTCTCACGCCCTCACGCTGATGACAGAATTCTCACGCCGACTTCAGTCCCTGTTGGGCTGTACGATCTTTGCAGCACAGTTTGTCTCATTGTGCTGCATGACAGCGATCTGTACGGTCTGGGGAAGCGCGTCGAATCTTCTATCTTGGTTGGATGAGCAGCCGCCGGGTGTCAGCAACTGTGTGCGCCGGCTGCGAGCGCTGTGTTGCCGGCCGCCGCTGCAGCCTCGCCCCCTCCCTCCCTCTATCCCTCCTGCCCTTCAACTCACACGGCAGCGCCAGCGCCGCCAATCCACGCAACACCGTGCCCGCCAGACACCCCACTGGGCGGCCGGGGAGAGAGAGGGAGGGGGGAAAGAGAGAGAGACAGAGAGAGGGAAAGAAAAAAAAGGGAGGGAGGGAGGGAGGCAAAGAGAGACAAGGGGAGGGAATGTTGAAAGGGGATGAAGGAAGGAAAGGAGAAAGGGGAGAAAGTGGGAGGGGAGGAAAGAGGGTGGGAATGGGATTAAGAGGGTGGGATAAAGAGGGTGGGAGGGGGAGGAAAGAGGTGGGATGGGGGCAGGAGGGAGGAAGAGGAGGATGGAGGGAGGGGGAAGGAAAGGTGTGTGTGTGTCTCCCTGTGTGTGTGTGTGTGTGTGTGTGTGTCTCCTGTGTGTGTGTGTGTGTGTGTGTGTCTCCCTGTGTGTGTGTGTGTGTGTGTGTCTCCCTGTGTGTGTATGTGTGTGTGTGTGTGTGTCTCCTGTGTGTGTGTGTGTCTCCCTGTGTGTGTGTGTGTGTGTGTGTGTGCGTGTGTCTCCCTGTGTGTGTGTGTGTGTGTGTGTGTGTGTGTGTGTGTGTGTGTGTCTCCCTGTGTGTGTGTGTGTGTCTCCCTGTGTGTGTGTGTGTGTGTGTGTCTCCCTGTGTGTGTGTGTGTGTGTGTGTGTCTCCCTGTGTGTGTGTGTGTGCTGTGTGTGTCTCCCTGTGTGTGTGTGTGTGTGTGTGTGTGTCTCCCTGTGTGTGTGTGTGTGTCTCCCTGTGTGTGTGTGTGTGTGTGTGTGTCTCCCTGTGTGTGTGTGTGTGTGTGTGTCTCCCTGTGTGTGTCTCCCTGTGTGTGTGTGTCTCCCTATGTGTGTGTGTGTGTCTCCCTTGTGTGTGTGTGTGTGTGTCTCCCTGTGTGTGTGTCTCCCTGTGTGTGTGTGTGTGTGTGTCTCCCTATGTGTGTGTGTGTGTGTGTCTCCCTGTGTGTGTGTGTGTGTCTCCCTGTGTGTGTGTCTCCGTGTGTGTGTGTGTCTCCCTGTGTGGGTGTGTGTGTGTCTCCCTGTCTGTGTGTGTGTGTCTGTGTGTGTGTGTGTGTGTGTGTGTGTCTCCCTGTGTGTGTGTGTCTCCCTGTGTGTGTGTGTGTGTGTGTGTGTCTGTGTGTGTGTCTCCCTGTGTGTGTGTGTGTTTGTGTCTCCCTGTGTGTGTGTCTCCCTGTGTGTGTGTGTGTGTGTGTCTCCCTGTGTGTGTGTCTCCCTGTGTGTGTGTGTGTGTGTGTGTGTGTATGTGTCTCCCTGTGTGCCTGTTGTCACACCCTGGCCTGAGACAGGGCTGCCAACTCTCACGCTTTGAGCGTGAGAGTCACGCATTTCAGCCAATTCTCACGCTGATGACAGAATTCTCATGCTGTCTTCAGTCCCTGCACAGTTTGTACCTTCTGCGCCACAACACAGCGATCTGTGCAGTCTGGGGAAGCGCATCAGTTGGCGGCTGTGAGTGACGTCACATCTCTTCTTCTCTTTCTTGGTTGGATGTGCAGCCGCTGACAACATGAAGCAGGCGGAGATGGAACTAACCAGGTGAATAGGTTGTAAAACATGGGGAGGCCCTCAATGAGGCCAAACATCTAGGACAAGGTTCGGCAACCTACGGCACACGGGCCGAATCCGGCCCGTAACCCGAAAAACCATGCAGCCAGTCCCTCGGAAGCGAGCTGATCTGGGAACGGCAGCCAGTCCCTGGGCACGCAGAATGTCAACTTGATCAGTATGGACAAATTGGGCCAGCCATGTACATGTTGTATAACTCTGACTATGCAGATCTGAATGGGCTTAGAATGACCATTTAAGGAAAATTGCCCTCACTTTCCCCATTTCGATTCTTGAGATTAATACCCCTTTGCTCTGTTAACAGTGTTAAAGTACTTATGAGATCAGGAAAGGGAACATGTTATTTTTTTTTAGTTTGCTAGTTGTTAGCTGATTTTATGTTGACTGCCATCATTTCTGAAATGGTCTTAAAGTAACTTAACTGTTATAAAGCAGTAATAAGTGATTTTTGTCCAAACAATTGGAACTTGCATAAAATGTTTGCATTATTAGCAGGGCTGCCAACTCTCACGCATTGAGCGTGAGACTCGCGCATTTCACAAAATTCTCATGCTCTCACGCTGATCACAAAATTATATAATGAGAATAGGACCTGTTTTGCTTAACAAATAGTGTAGGAAGGAATTGCAGATGCTGGTTTAAACGGAAGATAGACACTAAAAACCAGAAAAACTCAGCAGGACAGGCAGCATCTCTGGAGAGAAGGAACGGGTGATGTTTCGAGTCGAGACCTTCAGCCTGAAGAGGTTGAAAACCAGCCTTAAAACACAATGACTGGACATGTGTGTTATCCAACTAAGGGCAGAAATCAGAATCATGTGCTCATCTTTATTCACGTGACACCATAATAAATATATTACAGAAAAAAATAATGTAATGGGGTGGCACGGTGGCGCAGCGGTAGAGTTGCTGCCTTACTACCACATGGGTTTTCTCTGGATATTCCCGTTTCTCCCATATCCGAAAGAAGTGCAGGTTTGTAGGTTAATTGGCTTCTGTAAATTGTCCCTGGCGTGATGGATGGAACTGGTGTATGATAGATTGCTGCTCGGTGTGGACCTGGTGGGCGGAAGGGCCTGTTTCCATATATATTTTTACATATATATCTTAATTTCATTGAACCATATATGACTGAATATGTGGCATTATTTTCATCTTGTTTCTATATGCAAAGGGTAAGGTTGAAACCGTCTGAAGAAGGGTTTCGGCCCGAAACTCTGCCTATTTCCTTCCTCCATAGATGCTGCCGCACCCGCTGAGTTTCTCCAGCAATTTTGTCTACCTTCGATTTCTCCAGCATCTGCAGTTCCTTCTTGATCAAGGTTGATTGATTTATTTGTGCAGAACAGTGATGGAAGTCCGACTTTTGCTTTGTTTCTCTGAGTTTTTCTCTATATATATGCATAACAGCATGAATATAATCTGATTTCCATACATGAATATAGTAATTCATGTACTGCACCTGTTGAGCAGAGCCTGGCTCTATTGTGGAATGTCATAAAGCAGTAATAAGTGATTTTTGTATCATTGGACAAAGTCAGCATGGATTTACGAAAGGTAAATAGAAACATAGAAAATAGGTGCAGGAGTAGGCCATTCGGCCCTTCGAGCCTGCACCGCCATTCAATATGATCATGGCTGGTCATCCAACTCCCGTACCTGCTTTCTCTCCATACCCCCTGATCCCCTTAGCCAGGAGGGCCACATCTAACTCCCTCTTAAATATAGCCAATGAACTGGCCTCAACTACCTTCTGTGACAGAGAATTCCACAGATTCACCACTCTCCGTGTGAAGTCCAGATATATAACATCCACTTGTTCTCCCTTATCCAGCTATTTACAATATATATTAATGATTTGGACGAGGGAATTGAATGCAACATCTCCAAGTTTGCGGATGACACAAAGCTGGAGGGCAGTGTTAGCTGTGAGGAGGATGCAAGGTGACTTGGATAGGCTGGGTGAGTGGGCAAATGCATGGCAGATGCAGTATAATGTGGATAAATGTGAAGTTATCCACTTTGGTGGCAAAAACAGGAAAGTAGACTTATCTGAATGGTGGCCGATTAGGAAAATGGGAGATGCAACGAGACTTAGGTGTCATGGTACACCAGTCATTGAAAGTAGGCATGCAGGTGCAGCAGGCAGTGAAGAAAGCGATTGGTATGTTAGCATTCATAGCAAAAGGATTTGAGTACAAGAGCAGGGAGGTTCTACTGCAGTTGTACAGGGTCTTGGTGAGACCACACCAGGAGTATTGCATACAGTTTTAGTCTCCAAATCTGAGGAAAGACATTCTTGCCATAGAGGGGGTACAGAGAAGGTTCACCAGACTGATTCCTGGGATGTCAGGACTTTCATATGAAGAAAGACTGGATAGACTCGGCTTGTACGCGCTAGAATTTAGAAGATTGAGGGGGAATCTTCAGATTCAGATTCAGATTCAATTTATTGTCATTGCACTTTTCAGTGCAACAAAATGGTTTAGCCTGCAGTCATACATAGAATAAATAACAAAACACACACTCAACACAGTTTTACATCCACCACAGTGAGTCCACCAGGCACCTCCTCACTGTGATGGAAGGCAAAAATCCCAAAGTCCATGTCTCTTCCCTCCTTGCTCTCCCTCTGCGCTGAGGCGATCCAGGCCTCCGATGTTGTGACCCAGCCGGGTGATGGTAAGCCCAGCGGCCGCATCCGAGCTCCGCAAACGGGCCGGTGCAAACACCGTGGCCCGGTGCGGTCGAAGCTGCCGCCCTCCAGTCCAGCGGACGCAGCTGTTGTTGCGGGAGCTCCGGAAAAACAGGTCACCAACCTGTGACCTGCGAGCTCCCGACGATGCCGTCCACTGGCCCACGGCCGAGACCACTGGGCCCGCGGCCAAGCCTCCGAGGCTCCGAAGTCGGGTCGCAACGCCACCACAGCCCCGAAGTCGGCCAGCCTCGCGTTGGTAAGTCCTGGCTCTGCCTCCGGAGCCTCGAGGTCGGTCCCTGTTGGAGGCCGTCAGCTCCGCGATAGGCCTCAGCGCAGACGGAGACGGGGGATACGGCAAGAAAGGTCGCATCGCCCCGAAGGAAGAGTCAAAAAACAAGTTTCACCCACCCCCCCCCAAACATACACAACTAAAATAAACCGAAAATAAACTGTAACAGCGGGACAAAATAAAACAAAAAAAGAAAAGACAAACGGACTGCAGGCGAGCCGCAGCTGCAAGGCAGCGCCGCCACTTCCGGTTTATAGAAACTTACAAAATAGTTTCTTATAGAAACTTACAAAATTCTTAAAGGGTTGGACAGGCCATGTGCAGGAAGATTGTTCCCGATGTTGGGGAAGTCCAGAACAAGCGGTCACAGTTTAAGGATAAGGGGGAAGTCTTTTAGGACCGAGATGAGAAAATCATTTTTCACACAGAGAGTGGTGAGTCTGTGGAATTCTCTGCCACAGAAGGGAGTTGAGGCCAGTTCATTGGCTATATTCAAGAGGGAGTTAGATGTGGCCCTTGTGGCTGAAGGGATCAGGGGGTATGGAGAGAAGGCAGGTACGGGATACTGAGTTGGATGATCAGCCATGATCATATTGAATGGAGGTGCAGGCTCAAAGGGCCGAATGGCCTACTCCTGCACCTAATTTCTATGTTTCTATGTAATTAGGAATGTAATTTCGCCTAACCTTATTCATACCTAATCCAATCTAAAGCATAAATGTTGCATTCAAGTGTAAGTTAAAAGGCTCGCTACAGTATGCACCAGATGGCACAATTTCAAGCTGAAAAATGCAAAGGCTCCCTACTGTAGGAGGGGGAACACCCCCTTCCCACGCCCTCCACTCCCCTTGGTCTGGGGAAATTTGTTCTTTATTGAGAGTCTGGAATGCTGCATTCAAATCTTGGGACAATGCAACATACAAATTGGCATGGAATAACCTGTCCCGGGGAATCAGGGAAGCGAATAGGCGGTATGTACAAAAACTAAACAGCCACTTCGCAGACGACAAAGCCACACATTGCTTGTGGCAGGGCATTCCATACCATCACTGACTACAAGCCCCCCCCCACTGCGGATATGCCCAAATGACCCCTCTCTACCAGACAAACTAAATGAGTCCTATGCACGTTTTGAGGCAAAAAATACCACCCAGCTACTAGCACTCCTGCCATCACCCAGCGACCAGTCACCCAGGCTGTCCACAGCCGGAGTTAAAAAGGCCTTGGCCAGTGTCAATCCACGCAAAGCTGCAGGGCCGGACAACATCCCTGGACGCGTTTTAAGGGACTGCGCAGAGCAACTAAAAGATGTCTTTGCTGACATTTTTAACATCTCACTCAGCCAGGCAGCAGTGCCCAACTGCCTCAAATTGCCATCATTGTTCCCGTCCCGAAGAAGCCCAACCCAGCCTGTCTCAATGACGTTCGTCCAGTGGCTCTCACACCCATATTAATCAAGTGTTTTGAGCGGCTGGTCATGCAGCACATCAAAAACGGTCTCCCTGCCAACCTGGACCCACTGCAGTTCGCTTACAGAGCCAACCGGTCCACAGAGTCTCCACAGCACTCAACCTCGCACTATCACATCTCGACCGGAAGAACACCTATGCCAGGATCCTCTTCATAGACTTCAGCTCGGCTTTTAACACAATCATCCCACAGCAGCTGGTGGAGAAGCTGAAGCTGATGAAGGTGTACACTGGCATTTGTAACTGGGCCTTTAACGTTCTGACGCAGCGGCAGCAGACAGTCAGGGCGGGCAGCCGGACATCAAGAACCATCACAGTGAGCGCTGGCTCGCCCCAAGGCTGTGTCCTAAGCCCCCTGCCGTTCAGTCTGCTTACTCACGACTGTACTGCCAGACTCAGCAATAATTACATCAACAAGTTCGCTGGTGACACAACAGCGGTGGGTCTCATCAGTGACAACAATGAGTCGGCATACAGGATGGAGGTGGAGCTGCTTACGAAGTGGTGCAGATCTCATAATCTCACCCTCAACGTGGAAAAGACAAAGGAGATGGGGATCGAGTTCAGGAGGGCTGGCAAACACCATCACACACTGCTGCAAATAGATGGTGCTGCTGTGGAGACGGTCAGCAGTGTGAAGTTCCTGGGACCACCTGGCGGACGACCTGTCCTCAATGACCAACACCACAGCAGTCATCAATAGAGCTCAGCAGCAGCTCCACCCTCTCCGGAGACTAAGAAAAGCAGGTCTCCCTACTGTTCACCTAACGACCTTCTACAGGGACGCCATCGAGAGTATACTGACCTACGGCATCACTTCCTGGTTTGGGAGCTGCAAGGCTCAGGAAGAAAAACAACTTAACAGGATAGTGAAGACAGCCAGTAGGATCATCGGTGCTCCACTCCCTTTCCTGTTGGAGATCTATCAGAAGCGTAGCATCAGTAAAGCCATCTCCATTATTAAGGACCCACATCACCCATCACATAACATCTTCTCCATTCCGCCATCTGGGAAGAGGTACAGGAGCATCAGCTGCAAAACCAGCAGGATGCTCCTCAGCTTCTTCCCACAGGCAATAAGACTGGTTAACGGACTGTGCCCCCTCCCCATACATCACACACCAAATCATCTAACCTCGCCCATACTTTGACAGCTAGGCACTTGTCAAAGCATGCTACTGTTCGGTCTGAATGCCTGTTTTTAGTTCAAATTTTAGGTATGTTCATTTTAATTTTTTTAAGTTGTATGTATTTATTCTGTTTTTATTAACTGCACTGATGGGAACTGATTGAGAATTTTTTTTTTCGTTTCTTCTGTGTATGTATGTACTCTGTTAAAATTACATTAAAGTAAATACTGAAATACTGAAATACTGAAAGCATCTGTTTCCCTTAATTTGTTCTTCCCCTGTTCGAGGCAGCGACTCTTTGTTTGAAATGCTGGTATCAGAGGGTTGATCCATCTTGTGCTCGGAATGCAGAATACCGTGAGGTGGTGCATCACACTCTGATATATCCGGTTTAATTTCAGTATCTCGAGGTCATGTGGAAAATATTCACTTGTACAACCAAATACAACCCATGGCAGCAGAAACTGAGGGACTGGAATCTGGTAAATTGTCTTCTCCTGAATTTTGATGAGTGGATGAGAAATGAGATTCAGCATCCTTTGGCTTATTGGGTATTCAAGAGTCAAGAGTCAAGATGTCATATGTCATATGTGCCAGATAGAAAATTGAAATTCTTACTTGCAGCAGCACAGCAGAATATGTTAAAATAGTACACTGTAAACAATATAATAAATGAGAAAGAAAGTTCAGTATGTGTATACATACTCACTTGTACACACACACATATATATGTATATGTATATGTATATGTATATGTATATATATATGTACACACACACACACATATACACACACACATATATGTGTTAACACACACATATATGTATATTTACATATATATAGATAGATAGATGGAGACAGATGACCGAAGACTAATTATGTATGTTTGTATGTAATGTATGTATGTATGATATATATATATATATATATATATATATATACACACACACACATATAAACACACATACAGACATATGTACACATATGTAACAAACAATAATAGTGCAAAAAGACAAAACTAATGCCCCCAAGTTTATGTAATTCAGAGCTTATTTGGGGTTGTAGTGTTTAATAGCCCAACGGCTGTCGGGAAAAAGCTGTTCCTGAACCTGGACATTACATTTTTCTGGCTCCTGTACCTTCTTCCCGATGGAAGGGATGAAACGAGACTGTGGCCAGGGTGGTGTGGGTCTCTGATGATGCTGGCTGCCTTTTTGAGGCCGAGATTCCGGTAAATCCCTTCTATGGTGGGGAGGTCAGAGCCGGTGATGGACTGGGCTGTGTTCACCACTTTTTGCAATCTTCTTCACTCCTGGACGTTCAAGTTGCCAAACTAGATCATTATTGCGTCAGAGACATCTGTGCTTTCCTCTTTCACTGCAGCTAAAAAAGCACTCGCCAAGTGAATGACTGGATAACTGGCCACTTGGAGCGCCTTCTTCAAAACCACTAACCAATTCTTTCACATCAAAGTCTGAAAACAAAATGCCCAACTGCGTGGGCGGAGTTGGGCATCTGTTGAAACATTCACATCCAATTCCTCTGGGAAGAGTATGTCCTGTAGTTGCGTTGGGTCTTTTCCCAGGCTCTGTTCTGGGAAGAAGTTGATTGAAGAGTTTTCAATTGTGTCGTGAATTTGCAATGAATCGAACTGTTGCAAAGCCCCATTATCATTTTTATTATTGGAATCAAAACCTTCAAGATCATTTTCATTTTCCTTCGCACTGACAGCCATTGGTTCTTCAGCTGCAACCAATTTTCCTTCATGCCCTTTCAGACCTTCCGCTCCAATTCCATTACGCACAGGATGATACTTTATTATCACTTGTACCTAGCTAGGTGCAGTAAAATACTACGCTTTTGCATAAACGTACACAAAAGAGTCACCACAAAGGTGCCGCCAAATTTACAAAAAGTACTCATCCCTTCTTCATTCCCCCCCCCCCATGCTGGGACTCCATTAGTTCTCAGCGGTCCCCCATGTTGGGTCCCGCTTAGTTCTCAGCAGCCCCCCCATGCTGGACCCCCTTAGTTTGCCACGGCTCCCCTATGCTGGGACCCCCTTTGTTCTCAGCTTCACACAGGAGGGCTGGTCCTCCAACGCAATGTTCCACCTCTCCACCAATTTCAATATTGGTGGCCAGTGGGGGGGGGGAGGGGCTTTCTGGAGCGCTAGTATGGGTGTTGTGGGCCAAAAGGACCACATAAAACCACATAAAACCACATAAAACCACATGAAGCACATAAAGGGCACTCACAGTTCAGTAGACACTCAGTGTTGTGTAGATACCCAGCTCAGACTGAGAGTCGTGGTCTCTCCCTCGACATCTTGCAGCGACTGAGCCATGTCCAGACTTCCAGGTTTTATAGTCCCTCTCGCCCCCCCCGGAAGGGGGTGTGGCCTTTATCGTGGTGATTGACAGGAGAGAGAATCTCAAGATTTTTTAAACACTAATAACTCTTTTATTTTTCATCGATGGGAAAAATCATCGGGGCCTGATCTTTAGAGGAGGACTCTGTGTAAGATGACTAAAAAAATCACAGCCATATATGGTAGTGTTTTTTTCTAAAAATCAAACAACAGTGCAAACAGGAAGTGGTCAAGATGAGACTTTTCATTTTTTAGAAATTTTTTTTTTGGAGCAAGCTGCTTCATAACTCCAACCATTGGTCAAAACTGCCACTGCAAAAACACACTCATAAAAAATAGTTTTCAGTGAAATATGTTTGACGTATTGTGTTAGTATTAAAGTATATTAAATTGTATTAAAATTCCACCACATTTTGTATTAGCATAGATTGAGAAACCTCGACTCTGATTTCTCCCAAACATTTTAAAAATAAGTGAAACTATCAAACGACTGTTACTCTGGCACTGAATAACTATTCTAATCTTCTCAAAAAAGATCCTTTCAGGATGAACCAACAATGTAAATCTGTAAGGAGATGCGGTTTGGCACATCATCAGTATCCACACGTGAGTGAGAACATTCTAATATTACATTCAATTATAAGACTTGTGAATATCATAAGTATTTTTTACTTTGTTGATATGCAAAGTGAATCTTCAATTCCCTGATATGCAGTCATGGTCATAGAGGCACAGAGCTGTACAGCACAGACGCAGGCTCTTTGGCCCTACTTGTCCGTGCCGACCAAGTTGGCATATTGGGCGAGTCCCATTTGCCTGCATTTGGCTCATATCCCTCCTTCTTATTTTTAAAGCAGAGATTGATAGATTCTTGATTAGTACGGGTGTCAAAGATTACGGGGAGAAGGCAGGAGAATGGGGTTGAGAGGGATAAAATAGATCAGCCGTGATTGAATGGCGGAGTAGAGAAGATTTTGTGAATGGCCTAATTCTGTTCCCATGTCTTATGATCTTATGATCCTATCCATGTATCTGTCTTTTAAAAGTCATAATTATATCCACTTTTATAGTTTCCTTTGGCAGCTCGTTCCAGATATGGACTACCCCCTGAATGAAAAAGGTTCCACAGCATGGAAACAGGCCCTTCAGCCCAACTTGCTTACATCGACCAACATGTCCCATTCACACTAGTCCCACCCGCCAGCATGTGGCCCATATCCCTCCAAACCTGTCCTATCCATGTACCTGCCTAATTGTTTCTTAAACGTTTCAATAATCCCAGCCTCACCTACCTCCTCTGGCAGCTCGTTCCACACACCCACCACCCTTTGTGTGAAAAAATTACCCCTCAGATTCCTATTAAATCTTTCCCTCTTCACCTTGAACCCATGCCCTCTGGTTCTCGATTCCCCTACTCTACACCTCTCTTTATAAGATCACCCCTAACCCTCCTGCACTCCATGGATTAGAGACCCAGTCTACTCAACCTCTTCCTATAGCTCTGGCCCTCGAGTCCTGGCAACATCCTCGTAAATCATCTCTGTATCCTTTCAAACTTGACAACATCTTCCCTGTAAGATGGTGCCCAGAACTGAACATAATAGTCTAAATGCGGCCTGACCTACGTCTTATATAACTGCAACTTGACCTCCCAACTTATACTTTCTGTAAACTTTGCCCCTCTCAAACTTAAAGCTATGCCCTCTTGTCTTTCACATTTTGAGGGGAAAAGGTTCTGACTGTCTACCCTATCTATGCCTCTCTCTTTAGGCTTTACTGAGTCTGTGCTGACCAGCGATCACCCCGTACAATAACCTTCACGCACTAGGGACAATTTTACAACTTACCAATATCAATTAACCTACAAACCTGTACGCCTTTGGAGTGTGGGAGGAAACCGGAGCACCCAGAGAAAATGTACAAACTCCGTGCAGACAGCATCTGTTGTCAGGATCGAACCCGGGTCTCTGGTGCTGTGAGGCAGCGACTCTACCGCTGCACCACCATGCCACCCTTTTGACACCCTCCCCCCCCCCCCCGTGCTCTCCAGAAAAAAACAATCCAAGTTTTTACACCCTCATCTGAAAGCTAATCCAAGCAGCAGTATATAGTTCTCGCTCGTCGGTACTCGGGGCTCTCGTGGACATTTTTCAACATGTTGAAAAATCTTCACGAGTCTTCCCGTGCTTACCTGCCGTTGGCGATTCTTCCCGAGTACCTGCCGTTAGCGGTACGAGCCACTAAGAGACGTCCCCGAGCTCCGACGTACCCGCTACGCCCATTCTCTGCGCTTACCATGAGTTTGATTTTTTTTTTAAACTCGGGAGAGCTCTTGGAATGAACTCGTACCGTGGGACAGGGCCATAAGAAAACCTTTTGCCCACATCTCCCTTGTGTCTATTGCATTCCCCCTGTAAAGCTTTGCCCAACATGAGAACAGAATTGAAATACAAGCACACACATGATTTTCCAAGCAATTAATTTTCCTGACACTTTCATTGAAAAAAAATAAATGACTTCTAATCTGTTCTCGTTTGGGGTTGTTAATTTTATACTTATGCTCTAACAAGTCAGTTACATAGCCTGCCTGCTTTTTATGGTTCTCACTTATCAATATTTTTTCATATCCTCTCTATTAAAATGACCTTGTTCTCTTCTGCAATGCTACTTTATTTCCGTTCTAACTCATGAGATGTCGAAGCAGGCACAAGGAACTGCAGGCGCTGGAGTCTTGAGCAAAATACAAAGTACCGGAGGAACTCAGCGTGTCAGACATTATCTGTACAGGGAATGGGCAGGTGGCATTTCAGGTCGGGACCCTTCTTCAAACTGATGCATTGGAGTCCGAAGAAGGGTCTTGATGCAGTATAATATAGATAAATGTGAGGTTATCCACTTTGGCGGCAAAAACAAGGGGGCAGATTATTATCTCAATGGGGTTAGGTTAGGTAAGGGGGAGGTGCAGCGAGACCTGGGTGTCCTTGTACACCAGTCACTGAAAGTTGGCGTGCAGGTACAGCAGGCAGTGAAGAAAGCTAATGGAATGTTGGCCTTCATAACAAGAGGATTTCAGTATAGGAGTAGAGAGGTTCTTCTGCAGTTGTATAGGGCTCTGGTAAGACCACATCTGAAGTATTGTGTACAGTTTTGGTCCCCTCATTTGAGGAAGGACATCCTTGTGATTGAGGCAGTGCAGCGTAGGTTCACGAGATTGATCCCTGGGATGGCGGGACTGTCATATGAGGAAAGATTGAAAAGACTAGGCTTGTATTCACTGGAGTTTAGAAGGATGAGGGGCTATGTAATAAAAACATATAAAATTATAAAAGGACTGGACAAGCTAGATGCAGGAAAAATGTTCCCAATGTTGGGCGAGTCCAGAACCAGGGGCCACAGTCTTAGAATAAAGGGGAGGCCATTTAAGACTGAGGTGAGAAAAAACTTCTTCACCCAGAGAGCTGTGAATTTGTGGAATTCCCTGCCACAGAGGGCAGTGGAGGCCAAATCACTGGATGGATTTAAGAGAGAGTTCGATAGAGCTCAAGGGGCTAGTAGAGTCAAGGGATATGGGGAGAAGGCAGCACGGGTTATTGATTGGGGACGATCATCCATGATCACAATGAATGGTGGTGCTGGCTCGAAGGGCCGAATGGCCTCCTCCTGCATCTATTTTCTATGTTTCTATGTTTTTATGTCATCTGCCCATTCCCTCCACAGATGCTGCCTGACCTGCGGAATTCCTCCAGCACTGTGTGTTTTAGTTAAGTTCAGTTTAGCTTAGAGATACAGCGTGGAAACGGGCCCTGGGGGCCCATCGAGTCCGCGCCAACCAGCAATAACCGCAACACCGACAATTTTTACATTTCCACCAAGCCAATTAACCTACAAACCTGTACATCTTTGGAGCGTGGGAGAAAACCGGAGATGCCGGAGAAACTCCATGCAGGTCATGGGAGAACGTACAAACTCCAAACATAGAAACATAGAAACTTAGAAAATAGGTGCAGGAGTAGGCCATTTGGCCCTTCGAGCCTGCACCGCCATTCAATATGATCATGGCTGATCATCCAACTCAGTATCCTGTACCTGCCTTCTCTCCATACCCCCTGATCCCTTTAGCCACAAGGGCCACATCTAACTCCCTCTTAAATATAGCCAATGAACTGGCCTCAACTACATTCTGTGGCAGAGAATTCTAGAGACTCACCACTCTATGTGTGAAAAATGTTTTCCTCATCTCGGACCTAAAGGAATTCCCCCTTATCCTTAGACTGTGACCCCTTGTTCTGGACCTCCCCAACATCTGGAACAATCTTCCTGCATCTAGCCTAACCAACCCCTTAAGTATTTTGTAAGTTTCTATAAGTTCCCCCCTCAGTCTTCTAAATTCTGGCGAGTACAAGCCAAGTCTATCCAGTCTTTCCTCATATGAAAGTCCTGACATCCCAGGAATCAGTCTGGTGAACCTTCTCTGTACTCCCTCTATGGCAAGAATGTCTTTCTCAGGGTCTGCAGCAGCATAAGGGCGAAGGAATGTCGAGACCCTTTCCTCAGATTTGGAGACCAAAATTGTACGCAATACTCCAAGTGTGGTCTCACCAAAATCCTGTACAACTGCAGTAGAACCTCCCTGCTCCTATACTCAAATCCTTTCGCTATGAATGCTAACATACCATTTGCTTTCTTCACTGCCTGCTGCACCTGCATGCCTACTTTCAATGATTGGTGTACCATGACACCCAGGTCTCGTTGCATCTCCCCTTTTCCTAATTTGCCACCATTCAGATAATAGTCTACCCTCCTGTTTTTGCCACCAAAGTGGATAACCTCTCATTTATCCACATTATACTGCATCTGCCATGCATTTGCCCACTAACCCAGCCTATCCAAGTCACCTTGCAGCCTCCTAGCATCCTACTCATACCTAACACTACCCCCCAGCTTCGTGTCATCCGCAAACTTGGAGATGTTGCATTCAATTCCCTCGTCCAAATCATGAATATATATTGTAAATAGCTGCGGTCCCAACACTGAGCCTTGCAGTACCCCACTAGTCACTGCCTGCCATTCTGAAAATAACCCATTTACTCCTACCCTTTGCTTCCTGTCTGCCAGCCAGTTTTCTATCCACATCAGTACTGAACCCCCAATACAGTGTGCTTTAAGTTCGTATACTAATCTCTTATTTGGGACCTTGTCGAAAGCCTTCTGAAAGTCTAGATATATATATATCCCATCTTTAATAACTGACTCTAGCAGTTTCCCCACTACAGATGTTAGACTAACTGTCTGTAATTACCCGTTTTCTCTCTCTCCTATTTTTAAAAAGTGGGGTTATATTAGCTTCCCTCCAATCTCAGAACTACTATCTAAGGAGTTTTGATCTGCATCCCCTGCTATTTCGGCAGATTATTTATGTCTTCCTTATGAAGACAGAACCAAAGTAGTTAAATTGGTCTGCCAAATCAATTCATTCAGACTAACGGACCTACATTTGTTTTTAACTAATTTATTTCTCTTCATATATCTATAAAAATTGCAGTCAGTTTTTAGCATAATCTATTTCCTTGCCTAATTAACTGCTGAATTTCTCCCAGTCCTCTGGTAGGCTGCTTTTTCTGGCTAATGTGTATGCTTCATCTTTTGTTTTTATACTATCCCTGATTTCCCTTATTATCCATGGATGCACTATCTTCCCTGATTTATTCTTTTTTTTTTGTAAAATATTTTTATTAGAAGTAATTACATATTAAGAAGAAATAATATAAGATCAAAGACAAAGAAAAAAATATTATCGTCACATACATTCTTAATATTTTAAACTTTTACAGTCAATCTTATTTATACTTCTATATATTTTTTTATTTTATAACAGTAGGAAATAGGTAATAAAGATAAAAAATGATAAAAAAGAGATAAATTAATGAGTGGAGTATTAAACAAGATATTCTTCATTGGAGATATATTCATGATCTATTGTATATAATTCTTCATCTATTCATTCATTCAGGTTTCACTCATGGACTCAAACCGGACCATCTTAACCCTTTAAATATTCAATAAATGGAGACCATATTCCTCTGAATTGATCCAACCTGTCCATCAGGACAAGTCTTAATCGTTCCAGATGAAGTGTCTCCGACATTTCAGTAATCCACATTTTAATTGTAGGGGAAATGGGCCCTTTCCAAAATCTTAGTATTAATTTTTTACCAATTATTAAACTATAACCAATAAAAATTATTTGTTGTGTTGTTAATATCTGATTCGTTTCTAGTATTCCCAATATGATTAATTTTGAATCTGGAATTAAATTTGCATTAACTACAATTGAAATTATTAAAAAAAATTCTATCCAAAAATTAGTAATTTTTATACATTTTGTAAATGAATGCGTTAAATTAGCTTCTAATTGTTGACATTTATCGTACATCGCGGAAACATTTGAGAAAATTCTATTTAATTTGGATTTTGAGAGATGTAATCTATGTATAACTTTAAATGGTATCAAGGAGTGTCTGGCATTTAATGAACAGTGATGTATATGTTGTAAACTTTCATTCCATACTTCTCTACTAATTACTTGACCTAATTCATTTTCCCATGCTTGTCTATATTTATCTGTATTTGGTAGATCATTTTCCAGTAAGATATTATAGATATATGATATTAATTTTTCTGTATTCGGATTATTTAGACATTCATCTAAAATTTCTGTCTTTCTATTCCTAAAATCTATTGTATTTGATTTAACATAATCTCTAATTTGTAGATATCTAAAATATTCTTTGGAATGTAATCCATAATTTTGTTGTAATTCCTGAAATGAGAGAAATAAACTTTCCCTGTAGAGATCGCCAATCTTATTTATTCCATAGTTCTTACATTTTAAAAAACCTTTATCCATCAATGAAGGTTTAAAATAAATATTGTTTACAATTGGAAGAGCTAGTGGTGTATTCTGTAATTTTAATGTATTTTTTAATTGTTTCCAAATACGTATTCCACTTTCTATTATTGGGTTTCCTCTATAAGTTTTCTTATGTATTGTAGTATTTGCAAATAAAATCGAGCTAATGTCAAAAGGTAGACTCTTCTTTTTCCATTTTTAACCAGTTTGGTTGTTTATCTAGTTCTTCCTACCAGAAATTCATATTTTTTATATGAACTGCCCAATAATAAAACATAAAATTAGGCAATGCAAAACCATTCATTTTTGATTTACATAAATGCTTTTTAATTATTCTATGGTTCTTATAATCTCAAATAAAATTGGTAACCATAGAGTCCACTTTCTTAAAAAAAATTTTAGGAAGATATATCGGGATCATTTGAAACAAGTATAGTAATTGTGGAAGGAAAAACATTTTTATCGCATTAATCTTACCTAACATTGAAATAGGTAATGTTTTCCAATATTGAATATTCTTAAGTAATTTATTCAATAAGGGTGGGAAATTAGATTTAAATAAATAATCATATCGTTTGTTACATAAATTCCAAGATATTTAATTATTTCATTTGCAATCTTAAAAGGGTATTGTTGTAATATATGTAAGTTAGTTCCCATTATTGCCATAAGTTCACTTTTATTCCAGTTAATTCTATATCCTGAAAACAATCCAAATTGAGTTATTAAATCTAACAAGTTAGGGATACTAATTTCTGGTTTCGTAATATAAAGTAATACATCATCTGCGTATAAAGAAATTTTATTTTCAGTTTCTTTGGTTTCATACCCATATATTTCAGGATGCAGTCTCACAGATTTTGCTAGTGGTTCTATTGCAAGTGCAAACAGTAGTGGAGATAAAGGGCAACCTTGTCTGCAGCCTCGGAATAAGTTAAATTTAGGACTTCCGGTGGCGCTATGGAGGGCTAGAGGATAACGCCAGCCAGCTCCACGATAAAAAACTGGAAAAAACGGGGGATTAAAGGACCTACCCGCTGTCTGCTGCTTACTGCCTGCCGTTTCTGCACGAGTGTTGTGAGTGACGTCATCAGGCCGCGCGACTAATTATGTCAACAGCACGGAGCCCTACCGACAAGGGGAAAGGTCGTGACAAACCCGGCAGAGACAGCCAGAAGGCCAAACTGAAGCCTCGGACTCGAGTAGGACCCCCTCCCTGGAAGATGTATCCAAAAAAACAGGGAAAAAAAAAGGTGAGGAATTGAAAACTTTCATTTCTCAACAGATTGCTGGTTTAAAGGAAGAAATAAAGGAAGAAATAAACCAGGTGAACAGCCAGATGAACCAGATGAACAGCCAGATGAACACTCAGATGAATGAGATGAATAATCAACTGAAAGAATTCCAACAGGAAACAAAGTTAAATATTGAAAAAAAGATCAAGAAATTATCGGAAGATTTGAAGAATGAATTCACTGAAATGTTTAATGAAATGGAAAAGAAGATGGACAAAAAACTTGAAAAGGTTAAAAAAGACTTTCAAAATAGGATGAATCCTATGGAGGAAGTACTGGAACTACAGACGGCTGGTATAAAGAACCTTGAACAAATAGCTGAGACAAGTGCTTTGACTACAGCCAAAGCTGATTACAGAAAATGAACGACTAACGAACTTGCTGACTAAAACAACGGAAAAATGTACTGAGCTAGAAGGACGTCAGAGAAGACAAAATCTGAGAATCGCAGGGATTCCTGAAGGACGAGAGAAAAACGAAGATCCTCGAGAATTCACTGCAAACCTACTCCAAGCTGTTCTATCTCTGGAAGAAACGCCTTTATTAGCTCGTGCTCATAGAGTCAGCAGACGTCAGACCAGACTAAACGCCCCTCCAAGACAAATGATTTATAAAGCTACAATATGACTTTGTTCTGGATGAGATTATGCGAAAAGCTTCGAGAATCAGAGACCTGACATTTGAAGGACAAAGGATCAGTATCTACCGAGATTACCCACCAGAGGTTGCCAGAAACGGAAAGCATCTAATGAAGCTAAAAGTCTCATGAGGGGTGTGCGAAACCTGAGATATGGTTTTGAATTACCCAGCTATTTTAAGAGTTACTTTTAATGACGCAGAACATTTCTTTAATACCACAACAGCAGCATTGGAATTCGCACAGCAGTTCAAAACCTGAAAAATATCTACAAGTGAATATACTGACTCTCACTACTTTTAGAGATCTAACACGGACTCTCAACATCCTGCAAGATCTTACAAGATAATATTGACTGGACGGAATGGGACAATGTCGAATGGAATTGAGAGAAAAAACTGGATCGGAAAGCGTTATCTGGATATTATTAATTAGTCTCATCATATAACTAACATAAATAAATAACACATATATTAAAATCACAACGCGGTTTTATTATTAGTATTATTTTTATCAATTAAGATTGTTCACTACTGCTAATCACTACTACTAATAATTAACAACTAATGTTTTATTTAATGAATAGAGTTAAATATAGCGATGGATCTCATTTGGAGATCTTTCCTTATAACAACAATTTTTAGCTTGAATTTTAGTTTTTCCTTTTGTTTTATGGTATTTTTGTATCCCTTTTTTTTCCTTATATAGCCTTTACATTTTTTATGTTTAATATTACTTAGATTTTTAAATTAATTCTAGATATAGACACTTTTATATGATGAATCCTACCCCTTTTCCTTTTTTCTTTTACCCTTTTTTTCCCCTTAATGTTATACCCCCGGTAAAATATTATTATGGAATAATAATTCCTTAAACCTAGGAGCTGGTCAAGTTAATAACATCAACGACGGAAGTCGCT
Organism: Okamejei kenojei; assembly: GCA_035221665.1. Taxonomy (NCBI): domain Eukaryota; kingdom Metazoa; phylum Chordata; class Chondrichthyes; order Rajiformes; family Rajidae; genus Okamejei; species Okamejei kenojei. The sequence continues at coordinate 93,443,400 of CM069137.1, forward strand.
AGATGGATAGCCATGCTAGTATGGCTAGCACTAACTACAACTATTCTAGATGTAGTTTTTTCTATCTTTAAACACACCACTAACTTCTTAAACTATCCTTTACTCTTCTTTTATACAATCTATTGTGTTTTTCAGTTTGAATGGAGTTACACATTGGACCAATGGAGATATATTCGTGAGGGACATAAACGAGATTTAAAATTCATCTATTCAATGTTCGGGTGTAAGGTTGGGTCTGTCGCGCTGATCCTTAGACTCTATTGTAGATCTCTAAAAACTTAAAATGCAAGACTTAAAAAGGAATACGGGGAATGAGGGATTAACATTTTGTAGTTGGAATGTTAAAGGTATTAATGAACCGATAAAGAGAGGAAAAGTATTGGCACATTTAAAGGCAAGTAAAGCTGATGTAATTTATATTCAAGAAACTCACTTAAAAAAAGACGCTGAATATAGGTTGAAAGCTAAATGGATAGATAAAATATATCACTCTTCTTTTACGCATAAATCAAGAGGTGTAGCAATATTATTTCGTAAAGGTACTTTATTTAAGCATACATCAACTATAACTGATAAAGATGGCAGATACATTATTGTGATAGGAGAATTAAACACAGAAAAAATGATTTTTGTTAATATATATGGACCAAATTTTGATAGCCCATTGTTTCTTAAGAAAGTACTTAACAATATTCCGGAATTAACACAATATAATTTGATAATTGGAGGAGATTTTAATTGCACACTAGACCCCTACTTAGATAGATCTACAAAGCAAAGAAAAACTAAATCACATTCCAGTGACTTATTAAACGCATATATGCAAACGACTAACATTAAAGATGTTTGGAGAACAGAAAACCCTACGGGACGTGAATACTCTTTTTACTCGCCAGTACATAAAACTTATTCAAGAATAGATTATTTTTTGGTGGATGCAAAACTTATTTCACTTACTTATGAATCCAAATATCATAATATTATAATTTCAGATCATGCGCCATTAACATTTAAAATTAAAATAAATGGCAAAACAGAAAATGCAGGACAGTGGAAATTTAACCCACAAATTTTAAAAAAAATAAAACTACCCAGGAATATATCATAACTCAAATTAAGATTTTTTTGAAATAAATGATCAACCAGAAATATCTTGCTCCTTATTATGGGAAACATTTAAAGCATATCTCCGGGGAATCATGATTTCTTCACAAGCATTCCATAATAAAAAGATTCGGAAGGAACAACAAGATTTGGAAAGGGAGATTAAGCAATTAGATATACAGAATGCAACAAAACCAGATATAATATTACACAATAAAATTGCAGCATTGAAATATAAATTAAATAAAATATATACAGATCAAGTTGTAACATTTTATCAACATACTAAACAATTACAGTTTGAATTTGGAGACAAACCCCAAAAATTATTGGCTCGACAATTAAGGAAAATTGAAGCTGAAAAAATTATCCATAGGATTAAATCACAAAACGGTGATTTATTAATACAACCCAAAGATATTAATGAAAGATTTATGCAATATTATAAAAACTTATACACTGCTAAAGCAACAGTAAATAAAACAGAAATAGATGCATTTAAAAAAAATGTAACCTGAAAGGATTGGATTTACAAAATAGAGAATTACTAAATGCTGATATCTCAATAAAATAAATCCAAGAATCTATTAGATCATTAAAAAATGGTAAAACACCGGGACCAGATGGTATAGGTTCGGAATTTTATAAAATATTTCATGATCATATGGTTCCGCGTCTGAAATCATTATATGAACAGATATACACACAACAGAAATTACCAGACACGTTGAATGAATCTATTATAACACTTATACCCAAAATAAATAAAGACTTGGATGAACCAGGATCATATAGAGCAATAGCTCTATTAAATACTGATCAAAAGATATTAACAAAAATACTAGCACAAAGGCTAAGTTTAGTCGTTAACGAATTAATCCATCCCGATCAAACAGGATTTATACCAAAAAGATATTCCTCATACAATTTAAGACGGTTATTTAATATATATTCGAAAAGAAGTGATAAAAAAGATTTAGTAGTCATTTCGCTTGACGCTGAAAAAGCTTTTGATCAAGTGGAATGGCCTTACCTATTTTCGGTTATGGAAGCTTTCAAATTGGGAGAGAAGTTTACTACTTGGATTAAATTGTTATATACAAATCCAATAGCTAGAATAACAACAAACCGAATGTTATCAACTAAATTCAGTTTATCTCGAGGTTGTAGACAAGGTTGTCCTTTATCACCTTTATTGTTTGCGCTCGCAATAGAACGTCTCGCCACAAGAGGTTGAGATTACACCCGGAAATACATGGATATGATACTAGAGATACTAAAAATAAAATCTCCTTATATGCGGATGATGTATTACTTTACATCACTGAACCAGAAACAAGTATCCGAAATTTGTTAAAACTAATAACGGAATTCGGATCTCTCTCAGGATACAGTATCAATTGGAATAAAAGTGAACTCATGCCAATAACGGTGAATAATTTACATATATTACAACAATTCCCTTTTAAGATAACAAACGAAAATATTAAATATCTTGGGATTTTCGTTACAAAAAGATTTGATTCTTTATTTAAATTTAATTTCCCTCCATTATTGAATAAATTAAATAAGAATATTTTATACTGGAAAAGCTTACCTATTTCAATGTTAGGTAAAATTAATGCAATAAAAATGATTTTTCTCCCACAATTATTATATCTATTTCAATTAATTCCGATATATCTCCCTAAAAATTTTTTTCAAAAAAGTAGATTCTTTAATTACTAACTTTATCTGGGATTACAAGAGCCATAGAATAAATAAAAAACATTTATGTAAACCTAAAATAAATGGAGGATTAGCATTACCAAATCTTATGTTTTATTACTGGGCAGTCAATATTAAAAATATGAATTTTTGGCTAGAAGAAATAGATAATAAAGCAAATTGGTTAAATATGGAAAAAGAAGATTGTTCTCCATTTGAAATTAGCTCTATAATATTTGCTAACACTAACGTAGCTAAGAAAATTTATAGTGAAAATCCGATAATAGAAAACGGAATCCGCATCTGGAAACAAATAAAGAAAACATTAAAACTAAAATTTATACCATTAGGTCTTACCATCACCAATAATCTTACGTTCAAACCTTCAATGATGGATAAGGCTTTTTTACAATGGAAAAATAAAGGAATTTCTAAGATGGGGGATCTTTATAAGGAAAACTCTTTTCTCTCATTTCAAGAGTTACAACAAACTTATGGACTACACAATAAAGAATATTTTAGATATTTACAAATCAGAAATTATGTTTCTGCAAATACACAAGAACTTAGAAATAGAAAGACAGAAATTTTAGATGAATGCTTGAATAAACATCCAAATATGGAAAAAATGATATCAAATATATACAATATTTTATTAGAAAGTGATGTCCCATCAACAGAAATACATAGACAGTCTTGGGAAAATGAATTAGGCCAAATTATAAGGCCAGAAATATGGGATGAAAGTTTACAACATATACATCAATGTTCGTTAAATGCTAAACATTCCCTTATACAGTTTAAAATACTACATAGATTACATTATTCCAAATCTAAATTACATAATATTTTCCCCAAAATATCCTCTATATGTGATAAATGTCAAATCTCAGAAGCAAATTTGTCACACTCATTCACTAACTGTATAAAAATTGTAAAATACTGGAATGAAATATTTAAGATAATTTCGAATGTTGTCAATATAACTTTGACTCCTGATCCAAAGTTAATAATACTTGGAATACTTGAAACTGACCAACTAATAACAATGAATCAAAGAACTTTTATCGACTATTGTTTAATAATTGGGAAAAAATTAATATTAAAATTTTGGAAAGGCCCTACATCCCCAACAATCAAAATGTGGAATACAGAAATGTCGGAGACACTTCATCTGGAGAGATTGAGGCTTGTCCTAATGGACAGGTTAGATCTCTTCAGAGGGATTTGGTCTCCATATATTAAATATTTACAGGGTCATAATGGTTCGGCACGAGGACTTGACTGAGACCTGAATATTTGAATAGATGAAGAAATATATATAATAAATCATGAATATATCTCCAAGGACGGATTAATGATTATTATTACCCATATCATCCATCTGAGGTATGCTTTTACGAAATTGTATTCCCTTCCTTTTTACTGCCAGCAGCGCTAACAGGGGAATATTTTCTTATATTCCCCTTTCTAGCGAACGCCTATGGACTTTACCTGTTTAAACAGCGGGGAATATAGTCTTATATTCCCCTGGTCTCACATCCGGGAACTTGGCAACGTGACGCTGCGTGACGGCAACGTGACGCTGCGTGACGGCAACGTGACGCTGCGTGACGGCAACGTGACGCTGCGTGCGAAATTTAAAATTTATCTTAAAAAAAAAAAATGGCAGCCGGTTGCGAGAAGAGGTTCGCGATTTAAAAGTTCGACCTTCACATTGTCACATAAATGAATTACATAAATTACATAAATGAAACATAAATGTTACATTCTTTTAGTACCCTTATTTACAATGTTGGAATGGTTTTAGTACCCTTATTTACAATGTTGCAATGCATATTGCAAAAATGTATAGATACATTCATATCATATGAGATGTTTCAGATTTTCCTCTAGATGTCTGATAATGGGTAATAATAACAATATTGACTGTCCTCTTTCGGGAGATACGACATATATTGCCCTCACTAGATCCATATTGCCCTCGTCTTCGACTCGGGCAATATGAATCTACTTCAGGCAATATATGTCGTATCCCCCTCAAGGCCAGTCAATATTCTATTAATATTCCATTCTCCATCAAACTTTTCACACTCTTTCTCTCTATCTTTTCATACTTTTATAAAAAATTAGAAAAAAAGTATAGAAACACATAATCTTAAATTTTTAATATCAGTACAAATATAAATATCACTAACTTTATGAAAGTATTATTAGTATCATGTATTTTCAATTATATAAAATATATAATTTTAAATTTTAAATCAATGATAATACAAATATTATTAACAGTATGAAAATATAATGAATATCATAAAAGTTTTACTAGTATTACGTATTTTTAATTACATAAAATTTGGTCCTACATTTCAAAATCAGAGACAATACAAATATTATCAACAGTATGAGTATATTACTAATATTATGAATGTATTACTAGTACCATGTATTCTCAATTATATAAAATATATAATCTTAAAATTTATAATCAATAATAATACAAATAATATTAACAGTACGAATATATCATTAATATCATGTATTTTCATCATTGTAAAATAATGTACTTTGTTATTATTTTGTTTCTATAATAAAAATATTTAAAAAAAAAAAAGGAATAAGTTAAATTTAGTTGTTAACACCTAGTTTATTAATATTCTAGCTGTTGGTCTGGTATATAGTAATTTAACCCATGCTATAAACTTCTCCCCCAGCTGAAAACATTCCATAACCGAAAATAAATAAGACCATTCAATCTGATCAAAAGCTTTCTCTGCATCCAACGAAATAATTGATAAATCCTTATTAATGTTTCTTTTCGAATATATAATATTAAATAATCTTCTCAGATTGTTTGAGGAGTATCGTTTTGGTAAATATCCTGTTTGATCTAAGTGAATTAATTTATTAATCACCGTGTTTAGTCTTTGTGCTAATATTTTTGTTAATATTTTTTGATCAGTATTTAAAAGAGATATAGCTCTATATGACCCTGGATCATCAAGATTTTTTATCTAATTTAGGTATAAGGGTTATAATAGATTCATTTAATGTTTCTGGTAATTTCTGTTGTGCATAAATGTGTTCATATAGTGTCTTCAAACGTGGAGCTATCATATCATAAAATATTTAATAAAATTCTGCTCCAATACCATCTGGTCCTGGAGTTTTACCATTTTTTAATGATCTAATAGTTTCTTCAATTTTTTTAGTAGTTATTTCAACGTTTAAGAATTCCCTATCTTCTAAATCCAATCCTTTTAGATTACAATTTTTAAAAAATGTTTCTACTCCTATTCGATTTTCTTTTGTTTTAGCTGAATATAAATTTTTATAATATTCCAAAAATCTCTTTTATATCTTTAGTTTGTACTAGTAATTTCCCTTTATCTGATTTAATCCTATAAATTAATTTTTCTCCTTCCAATTTTCTTAACTGACGAGCCAATAGTTTATGTGGTTTGTCACCAAATTCAAATTGTATTTGTTTAGTGTATTGGTATAGTTTTACAACTTGGTCTGACTGTATTTTATTTAATTTATATTGCAATGCAAAGATTTTATTATGTTTTATCATAGTTGGGTTAACAGCGTTCTCTATATCTAACTGTTTAATCTCTCTTTCCAATGCCTGTTGTACCTTCCGATTCTCTTTGTTATAAAAATGCTTGAGAAGATATCATAATTCCCCGAGTATACGCTTTAAAAGTTTCCCAAAACTTAATTTGTTTTGTAATATATTCTTGAGTTATTTTGTCCTTTAAAATATGTGGATTAAATCTCCATTGACCCTGTTTCTCCATTTTATCAGTTGTTTTCATCTTAAAAAGTTAAGGGTGCATGATCTGAAATTATAATATTATGATATTTTGAATTATACGTAAGTGGAATGAGTTTTAAATCTACCAGAAAATAATCTATTCTTGAATACGTTTTATGCACGGGTGAGTAAAATGAGTATTCGCGTCCTGTTGGATTTTGCAATCTCCAAACATCTTTAATATTACTATTGTCTATATATGCATTTATTAACTCACTGGAATGCGATTTAAGTTTCCGTTGTTTTGATGATCTATCCAAATAAGGATCTAGTGTGCAGTTTAAATCTCCTCCAATTATTAAATTGTATTCTGATAATTCAGGGATGGTATTAAATATTTTTTTTAAAAAACAGCGGACTATCAAAATTTGGGCCATATACATTGACAAAAATCATTTTTTGTGTGTATAATTCTCCTATTACAATAATACGTCACTACCGTCACTATCAGTTATTATTGAAGTATGTTTAAATGCAGTGCCTTTACGAATTAATATTGCTACACCTCTAGATTTGTGTGTAAAAGAAGAGTGATATACTTTATCAATCCATTTGGCCTTTAATCTATGTTCTGCCTCTTTTTTTAGATGTGTCTCTTGGATAAATGCAACGTCTTATTTTAAGTGCTTTTAAATGTGTTAATACCTTACCCCTCTTAATTGGTTCGTTAATACTTTAACATTACAACTACAAAACGTTATTCCTCCATTCCCCGTATTCGTATGTAAGTCTTGCATCTTTTATCTAAAGGGATGTATAATAGAGCAAATGGTACAGTTCGACATACCAGACCTTACACCTGAACTTCGAATAGACGAATTTCAAAACCCTTGTTCTTCTCTCACATATATATCTCCTTTGCATTAATTTATAATTCCACTCAAATGTAAAATAATAATAGTAATAATCAGAAATAGTATTAAAAAAGGGATAGATTAAGAGATTAGTAGAGTGCACAGAAAGAAAAAACTACATCTAATATAAGTGTAGTTAGTGTTAGCCATACTAACATGGATAGCAATCTAAGGACTTCCGTAGTGAATGTCAAATGTTATCCATCTCCGTGATTCACTAAAATTAATATTCCAAAAAAAAAAAAAGAAATTATTATTTAAACCGGGGGTACTAAACTATGATGTGTAAAAAGTTCATAGTCAAGTATATAGTAATATATATACTTAATGCCTATTAGTAAATTATAACAATAACAATATATAATAAAGGGAAAAAGAAAAGATAAAAAGTTAAAATTTAAAAATTAATGAAAAAAGACCCAATTTATGGAAAAAATAAAAAGTAAAAAAAGAAATAAAAAATACCAGGGGAGATAAATGAAGTCGAAGTTTATATTTGTATATTTATATTTACTATTTACTTAATTCTAAGTTAGCCGGCTATAATTAATTATTAATTATTAATCAATATTTAGCAATTGTTAACTCTAATTATTAATCATACCAGTGTATTAAATATAATATATGTTTATATATGTTAATATATGTTAATTATTAAACCAGTAGTGTTAGTATTCTAATTATTAGTATCCATGGAAAAGTCTTCAATCCCGATCTCCTCGATTTTCCCATCCGCCTCCTTCTCCATCTTCTTTAGATGAAACAAGTCCATAGTCTATTGGAGTCTTCAACCAATCTTGAAAATACGGTTTAATTGTTCCTTTAATTCATCTTTGAAGGTTCCATTCAGTCTTCTTCTCGCTCCTTAATCCTTTGGGCAAATCTCAATGCGTCCTCTGGATTTTTAAAATAATGTTCTTCCTGATTATAGGTGACTCTCAGTGTGGCTGGGTATCTCAAAGTATACCTCAGATTCTTCACTTCCCCCAGAATTCTTTTGGTTTCTTTAAACGCATTCCGTTTCTTAGAGACCTCTGCTGGATATTCTCGGTAGATACTGATCGAATCTTCTTCATATTTAAGATTTCTACTTTTTACAACTTTATTCATCATATCTTCCAAAACATAATCATACTGGACTTTTACTATCATTTGTCTTGGAGGAGCATCTTGCTTTGTATAACGTCTCATTACTCTGTGTGCTCGGGCTAGCAAAGGCTTTTCTTCCAGAGATAAAACCTTTTGTAGTAAGTTTGCAGTAAACTCTCGTGTATCTTGATTCTTTTCTCTCCCTTCTCGAATACCCTGATCCTTAGGTTCTGCCTTCTCTGGCGTCCTTCCAGCTCAGTACACTTATCAGTAACTTTGCCCAGTAAGTCGGATAATCGTTGACTTTCTTTGACGAGTGTTTTCGTAGTCTGAGTATTTGTTTGGACTAAATCTTTTATGGATGTTGATTGTAGTTTAATTTCTTCCAGCACTGGTTCCATTTCCTTTTCCACCTCTTTTTCAATTTTTTTATGCAGCTCTTCCATTATACTTGCAAATATTTCAGTCACTACTTCTGTAATTTCCTTTCGGAGCATTTCTGATAAATCCGTAGTCGAGAGATTAATTCCAGATTTTAACTCTTTCTTCTCAATCTTGATTTTATTCATTACTTCCATAAAGTTCATTTTTTCCAATTCCATCTTTAATTCAGACTTCATTTCCTTCTTTAATTCTGCCATTTCTTGCACAAAAAAATGTTGAGTTCTTCCAATTCCAATTTTTTTTTCGATTTTTTAGACACATCTTCTAGGGACTGTGTCCTACCTGAGGCCGAGGCTTCAGTCGGGCCTTGTTCCTGTTCAGCCATTTTTTTTTTATACCGGAGTCTGGATTTCTCCGGAGGTGGGCTGCGCTGTGTTGACATTACGGTCGCACGCCTGATGAAGTCACTCACGGTAGCCGGTGTAGAAGCAGCAGATGCAGAAGCAGCAGGAGCAGCAGGTAGGTTTTTTCACCGTTTTCTCCCCGGTTTTTTCCCGTTTCTTCACGGAGGCGGCTGGCGTTGCCTTCTAGTCCTCCATAGCGCCACCAGAAGTCCCCCTGATTTATTCTTTTGCCAAACTTGGATGAACAATTGTTGTAGTTCATCCATGCAGTCTTTAAATACCTTCCATTGCAGATCCACTGACAATCCTTTAAGAATCACTTGCCAGTCTATCTTGGCCAATTCACATCTCATACCTTCAACGTTACCTTTGTTTAAGTTCAGAACCCTTGTTTCTGACTTAATTATATCACTCTCCATCCTAATGAAGAGCTCAACCATATTATGGTCACTCTTGCCCAAGGGGCCACGCACAACAAGACTGCTAACTAACCCTTCCTCATTACTCAATACCCAGTCTAGAATAGCCTGCTCTCTCGTTGATTCCTCTACATGTTGGTTTAGAAAACTATCCCGCATACATTCCAAGAAATCCTCTTCCTCAGCACCCCTGCCAATTTGATTCACCCAATCTATATGTAGATTGAAGTCACCCATTATAACTGTTTTACCCTTGTTTTTTGTACGCATTTCTAATTTTCTGCTTGACGCCATCCCCAAATCCACTGCTACTGTTAGGTGGCCTGTACACAACTCCCACTAGCGTTTTCTGCCCCTTGGAGTTTTGCAGCTCTACCCATATCGATTCCACATCCTCCAAGCTGATGTCCTTCCTTTCTATTGCGTTAATCTCCTCTCTCACCAGAAACGCTACCCCACCTCCTTTTCCTTTCTGTCTATCCCTCCTGAATATTGAATATCCCTGGATGTTCAGCTCCCAGCCTTGGTCCCCCTGGAGCCACGTCTCCGTGATCCCAACTATAGCATAGTCATTAATAGCTATCTGCACCTTCAACTCGTCCACCTTATTATGAATGCTCCTCGCATTGAGACACAAAGCCTTCAGGCTTGTTTTTACAACACTCTTACTCCTTATACAATTATCTTGACAAGTGGCCCCTTTTGATTTTTGCCCTGGAAACCCACCACCTCTTATTCTCTGTTTATTATTTTTTTCTTCTTTCCCCCCTACACGTTGGGTCTGAGTGCTTCCCTTCTCTGCCTCCTGCCTCAGACCCTGTCTACTGGCCCTGTCTAACGCACAGACAGCACCTGCCGTCAGGATCGAACCCGGGTCTCTGCCGCTGTAAAGCAGTTGCTCTACCACTGCGCCACCTTGCCGCCATTTTGCACATATTAATTCCATTAACTTCTATTTTCTATTTATCTGCACGCCATTCAGCAACATTTTATAAATCTCCACAAAGTGGATTGGCACAACATCAGATCGCAGCTTTGAGAGTAATAGTAACAAATCTGCCTCTATTTCTTTAGAGGATTGAGGAGGTTCGATGTGTCATTGAATTCTCATGAGTTACTACCAGTGTACGGTACAGAGTGCATTGACTGGTTGCATCGTGGCCTGGTTCAGCAACACAGACACCCAAGAATGAAGGATGAATTTCGGGCTGGGACCCTTCTTCAATCTGAATACGTGTCCCGACCCAATTTGTCACCCATCCATGTTTTCCAAAGATGTTGCTTGACCCTCCGAGTTAATCCAGCACTTTGTGACTTTTGTTCTATACCAGCATCTTTTAGTTTAGAGATACAGCGCGGGAGCAGGCCCTTCGGCCCACCGAGTCCGCACCGGCCAGCGATCCCAGCACGTTACCCTACACTCACTAGCGACAATTTTACATTTATACCAAGCCAATCTACCTACAAACTTTTACGTCTGGATTGAGGGAGGAAACCAAAGATCTTGGAGAAAACCCACGCAGGTCACGGGGAGAACGTACTGTATAAGCTCTGTACAGACAAGCATCTGCAGTTCCTTGTGTTTACCTTCTGTAGACGAGGTTGATATTGACCATGGATATCAGGTTCATTTTCCAGCTTTAAGATCCCTCAATCCCAAGGAGATCAAAAACATAATCTTTCAAGATGTAATCAATATTTGAACTAGTTCAGTAAAAAAACAATCCCAACAAAATAACTTCTTACTTGTATACATAAGCTCTTGGTGACCACCTGTGTTTCAGAGGGGCACTTACCTTATTAAGGGAGCAATAGCATAGAATTACAATGATGAAGATATTTCTGCAGTGATGATCAGAGCATTCTCGATGTACTCCTCGCTTCCTCTCCTGGTGACCACACGGTGTTCCAGTATCAGTTGGTACCACAGGGATCTGATTTTAGCATTCTCTTCCTTACCCTCCGAGTCTGTCTAGTTTACTTTAGTTTTAGATTAGTTCAGGTTTATTATCGTCAGGTGTACCGACGGAGGTACAGTGAAAAGCTTTTTTGTTGCATGCTATCCAGTCAGCGAAAAGACTATACATGATCACGGTCGCGGTAAAGGGCGGTCACGGTGGCGCAGCGGTAGAGTTGCTGCCTTACAGCGAACGCAGCGCCGGAGACCCGGGTTCAAACCCGACTGCGGGCGCTGTCTGCACGGAGTTTGCACGCTCTCCCCGTGACCTGCGTGGGTTTTCTCCGAGATCTTCGGTTTCCTCCCACACTCCAAAGATGTACAGGTTTGTAGGTTAATTGGCATGGTAAATGTAAAATTTGTCCCTCGCGTGTGTAGGATGGTGTTAATGTGCGGGGATCGCTGGTCAGGGTGGACCCGGTGGCCGAAAGCCCGGTTTCCGCGCTGAATCTCTAAACTACATTACAATCGAGCCATCCACAGTATACAGATGCAGGATAAAGGGAACATCATTTAGCGCAAGATAAAGTACAATCAATTCCAATTAAAGATAATCTCGGGGTCTCCCATGAGGTAGATGGAAGGTCAGGACCACTCTCTAACTTGTGAGAGGATGGTTTAGTTGCCTGATAAGAGCTGGGAAGAATCGGTCCCTGAATCTGGAGGTGTGTATTTTCACACTTCTATACTTCTTGCCCGATGGGACAGGGGAGACGAGGGTGAGACATTGATTATGCTGCTGACCTTGCTGAGTCAACATGAAGTGTAGATGGAATCTGTGGAAGGGAGTTTGCGTTTGCGTGATGGTCTGGGCTCCATCCATAACTCTACTCTGACCTCCTTACCTCTGCCATTCTATATTCTCCAAGATTGATGGCCTATACATTCACTGCTCAAGAACAACTCTTTCAGGAACTTCAGTTGCATGCCCATAACGTCTGTCCTTTAGCGTCCAAACTAATATCAATACCCAAACACAAAGTGCCGGTGGAACTCCGTGGGTCAGGCAGCATCTGTGGATGGGAGACAGGCAACATTTTTGGTCGGGAGCCTTCTGCAGCCCCGAAAAATCATCTGTCCATTCCTTCCACAGGTGCGCCCTTGACCACAATGTTCCTCTTGCACATTGTGTCTTGCTCAAGATGCCAGAATCTGCAGTTTTTTGTTATCCAATACCAATATAATCCTGATTTCAAAAAGGTCCTAAAATCTCTTCTCCAATCATACTTCCTCCTCAAATCATTCCATCCTTCTTATTCAGTGCAGACTTATTCCTCACTGCACTAGATGCATGTGCTTTGCAAGTTGGGAGGATAACTTGCTGAATCTGCTACTCAAAAGTGATCCCATTGGCAATGTAGAGATATCTACACAATGGCTGAATGCCATCAGTACGTAAATGGGAGACACAAAGTGCTGGAGGAACTCGACGGATCAGGCAGCATCTCTGGAGAACATGGATAGGGGACATGTCGGGTTGGGACTGATGAAGGATCCCAGCACAAAATGTCACCTACCCATGTTCTCCAGGGATATTATGGGTCGGGACCCCTCTTCAGTCTGAAGAAGTGTCCCAACCTGAAACGTCACCTATCCATGTTCTCCAGGGATGTTACCCGACCCAAAATGCTGGAAAAACTCAACGGGACAGGCACCTTCTCTGGAGAGAAGGAATGGGTGACGTTTCGGGTCGAGGCAAATTCTGACTGGGTCAGGGTCTGAAGAAGGGTCTGGATCTGAAGCGTGACCCATTACTTCTCTCCAGAGATGTTGCCTGTCCCGTAGAGTTCCTCCAGCATTTTGTGTCTATCTTTGGTTCAAACCAGCATCTGCAATTCCTTGCTTCAACTATAGAAATGGTAGCTGTTTTAATTCAGGGTGCTACTCATCCTTGATTGTGCTGCTGGCCTTGCCGAGGCAGCGTGAGGTATAAATGGAGTCAATGGAAGGGAGGTTGGTTTGTGTGATGGTCTGGGCTGCGTCCAAAAATTGTTACAATTTCTTGCTGTCTTGGATAGAGCTGATCCAAACCAAGCCGTGATGCATCCTGATAAAATGCTTTCTGCGGCACATCTGTAGAAGTTGGTGAGAGTTGTAAGGCACATGCTGAACTTTCTAAGCCTTCTAAAGAAGTAGAGGCGTTGGTGTGTTTTCTTGGCCATTGCTTCAATATGGGTGGTCCAGGTGAAGTCGTTGGTGATATTGACTCCGAGGAATTTGAAGTTTTCAACTATCTCTACTTAGCGCCGTCAATGCAGACTGGGGCATGTGGACCGCTTCACTTCCTGAAGTCCATCACTATCTCCTTTGTCTCGCTGACATTGAGAGAAAGGTTGTTGTCTCGACACCAGGACACGAGGTTCTCAATCTCCTTCCTGTACTCCGTCTCATCATTGTTTGTTACCCGGCCCACACTGGTGGTGTAATCTGCGAATTTGTAACTTGAATTAGATTTGTACATGACTGCACAGTTGTGGGTGTACAAGGAGTAAAGAAGGGGGCAGAGAACGCAACCTTGCAGAGGAACAGTGATGAGGATTATCGTAGAGGATGATTTGTTCCCCATCCTCACTGATTGGGGTCTGTCGGTCAGGAAGTCGAGAATCCAGTTGCAGAGATGAAAGCTGACACCGTCCCGCGAGTTTGGTGATGAGCTTGGATGGTGTATAATGCTGTTAAAGGCAGAGCTGTAGCCTGTGGATAGAAGTCTGACGGAAGTGTTGTAAGTAAGGGGTGTGTGCGTGCAATCGATGCCTGCAAACAGGTGGGGGTTGTGCTGAATGCCAGTCATTGAGCCCATCGCAGCCGTTGCAAGCACCTCCATGTGTGCAAACTGCGTGGTAATCATCTCCAGATACAACGTAGGCTGCGTTGACCTCTTCACCTCATCCCTGACGTTGTGGCAACGCTGAGACTCTTCGTCAGCCTCCTGTCCCTGGAGGAATCCTCGAGCTTTATCGGAATGGATATTTCTCCAGAACTTTCCGACACAGGATGAACTGCTTTTACATCAAATGTTGGGGTTTCCCCCGTCTTGTACAACACTTTTACACACACGCTCATCTCCACTCTGATGCCCTAATGTTTCAGTGAGTGTGAGGTGCTCCTTTTGGCAGCTTACAACCCAGTGGTATGAATATTGATCTCTCCGACATCAAGCAATCCTTACCGTCCCTCCCGAAAGAGATCCAGTGAAAGGTCTGAATTGAGTTGTTGTGGAGAGGATGTTTCCACTCGTGGGAGAGTCTAGGACTAGAGGGCATAGGCTTAGATTTAAAGGACGTACCTTTGGGAAGAGGATGAGAAGGAATTTCTTTAGTCAGAGGGTTGTGAATCTGTGGAATTCATTGCCACAGAAGGCTGTGGAGGCCAAGTAAAGGGATATTTTTAGGGCAGAGATAGATACATTCTTGATTAGTACGGGTGTCAGGGGTTACGAGAAGAAGGCAGGGGAATAGGGTTATGAGTGACAGATAGATCAGCAATGATTGAATGGGGGAGTAGAATTGATGGGCTGAATAAAAAAAAATCAAATATCTTGGAATTCATGTAACAAAAAGATTTGACTCTTTATTTAAATCCAATTTTCCACTTTTATTGAATAAATTAAATAAGAACATTTTATATTGGAAAACATTACCTATCTCAATGCTAGGTAGAATTAATGCAATAAAAATGATTTTTCTCCCGCAATTACTATATTTTTTCCAATTGATTCCGATATATCTTCCTAAAAACTTTTTTAAGAAGGTTGATTCTATAGTCACCAACTTTATCTGGGATTATAAGAGCTATAGCTCTTTTAAGTACTGATCAAAAGATATTAACTAAAATATTAGCACAAAGGCTACGTACAGTTATTAATAAATTAATTAATCCTGATCAAACAGGATTTATACCAAAACGATATTCCTCATATAACCTGAGACGTTTATTCAATATTATATACTCGAAAAGAGGTATTAAAAAAGATCTAGTAGTTATTTCATTAGATGTGGAGAAAGCCTTTGACCAGGTGGAATGGTCCTATTTGTTTTCGGTTATGGAAACTTTTAAATTGGGAGAGAAGTTCATTACTTGGGTCAAATTATTATACACTAACCCAACAGCCAGAATAATAACAAATCAAATGCTATCAACTAAATTCAGTCTATCTCAAGGCTGTAGACAAGGTTGCCCTTTATCCCCACTACTATTTGCACTTGCAATAGAACCATTAGCTCAACGTGTGAGATCACATCCTGAAATATATGGGTATGATACCAGAGATACTGAAAATAAAATCTCCTTATATGCGGATGATGTATTACTTTATATTACAAAACCGGAAATTAGTATCCAAAATTTATTAACATTGATAACTGAATTTGGATCTTTTTCAGGAGATAGTATTAATTGGAATAAAAGTGAACTCATGCCAATAATGGTAAATAACTTACATATATTACAACAATTTCCTTTTAAGATAACAAACGAAAAAAATCAAATATCTTGGAATTTATGTAACAAAAAGATTTGATTCTTTATTTAAATCCAACTTCCCACTCTTATTG
Organism: Okamejei kenojei; assembly: GCA_035221665.1. NCBI lineage: Eukaryota > Metazoa > Chordata > Chondrichthyes > Rajiformes > Rajidae > Okamejei > Okamejei kenojei. Next base: position 93,459,691 of record CM069137.1, read on the forward strand.
AATAAATTAAATAAGAACATTTTATATTGGAAAACATTACCTATCTCAATGCTAGGTAGAATTAATGCAATAAAAATGATTTTTCTCCCGCAATTACTATATCTTTTCCAATTGATTCCGATATATCTTCCTAAATTTTTTTTTAAGGTTGATTCTATAGTCACCAACTTTATCTGGGATTATAAGAGCCATAGAATAAACAAAAAACATTTATGTAAACCAAAAATAAATGGAGGTCTAGCACTACCAAACTTTATGTTTTATTACTGGGCAGTTAATATTAAAAATATGAATTTTTGGTTTGTAGAGACAGATAAACAACCAACCTGGTTAAAAATGGAAAAAGAAGATTGTTCGCCTTTTGAAATTAGTTTGATTTTATTTGCCGATATTAAAATAGGTAAGAAAACCTATAATGAAAACCATATAATAGAAAGTGGAATACGTATCTGGAAACAAATAAAGAAAACACTAAAATTCGAATGTATACCACTAGCCCTTACCATTGTAAATAACGTTACATTTAATCCCTCAATGATGGACAAAGGTTTTTTACAATGGAAAAACTATGGAATTAGTAAGATGGGAAATCTCTACAGGGAAAATTTGTTCCTTTCATTTCAAGAATTACAACAAATTTATGGATTACATTCAAAAGATTACTTTAGATTTGTACAAATTAGAGACTATGTAAAAGCAAATACACAGGAAATTAGAAATAGAAAGACAGAAATTTTAGATGAATGCCTAAATAAACATCCGAACACAGAAAAATTGATATCATATATTTATAATATTTTACTGGAAAACCATGTCCCATTAACAGAAATATGTAGGCAATCATGGGAAAACGAATTAGGTCAAATCATTAGACCTGAAATATGGGATGAAAGTCTATAACATATACACCACTGCTCGTTAAATGCTAGACACTCTCTGATACAATTTAAAATATTACATAGACTACATTATTCAAAATCCAAACTACATAGTATTTTTTCAAATGTATCTGCCATATGTGATAAATGTCAGCACTTAGAAGCTAACTTAACGCACTCATTTACAAATTGTGTAAAAATTACTAAATTTTGGACAGAGATATTTAAGATAATTTTGAATGTTGTTAATATGAATCTGATCCCTGACTCAAAGTTAATAATACTGGGAATATTAGAAACAGATCAATTAATAACAACGAATCAAAGAACTTTTATTGATTACAGTTTAATAATTGGGAAAAAATTAATATTGAAATTCTGGAAAGGTCCTACATCCCCCACAATCAAAATGTGGATTAAGGAATGTCGGAGACACTTCATCTGGAAAGATTAAGGCTTGTCCTATTGGACAAGTTGGAGCTTTTCAGAGGAATATGGTCTCCATTTATTGAATATCTAAAGGGTCAAAATGGCTCGGTACGAGAGCCTGACTGAAGCCTGAATAATGGAATGGATGAAGAATCATGTATAACAAATCATGGATATATCTCCAATGATGGATAACTTTTTTAATACTCCACTCATTTCTTTATTTTTGATTTCCTACTCTTACTTTATTTATCTCTATCTTTTCTTACCTGCAAAAAAAAAAAGAAATATATGACATAATTGTTAATATTAATAATATTACGAATGTATGTGAGAAGTATATACTATTAATATGTACTTACGTCTAATAAAAATATTTAACAAAAAAAAAGAGATGAAAGCTGACACCAAGTCCCGCGAGTTTGGTGATGAGCTTGGATGGTGTATAATGGTGTTAAAGGCAGAGCTGTAGCCTGTGGATAGAAGTCTGACGGAAGTGTTGTAAGTAAGGGGTGTGTGCGTGCAATCGATGCCTGCAAACGGGTGGGGGTTGTGCTGAATGCCAGTCATTGGGTCCACCGCAGCCGTTGCAAGCACCTCCATGTGTGCAAACTGCGTGGTAATCATCTCCAGATACAACGTAGGCTGCGTTGACCTCTTCACCTCATCCCTGACGTTGTGGCAACGCTGAGACTCTTCGTCAGCCTCCTGTCCCTGGAGCAATCCTCGAGCTTTATCGGAATGGATATTTCTCCAGAACTTTCCGACACAGGATGAACTGCTTTTACATCAAATGTTGGGGTTTCCCCCGTCTTGTACAACACTTTTACACACACGCTCATCTCCACTCTGATGCCCTAATGTTTCAGTGAGTGTGAGGTGCTCCTTTTGGCAGCTTACAACCCAGTGGTATGAATATTGATCTCTCCGACATCAAGCAATCCTTACCGTCCCTCCCGAAAGAGATCCAGTGAAAGGTCTGAACTGAGTCGATGTGGAGAGGATGTTTCCACTCGTGGGAGAGTCTAGGACTAGAGGGCATAGGCTTAGATTTAAAGGATGTACCTTTGGGAAGGAGATGAGAAGGAATTTCTTTAGTCAAAGGGTGGTGAATCTGTGGAATTCATTGCCACAGAAGGCTGTGGAGGCCAAGTCAAGGGATATTTTTAGGGCAGAGATAGATACATTCTTGCTTAGTACGGGTGTCAGGGGTTACGAGCAGAAGGCAGGGGAATAGGGTTATGAGGGACAGATAGATCAGCCATGATTGAATGGTGGAGTAGAATTGATGGGCCGAATGACCTAATTCTACTCCTATCACTTATGGACGTGAATTAATGAACTCCCTTCTACCCCAGTTCTCTGATTATAGACAATTGACAATAGACAATAGATGCAGGATGAGGCCATTTGGCCCTTCGAGCCAGCACCGCCATTCAATGTGTTTATGGCTGATCATCCCCAATCAGTACCCCGTTCCTGCCTTCTCCCCATATCCCCTGACTCCACTATCTTTAAGAGCTCTATCTAGCTCTCTCTTGAAAGTATCCGGAGAACCGGCCTCCACCGCCTGAGGCAGAGAATTCCACAGACTCACAACTCTCTGTGAGAAAAAGTGTTTCCTCATCTCCGTTCTAAATGGCTTACTCCTTATTCTTAAACTCTGGCCCCTGGTTCTGGACTCCTCCAACATCGGGAACATATTTCCTGCCTCTAGCATGTCCAAACCCTTCATAATCTTATATGTTTCAATGAGATCCCCTCTCATCCTTCTAAACTCCAGTGCAGGGGTGGGGAACCTTTTCATGTTGGAATGCCGCATTAAGTTAGCTGTAATCTAATAAGGCCACATCCAAGAAACTTCAATTAGATATACTTCAAAATGTACATTATTTTGTAAAAATCTAACCACTTCAAGAAAATGAAAACAATTGTTAATTCTAAAGTTAACTAACCTTTTAATGACTTTGTTGTGACTGTTTTTTGTGGGAAAGTATTTGAATATTTGGTTGCAACATTGAGGCACGCAGTTTCAGCTGATCTTCTAGATGGGTATCCGTCATTTGTGACCTTAAGGGCGTCTTGATTTAGGTTAGGTCGGGGAATGTAGATTGGCAGCAATAACTGGTTGAAAAGCAAAGAAAGCATTTTCCGTGCATGTTGCCGAAGACGTGGGTATTCTATTGCATGTTTCCAAATTTCAATCGGATCTTTCTCAGCTTCAAATAAGGACTGTCATCTTCTGAGAGCTCAATCAATTCCATCTGTAGTTCTTTAGGAGCCTTGGAGACATCAACTAGGTGAGGTAGAAATGCTAATTTGAATGTTAAAAAATGCTAATTACGTTGAATCTTCTTTTATTCTTTAGTATTTTAAATACATTCATTTTAAGATTAAAATAAAAATAATAAACGACAAACAAAAACATATTAATAAAAATAAAAGGATTTATTCTACAAAATTTGGATTCATTCAAAAAGTCGCACTTAATGGTCTAGAAGGCCTCATGCGGCCTTAAGGCCGCAGGCTCTTCACCCCTGCTCCAGAGTATACAAGCCCAGCCGCTCCATTCTCTCAGCATTACTTCCACTGTCCTGCTGATTAATTTTACTGTTTGTACGCCTCGTTGTCACCTTCCCCTCAGCCAACAATGAACCATTCGACGTTTCCTTGAGCATTGTCTGCTTTGATCTGTCATTTTCACCCCTTACCCTTCCATATCTCTAGTCTCCCTCTTCCCTGACTCTCAGTCTGAAGAAGGGTCTCGACCGGAAACGTCGCGTAGTTCTTCTCTCCAGAGATGCTGCCTGTCCCGCTGAGTTACTCCAGCATTTTGTGTCCATCTTCTGCTCCTTTTGAAAGTTGTTTGTTTGACCTGGCCAATCAAACTTATGAACACGTTGAGGAATGTCGACCAGTTGTATCAGATTCTTCCTGTCTACAGGCGGAAGATTCAGGTGCAGTGTCTGAGCCAAGGCAGTCTCAGTTTAGTTTATTGTCACGTGTAAAAGCTTTTGTTGCGTGCTAACTAGTCAGCAGAAAGGCAATACATGATTACAATCAACACATTTACAGTGCATAGATATATGATAAGGGAATAACGTTTAGTATGATGTTAAGCCAGTAAAGTCTGATGAAGGATAGTCCGAGGGTCACCAATGAGGTAGATAGTAGTTCAGGGCTGCTCTCTGGTTGTGGTAGGATGGATCAGTTGCCTAATAACAGCTGGGAAGAAACTGTCCCTGAATCTGGAGGTGTGCCACCCTCTGACTAAATTTCTCCTCATCACCTTCCTAAAAAAACACCCTTTAATTCTGAGGCCATGACCTCTAGTCCTAGACTCTCCCACTAGTGGAAACATCCTCTCCACATCCATTCTATCCAAGCCTTTCACTATTTTGTATGTTTCAATGAGTTGCCCCCTCATTCTTCTAAAATCCAGCGAGTACAGGTCCAGTGCCGACAAACGCTCATCATAGGTTAACCTACTCATTCCTGGGATCATTCTTGTAAACCTCCTCTGGACCCTCTCCAGAACCAGCACATCCTTCCACAGATATGGTGCCCAAAATTGCTACAATATTCCAAATGGTCCTTGATCTCAGCATTACATGCCTGTTTTTGTATACAAGCCCTCTCGGAATAAAAGCATTGAATTTGCTTTCTTTACTACCGATTCAACTTAACTTTTTGGGAATCCTGCACCAGCACTCCCAAGTCCCTTTGCACCTCCAATTTCTGGATTCTCTCCCCATTTAGAAAAAATAGTCTATGTCTTTATTCCTAATACCAAAATGCAAGACTCCACACTTTGCTGCACTGTATTCCATCTGCCACTTCTCTGCCCACTCTCCTAACCTCCCCAAGTCTTTCTGCAGGGTCCCTGCTTTTTATACACCAGCTGCCCCTCCACCTATTGTCGTAGCATCCGCAAACTTGGCCAACACGCCTTCAATCCCCTCGTCCAAATCCATTTGGAGGGCAATGGTGGGCCTGGTGTAGCAGAGACTTGTTGACCGGTGTGGGGAAGTTGGGCCGAAGGGCCTGTTTCCACACTGTATCACTCTATGACTATGAGAAGCTGAATGCAACAGTTTATTTTCCAGCTTTAAACCACACATTGTATTGAATCATCGACATAGGCTAGCTTTAGCAATGCTTTCTTTCTAATCTGTCTTAGCTCCGTTTTCTCATATTCTGCAAACTTCTTCCTCTGGTTGTGAATCCATGGCCATCTGCTGGCCAACTCAGAACCTTTCCAAAAAGGCTTCCATGGCATTTAAATCTTCATTGCCATTCTTTCTTTCGAACTGCATCAAGTCTGAAGAAGGGTGTCGACCCGAAACGTCGCCCATTCCTTCTCTCCAGAGATGCTGCCTGTCCCGCTGAGTTACTCCAGCATTTTGTGTCTATCTTCATTGTAAACCATCAGCAGGTCCTTCCCACACATGAATAAAATGTTCTGCAGTTCCTTGTGTTTTCGCCAGCTGTCGCTAATTTCCACATAATATCTGGCAGCTCCTTTGTCCGATTCCTTTCCATACACAGCTGTTTCTCAGCTTTCATTGTCCGACTGTTTTAAATCCTCTCAATGAGCAGGGACCAGTCGATGCCTACTGCCTTCGTTCATCGCAGAGGACACTTGCTCCTCCTTCAGTCGAAAGGTTTGGGACTTGGTTTTGACTGGGTTTTCTTCCTTCCCATCTAAGCGCTGCCATGTATGTGCCTGCTCGCCAATGGGATGGGGCAGTTGCGAAGGTCCATGGCGAGCCAGGCCAACAGAAAGGTGGGTCTAACACGGCAGATAGACACAAAACGCTGGAGTAACTCAGCGGGCCAGGCAGCATCTCTGGAGAGAAGGAATGGGTGACGTTTCGGCCATAGATGGTGATCAGCGCCCTTTGTATCGATTCATCGAAATAGGCTGGCCTCAGCAATCCTTTCTTTTTTTGCGCATGTCATATTTCCCTTGGGCAGCTTACAACCCTGTGGTATGAGTAATGATGTATCTAACTTCGTAACCTTTGCATCCCCTCTCACTCCACCCCTCCCCCAACCAGGTCGTACCAGCTTCAAAGTCATCTTGTTGAGACTCATTGTCTGTAACCGGTTTTCACCTAGGCCACAGCCACAATGGCCTGTCTCCTTTATCATCGTTACTTTTTTTGCATATCCTTCATTCATTGTTCTATAATCATAATCATACTTTATTTTGCAACTTACGAGGAATTTCATTTGCCATAGTCATACCAATAAAAAGCAACAAGACACACAAAATACATTTTAACATAACATTTTAAAATCCATTTTAACATCCACCACAGTGACTCCTCCACATTCCTCACTGTGAATGAAGGCGAAAAAAAAGTTCAATCTCTTCCCTTCTTTGTTCTCCGCGATAGGGAGCTTCAAGCCTTCTGTTGACGGGACGATCTTGGCTCCCGTAGCCGGCGGTCAGGCCCTCCGTGTTGGGGCGATCAAGCTCCTGCATCGGGAGGATGTCAGCTCCCCGCGCCGGGCGATCGACCCTGGGTCGGGGCTGGTGGAAACCTTCTGTGTCGTTTGGAGCTTCCCGACATCGGTCTCTACCCGAGACTGCGAGCTCCTTTATGGTGAAATCCACAGGCTGCGGTCGGAGTGTCGATCCCAGGCAAGGGATCGGTTTCGATGGTAACTCCACTTCCCCCCCGCGGTGGGGCCCTAAGTCAGTCCCGAGCGAGGCCTCCAGCAACACGATGTTAGGCCGCAGAGCGACCGGAGATATGACCCGGAAAACAATTGTATCTCCGGCAAGGTAAGAGATTGAAAAAAAAACGTTTCCCCCGACCCCCCCCCCCACGCCCCACATAAAACAAACCAGAGAACATTTATACAAACTTTTAAAACACACTAAAAATAACAAACAAAAAGATTAGAAGACAGACAGACTGTTGGCGGGGCTGCCATAGCTGACGGCACCACCCGGTGGACAGTATATCTCTCTACATCATCGTTTATATCTCTCGTTTCCCTTTCCCTTGACTCTCAGTCTGAAGAAGGATCTTGACCTGAAAAGTCACCCATTCCTTCTCTCCAGAGATGCTGCCTGTCCCGCTGAGTTACTCCAGCTTTTTGTGCCTATCTGCCGTGTCGGCCTGTCTCTCCATGGACCTTTGCAACTGCTCCTTCCCAAGTCCTCTCACGCTGCCTCTGCATCTCTTCACTCTCCACCTCTTCATGCATGGCCTCCTCCACTTTCTTTCGTTGCACCTTCTGGGTTTTAGTTACGTGAGCTCGCCGTGACTGTTGTTTCTGCTGTTGTTTCACATGGTCCTGCCGGTGTTTGCTGGAAATGCTTGAGAACCTCACGCCCTCCAGATGTTCTGATGCATGTCGTGTCACTCTGAATGACATTATTCATCATCCACAGTGGAGTGAAGCCACTCCTGTTTACCCACCAAGTCATTCGGTGTCAGTCAAAGCTGTTGTTTAATGGCAACTTTCTCTTGACACTTAAGGGCCTGTCTCACTTGGGCCGTCATTTGCGCGTCACGCAGATAGCGCACAAAGATTTCGAACATCCCAAAATCCGGGGGCGCCGCTGCTTACGTCACCACGCACCATGCGCGTGTAATTCGCACCATGCGCGCATCACGTGCGCGTCACGACATCGTGATGTGTAAACGATGTCGCGTAAATTATGCGCAAATTACACCCAAGTGGGACAGACCCTTTAGTTTCTTTGGCTCTGGAAAGGTGTTTCTTCTCTACTTTGTACAGAAAAAGTAGGCTCCCTCTTTTCCCGTATCGTTTGAACACCTTTCGGAAACTCAACAGTTTGAACCTTAAATTTTGGTGGGGAAAATTGACTGTGATTTTAGATTGCCAGATTGCCAGCTTGCGTCTTGTCATGCTTCTCCTTGTGTTTAATACATCCCAAGCCAATATATTTCACTGAACCTTTAAGTGCATTAAAACTTTGCTTCCTTATCAATCCTTACATCTGCAGAATAGTTGAGAACACGATGCAACTGTTCCGAAGCAGATAACACTGCGGACGGGGAGGAAGACGTGGAGGTCATAAGGTCATGAGGGATAGGAGTAGAATTAGGCCATTCGGCCCATCCTCTACTCCGCCATTCAATCATGGGTGATCTATCTCACTCTCCTAACCCCAAACTCCTGCCTTCTCTAACACCTATACTAATCAAGAAACTACAGTATCTATCTCTGCCTTAAAAATATCCACTGACGGCCTCCACAGCCTTCTGTGGCAAAGAATTCCACAGATTCACCACCCATTGACATCTTATCGACCGCAGGAGGCTTCGTTAGCTTTGGAGCAATAGAGTATCCATCAGCAATGGGACCTCCTAGTTTTGGATGGGGAACATGTCTCAGGAGTAGATCCTCTTGGTTCTGGTCACATGGCATGTTCCTCCGCAATTGGAACTCCTGGTTTTGGATGAAGTACTTGTCTCTTGGGAGTGGATCCTCTTGGTTTAGTTTAGTTTAGATTAGTTTAGATTAGTTTAGTTTAGTTTTGTTTAGGGATGCAGCACGGAAACAGGCCGTACCAAGCCCACCGAGTCCGCACTGACCAGCGATCCCCGCATATTAACGCTATCCTACACACATTAGGGACAATTATTTTTACATTTACACCAAGCCTATTGACCTACAAACCTGCACATCTTTGGAGTGTGGGAGGAAACTAAAGAACTTGGAGAAAATCCATGCGGTCATGGGGAGAACGTACAAACTCCGTACAGACAGCACCCGTAGCCAGGATTGAACCTGGATCTGTAAGGCAGCAACTCTACCACTGTGCCATCGTGCCGCCCAATTGGTTCTGGTCCATTGAGATGTCTCTCAAAAGTAGATCTTCTTGGTTCCCGATGAACGAGACGTCCCTCATTCGTGAGACCTCCTGGTGTTGGATGTGGGGGATGTCAATCAGGGGTGGACCCTCTTGGGTCTGGATGAGCAGGATGTACCTAAGCAATGGGATATCCTGGATTTGGGTGAGGGTCATGACTATCAGGAAGTAGATCTTCTTGCTTCTCAATGAATGAGATGTCCCTCACCAGTAGGACCTCCTGGTGTTTGCCCTCCACTCATTCTCGCAGCATGGTCGACACGAGGTCCTAGGTGGTCTTCGTAACTCTCCTTCATGCTCGAGAGTAGTCCCCGTGCACTCGAGGCCTCAGCTAGGTCGTGGCGTATTTTTCAATATGTTAAAAAATGCCAGCGAGTATAAAAAAGGTCGCCATGGAAAAAAACAATACTTTTTTACTCGTAGGTTTTGTCGTAGTAGGTCGTAGTAGGTCGGCATGTTAGTCGTAGGTAATCGAGGGTAGTCGAGGGTAGTTGAAGGTGGTCGTAGATAGTCTTTATCAGAGTCGAAGGGAGGTCGAAGAAGATCGAAGGAGGTAGTCTTCACTCTCCACTATTCGGTGTCCAATTTTCCCGAAGTTAGTCGTAGCTAGTCTTCAACATACTCGAAGGAGGTCGAAGGAGGTCTTCTACATAGTCGAAGGAGGTCTTCAACATGTCATTTTTTTCAAACTCTTCTAAACTCGCCAATTAGGTCGCCCAAGTGGGACAGCCCCTTTTCAGAGTCCATGATCTGAGCTGCAGGGGTGTTCCCATGAGCCGACACGGGGCTTCACAATGCCAGTGGCTTCACTGCCGGCCTCTCTCTGCACCCTCCTCTTGGCGAGAGCGCTGGCTCTTCTGCTCCCACTTTCCCCGTGACCACTGCTTTTTTTTTTAGCTGCTTTATATTTTTTCCATTTCTTCCCTTTCTTTCCTGTACTTTTCCTCAGTGCCATCAAAGGACTTTAAAACTTCATGATGCAAGGTTTAGATTGTGGTTTGATGTGGTCTGCTTTTTGTGAAGTATCCGGTGGCATAAACACTCTTTTTGCTCCAGAAGTAGAGCTTACGTCCCGTGCCTGGGATGGTATTTGAACAGAGCTTCCTCGCCTGCGAGAGATGGCGAACTTGGTGAATGCTGAACACCTCCGCTCAGTCTGTCTAAACCTACCTGATCTCCCGGTTGCTAAACACTTTAACTCCACCCCCCTCCCATTCCCACACTGACCTTTCTGTCCTGGGCCTCCTCCACTGTCAGAGTGAGGCCCGGTGTAAATTGGAGGAACAGCATCTCATATTTTGCTTGGGCAGCTTACACCCCAGCGGTATGAAGATTGACTTCTCTAACTTCAAGTAACCCTTGCTTTCACTCTCTCTCCATCCCTCCCCCATCCTAGTTCTCTGACTGGTTCTACTGTCCTCCTGATTAAATGTTACCTCTGTACACTTCGATGTCACCTTCCCTTAGCTGACAATGAGCTATTCTACATTTTCCTTGACCTTCATCCCCATTTGATGTCTCTTTCTCACACCTTACCCTTCCTTATCTCTGTGTCTCCCTCCCCCCTGACTCTCTGGCTGAAGAAGGGTCTCCACCTGAAACGCCACCCATTCCTTCTCTCCAACAATACTGCCTGTTCCTACTCCAGCATTTTATATCTACATGAATGCTTAACATCTGGCACTTGTGTGGAACTCAGTTTTTGCTGTTGATAATATAGATTCCTCTGTTATAATTGCACTTGGTCTTGTAATGAATGCTGCCTTCTTTTCGAGTTGCCCCAGCAGTGTCAGATGCGCAAGATGTAGCATTCTTGAAGTCGCCTCCAACTTTGCTGAGTTTAGTTTCGCGCTGAGTGCGGAAACAGGCCCTTCGGCCCACCGGGTCCGCGCCGACCAACGATCCCTGCACATTAACACTATCCTGCACATACCAGGGGCAATTATTACATTTTCCAAGCCAATTTACCTACATACCTGTACGTCTTTGGAGTGTGGGAGGAAACGGGTGCTGTCTGTACGGGGTTTGTACGCTCTCCCCGTGGCCACATGGGTTTCCTCTGAGATCTTCCATTTCCTCCCACACTCCAAAGACGTACAGGTTTGCAGGTTAATTGGCTTGGTAAAAATGTTTAACTGGTCGTAGTGTGTGTAGGATAGCGTCTGTGTGGACTTCCAGTGGCGCTATGGAGTGAGTGGAACTCGCGCCATTCAGCTCCGCTAAAAATTGTATAAAAAACGGGGGTAAAAGGGGTTAACTGAAACTACTCACCAGAGGAGAACGGGTGTGAACGGTTCCGGTAGCGTTAAAAAGGTGCGTGACGTCATCAGGCGCGCGACTTTGCTAAGAAAATGTCGATGCATCGCTCCCCCCCCCCCCCCACCAAGTGAAAAACCCTGTGAAAAAGGAAGTAGGCCTCACTGGAGCCGCGGGCTCGAGTTTGAGTGCTCCAGGAAGATAGTTTAAAGATTGGATGATCTCAAAAAAATTTATTATGGGTGAGCTAAAACAAATGCTTAAGGATAAAAAAAAGAATATAAAGAGGAAATAAAGACTTTCAGAGCTGATTATTTGGTTGTATACATGAAAATTTGAAAAAGAAGAGTTCAAGAAAGAAGTTATAGCCACTGTTAAAGACTTGATGGACGAATGGAAAGATAAAGCGGGTACTGATTTGCAACAACAGTTGGGGTGACGTAAACCGTAAAAACTGGTGAGATGGAGTTGCTGCTGGATACCAAGGTAGAACCTATTAAAACCTCACATAACCAATAAAATGATGTAATAAAAGAATTGACTGAATCAGCCGAGATGAGTCTTGCCGAGAACAAGCGTTTATCAGAATTATTAACAAAATAACTGAGAAATGCATTGGACTTGAGGGACGTCAAATGCGTCAGAATCTGCATATTGATGGGATGAGTGAAGGCCGAGAGGGAGATCAAGACCCTCGAAGAAAGTGCTGCAATACTCCCTAAAAGATATTCTTGAACTTTGGACAAGAACCTCTGCTGGGCCGAGCACACGGGCAAAACATATGAGACGTACCCCTAGGTGGGATGCTCCCCCAAGACAGATGATTGTGAAGGTGGCTTACAATCATGTTTTTGAAGGATTTGATGAAGCTAATAATAAGTTAAGATATATCTCAATTTGAGGGAGACAACATCAGTTTTTTTCAAGTGATTTCCTGCGGGTTGTGGCCAAGAGAGACCTTTATTTACTGAAAACAAGAGGTTCTGAGGAACAAAAAGACTCGGAGATATGGCCTGATTTGTTCCCGCGGCAACTTTAAGAGTATACTTATGTTATCAAGGTGCACCACTTCACCAAACATACAGAAGCTCTTGGAATTGCTCGAAACATTCGAAGAAACTGGAAAAGAGGAAGAATTAGAGGAAGGGTAGTTGAGATGAAGAATACTGAATATTATTGATCACTTACTGATGTTACTGCCATCCACAGAAAAGGAGGAGGAGGATTTCACGTTGAAGGAGGTTCGCAGGGAAGGAGGTGGAACAATGGACATGGACTTTTATCTTGGGGTCGTGGAGGGATGGATGGGTTAGTAATAAATTATAGTTTTGTATTAACTCCCCTTTAAAAATGTACGTTTGCTCTATATTATAGTGCTATGACACCTAAACTTTTTTATCTTAGGTAGTATTTTAATTTTTGTATAATAATTTTAATACCCCACCCCGACATTATAGCCTTAAGGAAAAAACGGTGCTGGAAATTTTAAACATCTTTTTTTTTTCACGGATGTCCGTAGATTTGTAGCCAAGCTAGTGTGGCTTACACTAATACTAAACTCACTAAACTATTTAGTTGTGTCACTTTTTTTTTTCTCTTACTCTTTTCTAACTTCACTTACGTTACTCAATTTTTTATTATTACTTTTATATTATGTATTTTTTTTCATATTTATATTCTATATGGATTTAGTATGATTGGTTTCTATAGTTAGTTTAAAGGACGTGTGCATATGGTCATTGTCAACAGATTTTAAATTTCATCGATCTGTGGATTTGGGTATTGGATTGGGTAGATGAGCTGGACATCTACTCGTTATAAACCACCTTTATTTTAAATGTAGGACATAAATACTAGAATGGTGGAGTGATGGATTCACCTTCTGTGTTGGGAAGGTTTAGGGGTATTAAACGATACATTTTTTATGTGGTAGGTTTTAGCTCATAATATAGATTGAAATAGATCTTATATTTTCTCTCCATGAGACACACATTAATATAAGTCGCGCTGTATAGGAGTAACAGCAAACTGGTTTTCCAATGTTTTTCATCTTCATTTACACATAAGGTATAGAGGTGGTTGCAATTCTTATTTGTTATGGTTTTTCCTTTTGAACTAAGCTCATTTATTGAAGATGTTGAGGTTTGTTATATTTTATTTAAAGGTGTATTACATTCTAAAAAAAGTAATCTATGAATATTTATTTGGTCCTAAATTTTGATTACCCATTATTCTTCAAGAATTTATTTAACAAATTATACTATATCACTCAACATTATCTAATAAGTGGAGGTGTTTTTTATTGTACCTTAGTTAATTATTTAGATAGATCATCAATGAAAAGGTGAATCACTTCTTAGTCAAGTACTCTTATAAAATTATTTTTTTTATCTCAGCAATGTTAAGGATATTGGAGAACAAGTTAAACCCATTGGCGAGAATATTCATTTTTTCCCCGGTTTTATGATCCTATTCTGGATAGGGACTATTTTTTAGTAGATTCTAAACTATTCCCATTTACGTATGACTCATAATTTTCATAATATTTTTTCTCGGATCATGCTCCATTTTTACATTTAGTTAGATAAAAAAAAATTTAATAAAAAAAAGACATATAAGCTTTTAAAACCTCTTAACTGGAGACTCAAAACCCAAATTATTAAATGATTTGATAGGGCTTGTTCGATTACTTGGTTTAAATACAGATTAATTATTTTTTGAAAACTAATGACTACCGGGATTTTTACCATCAATGCGTTGGGATACATTTAAAGCATTTCATGCGTGGTGCGATAACTTTCAGCTCTCGCTTACTTTTTTTAAGGAAAAATCGAAAGACTCAACAAAAGTTGAAAATGAAAAATAAAAAATTTAGATATTGAAAATGTTTTATCCACTTCAAGGGTGCTAAGTAATTAAATTGCATCATTATATATAACGCTAATGAAATTATATTCAAATCTGTATTATTAAACTTTTTCAACAGGACTTAAAACAAGTAACGTGCATTTGGGGATAATCCACTAAAATTACTGGGAGCCAGCTTAGAAAATTAGATGAGACGAATGATGATCATAAAATTATATCTGAAGATGGAGAAAATATTGAATTTACCTAAAGTTTTATTATGTGACATTTTTAACAATTTTTAAAAATTCTTTTCTCATCTTTACTAGGCAGGTCAATCAGATGGATTGGTTTCAATTCCTACAAGATTGGCATTTGTAATAGTTTGGATCAGCGAGGTTGAGACCCTGTTAAATGCTGATATATCAGTAAAAGTTATTGAAGGAATCAAGTGGTTCATTAAATAACGGATAAAGGACCGACAGGACATGTGGCTTAAGTGTTGATTTTGTTTGATTGTTTTATGATATGAATCGCTCCTCGATTACTTTTTAATATATATATTGTCTTGATGGACAAGGATAAGTTAACAGGAATCACATTTAATGAGTCCTACTATTACACTTATTCCTATGCTGATTAAAGATTTGGAAGACCCTGATTGTTCATACGGGCAATTACTCTTTTTAAACACTGATCAATATACTAACTAAATGTTATCTTCAGAGGCTAAGTTTAGTGAGTTATAACTTATATAATCACGACCATAACAGGTTTTATCCCATAAACGCTGATTTATTGTTAATCTTGAGTCGTCTATTCATATATCATTTTACGCATAAAGAGTGAATGATATTGACTACTGTCATTTCCTTAGATACTGAAAAAGCATTTGGGACCAGGTTGGTGGCTTTATTTATTTTAATTAATGCTGTCATGGATGTGAGGGATAGGTTGTCCAATTGGGTATAAATCATATACTGATTACTAACGCTTGATAGTTTCATATCAAATGTTAGCAGCCATAAATTTATCTCTTTAGGGGTTGTTGTCAAGGATGCCCGTTGTTCCATTTTCGATTTGCGCTGGTTTATTGAGACCACTGTAGCGTTCATGATTTTGATACACGACAGATATGTTTTGGTGTGAAGTGATTAACTCATTGATTATAATTTATATTTACGCTGATGACATCTTATTGTATTTCTCTATATAATATTTTCGCTTAATGGTATTTACTTTTCGTTAGCACTTTTTCTGGGTTTGTGTTTTAACTGGATTTAAAGTGATTTTATGCTAAACCTGGATGTATAAAATTAAATAGACTAGAAAAAATTTCCACTTAAATAATCACGGGACAAATTTATATATCTTGGAATTAATGTATCTAAATCCTATAAATATGTTCTATTTAAAGCTTTGGTTTTTTATATCTTTTTATAATCATTGGTTGTGAGGGTTTTCTCATTACGTGGGCCTAGGAGAGGATTGTTGTTTTGCTTGTATAATGTGGGGGGGGCTCTTGTGGGTTTGGGTGGGACTTGCCTGCAACGTGTGGCTAACGATATTAGGTTTTGGTTATTTTTGTGTGTAGGGGGGGTTGGGGTGGGGGTTGGGGGCGAGGGGGGGGGGGGGGAGGGGGGGGGAGGAGGGTAGGGGGGGGAGAGGGGGGAGGAGTGGGGGGGGGGGCAGGGGGGAGGAGGTGGCAGGAAGGGGGGTCAAGAGGGGGGGGTGGAGGTGGTATTTGTGAGAGGAGCGGGAGTGGTGGGCGAGGGGTGTGGCGGGGTAGTGATGGGGGGGATTGGAGGGGGGGAGGGATGGGAGGGGGGGGGGGGGGGGAGGGAGGATGGGGGGGTGGTGGAGGGGAAGGGGGGGAGGGGGGGGAGAGGAGGTTGAGAGGGGAAGGTGGGGTGGGAGGTGTTGGGTTGGGGGGGGAAGAGGGGTTGAGAGGGGGCGGGGAGGTGAGGGAGTGGGGGGGGTGAGAGGTGGGGAGCGGGGGGGCGGGAGGGAGGGGGGGGGGGGGGGCGTGGGAGGGGGTGATGGGGTGAGCGGGTAGGAGTGGGGGGGGGGGCTGGGGGGGGGGGGAGGGGCGGGGTACATTGGTGGGGGGGGGGCTGCGGGGAGAGGGGCGGAAGAGGGGGTGGGGGCCCCCATCCCATACACTACAAGAGGGTGGGGGGGTGAGGAAGGGGGGGGGGGGGGGGGGGGGGGTGAGACGGGGGGGGGGGAGGGGGTGAGTGTTTGAGGTAGGTGAGGACGGGGTGGGAGGAGAGGGGAGGGTGATGGGGCGTGGGAGCTGGAGAGGCGGGGGGTGGGGGGGGCGGATAGGGGAATTCGGTGGGGGGGGGGGAGGGGGGGGGGAGGGGAGGGAGGAGGGGGGAGTCACATGGCGCGCTGTCAGCGCGGGGGAGGGGGGGGGGGGGAGGGTGGTGGGGAGGAGGGGGGGATGGGGGGGTGGGCGAAGGGGAGGGGGGGGGGGGGGGGGGGGATGGAGGAGGGGGGGGGGGTGGGGGGGTGGGGGGGGCGGTGGGGAGTGTGTAAGGGGGGAGGGGGGAGGACGAGGGGGGGGGGAGGGGGGGGTGGGGGGGGGGTGAGGGGGCTGGTGGTGGGAAAGGGGTTAGGGGGTATGGGGGGGGAGTGGGGGGGGTGGGGTGAGGATGGCGGTGGAAGGGGGTGAGGGGGGGGAGGGGGGGGGGAGGGGGCCCCCCTGAGGAGGGGGTGGAGGGGGTGTGGAGGGGGTGATGGGGAGAGCGGGAGGGGGGGTGTGAGAGGGTGGGAGGGGGGAGAGGGGGCTGGGGGAAGTGGGGTGGAGGGGAGGAGGGGGTGGAGGGGTGTTGGAGGGGTGGAGGGGCGGGAGGCGGTGGGGGGGGGGGGGGGGGAGAGGGGGGGGAGGATGGGGGGGTGGGGGTGGGGTGGGAGGTTGGGGGAGGGGGTGAGGTGGGAGGTTGGGGGGGAGGAGGGTGGGGGGGATGCACCTGTTGGAGGTGGGTGGGGAGGGGGCGAGGGGGGTGGGCGGGATGGGGATGGGGGGCGGGGGGGGGGAGGGGAAGGGGGGGGGAGTGGTGAGGGGGTAGGTGATGGGGGGAGGGGGGCGGGTGGGGGGGGGGGGGGTGTGGGTGCGTGGGGGGGGGTTTGGGGGGGGGGGGATGGGGGAGGGAGGGAGAGGGGGGAGGTGGGCAGCAGGGGGGGGGGGGGTGGGGGGAGGGAGAGGGGGGAGGGGGGGAGTGGGGGTGGGGTTGGTTGAGGGGGGGGGGGGGGGGGGGGGAGAGGGGGGGGGGGGGGGGGGAGGGAGGGGCTTAGGGTCGTATTTCATGGGGGAGTAGGGAGTGGGGAGGAGGAGTGGGTGGGGGAGGGGGGGGGGGTGGGGGGGGACGGGTGAGAGGTGGAGAGGTGGGGGAGAGGAGGGGAGTAGGTCGAGTGGTGGGGGGTGGGGGGGGGGGGTGGGGGGGGGGGGGGCCGGGGGGGGGGAGGAGGTGGGGGGTGGGGGAGAGGGGGTGGTGGCAGGAGGTTTTGGAGGGGGAAGGGGGGGTGGGAGGGGGAGGGGGGAGGAGGTGGGAGGGGTGAAGGTGGGGGGGGGAGGGAAGGGAGGGGGAGGGGTAGAGTAGGGGGTGGGGGGGGGTGGGGGTGGGAAGGGGGGGGTGGGGGGAGGGGGGGGGGGAGAGAGGTGGTGATGGGAGGCGGAGGGGGGGGGAGGGATGGGGGAGGCGGGGGAGGGGGAGGGGGGAGGGGGGTGAGCAGGGGCGGTGAGGGGGATGGGGCAGGGGTGGGTGGGGGGGTGGGGGGGGGGGGGGAGGAGGGAGGGAGGGAGTGAGGGTGTGGAGGCGTAGGAGGGGTTGAAGGCGGGGGTGGTCGGGGGGGGGGCGGGGGGATGATGGGGAGTGGTGTGAGGGGGGAGGTTGGGGGGGAGGGAGATGGAAGGCGGGAGGGAGGGGTGGGTGAGGATAGGGGGGCGATGAAGGGAGGTGGTGCGATGGGCGGGTGGGTGGGGGGGTTGGGGGAGGAGGGGAGGATGGGGGGAAGGAGTCGGTGGAGAGGGGAAGGAGGGGGGGTGGGGGGAGGGGTGGGGGGGGGGTGCGTACTGGGGGGGAGGGGGGAGGGGAGCGGGGGGAGTGGAGGGGACGGGGGGTATGTGGGGGAGAGGGGGGATTGGGTGTGGGTGGGAGGGGGAGATGGGGCGGGGGCGGTGGGAATGAGGGTGGGGGGGGGGGTGAGTGGGGAAGGGGGTGGTTGGGGGGGTGTGAGAGGGGAGGAGGGTGAAGGGTGGGGGAGGCAGGGGGGGTGGGGGGAGGGGGGCCAGGAGGACAGGGGGGGGAGGGGGTGGGGGGCGGGCGGGGGGGGGCGGGGTAGGGGGGGCTGCAGGGGGGGGGGGGGGGAGCGGAAGCGTAGGGAGGGAGGGGAAGAGCGAGGAGGGGACGGGAGGGGGGGGGGTGAGGGGATACGTAGGAGGGGGGGGAGAGGGGGGAGGGGGGGGGGGGGTGGGGGGGGGGGGAGGGGGTGGGGGTGCGGGCGGGGGGGGGAGTAGGGTGGCGGGGGGTGGGGGAGAGGAGGGTCGGATGGTGGGGGGGGGGGGGGGGGGAGGTGGGGGGGGGGTGGGGGGGGGTGGGGGTGTGGATGGTGAGGGGGATGGGGGGGTGGGGGGGGGGAGGGGAAGGGGTTCGCAGGGAGGATGGAGCCTTGGAGTGGGGGGTCGGGAGGCGGCCGGGGGGGGGAGGGGGATTAGAGAGGGGGTCGGCGAGGGGAGTGCGGGGAGTAGGGGTGAGGGGGCTGGAAGGAGGGTAGGGGTCAGGGGGTAGGGTGCTAAGAGGGGGGGTGCGAGGCAGGGGGGGCCGATGGAGAGGCCTGTGTTGGGGGGGGCGGGGGGAACGGGGGAGGGGGGGGGGGGGAGGGGAGAGGGGGGGGGTTGTGATGTTGAGTGGGACTGTCTTTGGGTTCGTGTGGCGTCTTAGCTTGCTCTGTTTGCTTATCATCTTCTTCTTGATTTTTTTTGCCACAATTGTTATATTTATTTCAAGCCATCCCTTTATATCTCCCTAAAATGTTTTTTAAAAAAATAGATACTTTGGTTAATAGTCTTATTTGGGACAATAAAAATCATCGAATAAGTAAAAAACATCTATGTAAATCTAAAATAAATGGTGTACTAACACTATCAAATTTCTTATATTATTTCTGGGCAGTTCAGATTAAGAATATGAATTTTTGGTTGGTAAATTTAGATGATGAGCCAAGCTGGCTAAATATGGAAAAGGAAGACTGTTTGCCTTTTGATGTAGGTTCGATTCTTTTTGCACCAAGGAAAGTACAAAAAAAACCGTATGGTGATAACACTATAATTCATAGCAATAAACGTATTTGGAAACAAATAGTTAAGACCCTACATATGGATAATTTATCACTTTGTTTGCCAATTATGAATAATCCTTTGTTTAAGCCCTCTGTATTGGACAAGGGGTTTAGACACTGGAATGATTTAGGAATTAAAAGGATAGAACACCTTTACAAGAAAGGAAAATTTCTTTCATTTCAAGAGTTACAGGATATCTATGGATTGCAGTCAAATAACATATTTAGGTATTTACAAATTAGAAACTATATTAAGTCAAATACGCAAGACTATAAAAATAGAAAACCAGGATTATTGGATGAATTGTTTAATAAACACCCAAATACAGAAAAATTAATAGCATATATATACAATACTATCTTGGATAGGGAAATCCCAACTTCGGAAATATATCGACAAACATGGGAAAATGAAATAGGTTTATCTATAACGAAGGAAACTTGGGAAGAAAGCCTACAACGTATACATCGTTGCTCATTAAATGCTAGACATATATTGATACAATTTAAGGTATTGCATTATTCAAAAACGAAATTAAATAGAATTTATCCTAACATTTCTCCTATTTGTGATAAATGTCAGAACTTGGAAGCTAATTTAACGCATAGTTTTGTAACGTATAAAACTCAATTATTATTGGACAGAAATCTTTAGAGTTATCTCTGAAGTTCTTAAAATTAAACTGGACCCTGATCCAATATTAATAATATTAGGAGTTCCGGATTCAAATTTAATATTAACAGTAAACCAAAGAAATGTCTTGGATTACTGTTTGATAATAGGGAAAGAATTAACATTGAAATTTTGTAAGGGAACTTTATCCCCCACAATTAAAATGTGGACAGTGGAAATGTTGGAGACGTTGCATTTGGAAAGAATCAGATTTGTCCTAATGGACAAATACAAACTCTTTGAACAGATATGGACTCCATATACAGAATATTTGAAGGGGTAGCTGTTCTTGGCATCACAACTCAATGATTACCTGGCAAGATTAGATGAAAATAATTCTTTTTTTTTTGATTTGTATACATGTCCCTATTGATAACATCATTTGAAATTGTGTTATTCGCTATTAAGATGTATACTATGATCTTTTTTTAATATATATATATAATACTTTGTTTTAATTGAATATATATAACATTTTCTTTTCTCTTTCTTTTCTCTTTCTCTCTCTATATAATCAAAATTATTATTTAATCACTATTCTTATTGATTAAAATCTATTCTTTTCTTTTTTCTATTTTCTAAAAAATAGAAGGTTATAAGAATTATTCGTAATATCCGTATACTTATTGAAATAAGTTGGTTGTGTATTTGAAAAGTTGTTGTACCGTTGTTATGATGGATTACTTCTAATAAAAATATTATTAAAAAAAGGATAGCGTCTGTGTGCGGGGATCGCTGGTCGGTGCGGACTCAGTGGGACAAGGGGCCTGTTTCGGCGCTGTATGTCTAAACTAAACGCTTGGGCATCATGAGTCATCTCCTTTGTGTGTAACGTGCAAAGAGAGGTAGTCGGTATCACCATCAAGTTAATCAGCCCTGGTGCGACACAAATGATCTTCTTTGTGTATTAGGTGCAGATTAATGATCATCATCATTGAACTAATCAACCTTTGTATATCACATTGAGTCGTCTTCTTTGCGTATTAATATCTTGTTGTGCCGTCAAACGTTGGAGGTGTGATCACAGCCTTTGACTGAGACACCTCTCGCCTTGCGTAAGTAAAATAAAATCTACTGCTGGTGGTTTCGTTTAGAGATACAGCACGGAAACAGGCCGTTCAGCCCACCGGGTGTGCGCCGACCAGCGATCCCCGCACATTAACACTATCCTGCACACACTAGGGACAATTTACATTTATACCTAGGCAATTAACCTACAAACCTGCACGTCTTTGGAGTGTGGGAGGAAACCGATGATCTCGGAGAAAACCCACGCAGATCACGGGGAGAACGTCCAGGTTCCGTACAGGCAGCACCGATAGCAAGGTTCGACCCCGACTACGGGTGCTGTCTGTACGGAGTTAATGATTCGAGTCTATGAGTCTTGTTACGCGTCATGGCTTGGCCAGTACGATACGCGCTGTTCTTGAGCCTGCAGCGCCCCGTCTCCCTGCTACGTGTTTCTGTGGGTCACAGTAATCTCGTTGGTGCCTGTAACATTCAGCAATGCAAAGTGTGAAATGAACACAAAAACAGCAGAGTAGTGGAGCAGCGGTAGAGTTGCTGCCTTACAGGGCGTGCAGCGCAGGTGACCCGGGTTCCATCCCGACCACACGTGCTGTCTGCACGGAGTTTGTACATAGAAACATAGAAACATAGAAAATAGGTGCAGGAGGAGGCCATTTGGCCCTTCGAGCCAGCGCCGCCATTCATTGTGATCATGGCTGATCGTCCCCTATCAATAACCCGTGCCTGCCTTCTCCCCATGTCCCTTGACTCCACTTGCCCCTAGAGCTCCATCTAACTCTCTCTTAAATCCATCCAGTGGTTTGGCCTCCACTGCCGGTATTTTTCCTCTCTTTAAACGTTGTTATTAAACCTGCCTCCACTACCTCCTCGGGCAGCTCGTTCCATACACCCAAAAACCACCTGAGTGAAAAAGTTGCCCCTCTGGTTCCAATTCAATCTTTCCCCACCTCACCTTAAACCTGTGCCCGCTGGTTCTTGATTCTACCTGCGAAAAGTATTCTCCTGATCAATTCAACTCATAATTTTATATACCTCAGAAAAATCACTTCTGTGCTTCAAGCAATACAATCCTAGTCTGCCTTGGCCAAGGCACAGTGGTGCAGCATAGTTGCTGCCTTACAGCGTGAGAAACCCAGGTTCGATCCTGACTGCGGGTGCTGTCTGTACGGAGTTTGTACGTTCTCCCCGTGACCGCGTGGGTTTACTCCGAGATCTTCGGTTTCCTCCCACACTCCAAAGACGTACAGGTTTGTAGGTTAATTGGCTTGGTATAAATATTTTAAATGTTCCTAGCGTGCATAGGAGAGTGTTAATATGCAGGGATGGCTTGTCTGCACGGATTCAGTGGTCCGAAGGGCCTGTTCCCACTCTGTATCTCTAAACTAAACTAAAATAAACTAAAATAACCTGGCACCTTCTTAACAGCTTTTGTACATGACATTATTCCACTCTTAGGAGAGTCTGGGATCAGAATAAAATATGTATCCATCAGAAAGTACTTTCATCTGAAGATAAAACTGTTCGACTTTTTGAAGCGTTGGCAGTGCCAGAAATATGACGACTCTTGTACACTGAAGATAGACACAGAAAGCTGGAGTAACTCAACGGGACAGGCAGTGTTTCTGGATAGAAGGAATGGGTGACGTTTCGGGTCGAGACCCTCCTTCCGACTGCACTGTGCACAGCTTTGGTGTGGTCTGCTGTATGATTTTACCGGGATTTACGCAAAACAAAGCATTTCACTAAACCTAGGTACATGTGACTTTAAAGTATCGTTGAATCATTCAATTAAAAGGAGATGAGGAGGAGTTTCTTTAGTCAGATGGTGGTGAATCCGTGGAATTCTTTGCCACAGAAGGCTGTGGAGGCCAAGTCAGTGGATATTTTCAAAGCGAAGGTTGACAGATTCTTGATAAGATTCTGGTATGGGTTTCAGAGGTTATGGGGAGAAGATGGAGTTATTCCTTCACTGGATTTTAGAAGGACGAGGGGGAATCTTATAGAAACATATAAAATTATAAAAGGACTGGACAAGCTAGATGCAGGAAAAATGTTCCCAATGTTGGGCGAGTCCAGAACCAGGGGCCACAGTCTTAGAATAAAGGGGAGGCCATTTAAGACTGAGGTGAGAAAAAACGTTTTCACGCAGAGTTGTGAATTTGTGGAATTCCCTGCCACAGAGGGCAGTGGAGGCCAAATCACTGGATGGATTTAAGAGAGGTTAGATAGAGCTCTCGGGGCTGGTGGAATCAAGGGATATGGGGAGAAGGCAGGAACGGGTTATTGATTGGGGACGATCAGCCATGATCACAATGAATGGCGGTGCTGGCTCGAAGGGCCGAATGGCCTCCTCCTGCACTTATTTTCTATGTTTCTAAGACAGGAGAATGGGGTTCGGAGGGAGAGATAGGTCAGCCATGACTGAATGGCGGAGTGGACTCGATGGGCTGAATGGTCTAATTCTGAAGAAGGGTCCAGACCTGAAAGAGAACTTATCCATGTTCTCCAGGGGTGCTGTCAGACCCGCTGCCAGCTTTTAATTTTGTAAACCAGCAGTTGCAGCCTCCATCCTTCCTTGTTTCCTTCCTTGTTTGTAGCTTGATGATGCTTTGGTTGCTGTGTCTATTATTACCGATCGCAGTGCTGTGTGACTCTTTTTGGAATACGTGCATGTCATAAGTGGTAGGAGCAAAATTAGGCCATTCGGCCCATCAAGTCATTCAATCATGGCTGAACTATCTCTGCCACCTAACCCCATTCTCCTGCCTTCTCCTTATAACCCCTGACACCCGTACTAATCAAGAATCCATCAATCTCCACCATAGATAAATTCATGGTCTTTGCCTCTACAGCCGCCAGTGGCAATGAATTCCACAGATTCAACACCCTCTGACTAAAGGGGCTGTCCCACTTGGGCAACCTAATCTGCGAGGTCTGGCGAGTTTGCCCTCGACTCATACTCGCAGCATGGTCGACACGAGGTCCTAGGAGGTCTTTGTAACTCTTCTTCATGCTCGAGAGTGGTCCCCGCGTACTCGAGGCCTCAGCTAGGTCGCGGCGCATTTTTCAACATGTTGGAGGGAATGGGTCGTAGTAGGTCGGCATGTTAGTCGTAGGTAATTAAGGGTAATGGAAGACAGTCTTCATCATAGTCGAGGGGAGGTCGAAGGAGATCGAAGGAGATCGAAGGAGGTCATCTTCACTCTCCACTATTCGGTGTCCAGTTTTCCTGAAGTTAGTCGTAGCTAGTCATAGCTAGTCTTCTACATAATCGAAGGAGGTCTTCAACATGACATTTTTTCAAACTCTCGTAAACTCTTCTAAACTCGGCAATTAGGTCGCCCAAGCGGGACAGCCCCTTAAATAAATTTCTCCTTGTCTCCTTTCTAAAGGTACGCCCTTTTATTCTGAGTCTGTGCCCTCTGGTCCGAGACTCTCCCACTAGTGTAAACATCCTCTCCACATCCAATGGACAGATGGGCAGGTGGGTTGATATTCAGGTCGTATTGTCTTTTCCAGATGTTTGATCCCCAGCTTTGACAATCAAAGCTACCAAATGAGTCTGCTGCATTCCACAATGTGACAATTTGAATATATTAATATGTTGTTTTTGAAAGGTTTCTGAAGGTAACACCAATTCCATCCGGTGCTTGAGATGCAGACTGCATGCAAATTCCACCCAGGAATTTCAAACACCCTTGAAATAGTAAGATTAAACGAGAACTTACCAGTTCGAAGTTTGATCATTATTTTATGAGGAGTAACGATGAGGGATTACGTGAAGAAGTCCCGCCTGGCGCTTGATCGGCATACTTCAAAGCAGCGGCATGAAAAACACAGAACCAAATAGCCGGAGTAAGATAGTAAAGCTTAATATAGACTAGAACTACCAGATGATCATTTATTTTATGAGGGTTGGGAGTGGAGGGCACGTAATCCCTCATCATTACTCCTCATAAAATAACGATCAAACTTCAAACTTGGTAAGTTCTCGTTTAATCTTACTATTTTACAAACGGGGACAATGGAGATTTAATCCACAAATTAAAAAAACCAAAATAACTCAGGAATATATTACAGAACAGATCAGGATTTTCTTTGAAATAAATGATAAACCGGAAACATCTTGTTCCTTATTATGGGAAACGTTTAAAGCATATCTCCGGGGAATTATGATTTCCTCTCAAGCATTTTATAATAAAAAGAATCGAAGGGATCAACAGGAACTGGAAAAGGAGATTAAACAATTAGATACAGAGAATGCAGCTAATCCATCCATAATAAACATAAAAAAATTGCAGCACTGAAATATAAATTAAATAAAATATATTCAGATCAAGTTGTAAAACTTTATCAATACACTAAACAATTACAGTTTGAATTTGGAGATAAACCTCAAAAATTATTGGCTCGCCAATTAAGGAAGATGGAGGGCGAAAAAATAATCCATAGGATTAAATCACATAATGGTGAACTTTTAATATGACCTAAAGACATTAATGAGAGATTTCTGCAATATTATAAAAACTTATACACCGCTAAAACAACAGAAAACAAGATAGGAATAGAAGCATTTTTTTAAAAATGTAATCTGAATGGGTTGGATTCACAAAATAGAGAATCATTAAATGCTGAAATTTCAGTAAAAGAAATCCAAGAATCTATTAGATCATTAAAAAATGGTAAAACATCGGGACCAGATGGTATTGGCTCAGAATTTTATAAAACATTTTATGATCAGATTGCACCACGCCTGAAAACATTATATGAATATATATATACACAGCAGAAACTACCAGAAACGTTAAATGAATCTATTATAACACTTATACCTAAAATAAACAAAGATCTGGATGAACCAGGATCATTTAGAGCTATAGCTCTTTTAAATACTGATCAAAAGATATTAACTAAAATATTAGCACAAAGGCTAAGCACAGTTATTAACGAATTAATTCATCCCGATCAAACAGGATTTATACCAAAACGATATTCCTCATATAACCTGAGACGTTTATTCAATATTATATATTCGAAAAGAGATATTAAAAAAGATCTAGTAGTTATTTCGTTAGATGCGGAGAAGGCCTTCGATCAGGTGGAATGGTCCTATTTGTTTTCGGTTATGGAAACTTTTAAATTGGGAGAGAAGTTCATTACTTGGGTCAAATTATTATACACTAACCCAACAGCCAGAATAATACCAAATCAAATGCTATCAACTAAATTCAGTTTATCTCGAGGCTGTAGACAAGGTTGCCCTTTATCCCCACTACTGTTTGCACTTGCAATAGAACCATTAGCTCAGCGGGTGAGATCACATCCTGAAATATATGGGTATGATACTAGAGATACTAAAAATAAAATCTCCTTGTATGCGGATGATGTATTACTTTGTATCACAAAACCGGAAATTAATATCCAAAATTTATTAAAATTAATAACTGAATTTGGATCTTTTTCAGGATATAGTATCAATTGGAATAAAAGTGAACTTATGCCAATAATGGTAAATAACCTACACATATTACAACAATTTCCTTTTAAGATAACAAACGAAAAAATTAAATATCTTGGAATTTATGTAACAAAAAGATTTGATTCTTTATTTAAATCCAACTTCCCACTATTATTGAATAAATTAAATAAGAACATTTTATATTGGAAAACTCTACCCATTTCAATGTTAGGTAAAATTAATGTAATAAAAATGATTTTTCTTCCGCAATTAATATATCTCTTCCAATTAATTCCCATATATCTTCCTAAAAATGTCTTTAGGAAGGCGGACTCTCTAGTTACTAACTTTATTTGGGATTATAAGAGCCATAGAATAAATAAAAAACATTTATGTAAATTAAAAATAAATGGAGGTTTAGCACTACCAAACTTTATGTTTTATTACTGGGCAGTTAATATTACAAATATGAATTTTTGGTTAGTAGAGACAGATAACCAACCAATTTGGTTAAAGATGGAAAAAGAAGATTGTTCTCCTTTCGAAATCAGTTCAATAATATTTGCCATTATTACACATCTGAGGTATGCTTTTACGAAATTGTATTCCCTTCGTTTTTACTGCCAGCAGGGGTAACAGGGGAATATTTTCTTATATTCCCCTTTCTTGCGAACGCCTATGGACTTTACCTGTTAAAACAGCGGGGAATATAGTCTTATATTCCCCTGGTCTCACATCCGGGAACTTGGCAACGTGACGGCAACGTGACGCTGCGTGGGAAATTTAGAATATTCAAACGGCAGACAGGAAGACTGCCGCGTCCATTTTGGTTAAATTTTACGTGGAAGTCCGCCGAGCTGAGATGTTAAAATTTTCCTCTAGATGTCTGATAATGGGTAATAATAACAATATTGACTGTCCTCTTTCGGGAGATACGACATATATTGCCCTCACTAGATCCATATTTGCCCTCGTCTTCGACTCGGGCAATATGAATCTACTTCAGGCAATATATGTCGTATCCCTCTCAAGGCCAGTCAATATTCTATTAATATTAATCCAGGTAAGAAAACCTATAGTGAAAACCCTATAATAGAAAGTGGAATACGTATTTGGAAACAAATAAAGAAAACATTAAAATTGAAATCTATACCACAAGCCCTTACCATTGTAAATAATGTTACATTTAAACCTTCAATGATGGATAAAGGCTTTTTACAATGGAAAAATAAGGAGAATTAATAAGATGGGCAATCTCTACAGGGAAAACTCTTTCCTTTCATTTCAAGAATTACAACAAATTTATGGATTACATTCCAAAGATTATTTTACTTCGGAGTCACGTGAGTAATGCCTGGCGCTGGAACGGCATTACGTCGACGCTGACGGCAGAGCAAGAGCTGCAGAGGCAGCTCCTCGACAGCGGTAGGTACGGGCCCGCAGGTAAGTGCAGGGGAAAAACACTTTCAGGGTCTAAAAAACTCCGTGGCTGGTATTGAATACCAGAATGTAAAACTAATTTAAAAGTAAAAAATAAGTTGAAAAACAACGGAGTTTTAAAAAAGAACGTCCTAAGGGGAGCGATCGGAACGGGAGATTACGGAGCCGGTTCCGATACCGGTGGCCGTCAAAATTACGTTAGAAAGGTTTTTTAGTCGCTCCACAAACTTTTGGCACAATGGGGGGGGGGGGGGGGGGGGGGGGAAATTTTATAAAGTCAGAAAGGCCATAATTTAAAACATTCAATAAAAGGCCTTCTGACTAAAAAAGGTTATGGCTTGAAAAAATAATGGGAAAAAAAAACAAAAAAAAAGATTCCAAAAATAAAAATAAAGTAAATAAAGAATTCAAGCCAAAAAGGGTTAAAAGGCCCAAAAACATTCCCTAACCTACCCTAAAGGGGTTTCATATATAAATATATATGATGAAATATGGTGGGAATATCTACCTCAGATATTTGAAGGTAGTCTCCTTGAGGAAAAACTCAGGAGTAATAAGGGCAGTAAAAATAAAATGGAAAACTGACCCTGAAAATGCACTGATAGTGGTGGCTGGTCATGAAGTACCCACCACAGCACCAGTAAAAAAATATATATATACAGGTGTAAGTACAACACCTGAATAAGAAGTGAGGCCATGGAAAATAACCATGGAAAACAAAAATTAATTGGTCTCTCACTAAAGCTGTTATGATTAAAACAGCAGAATAATAATAAAACTTTTTATGTTTTATTTAAGTACACTTCAGCACAAAAATATATATAAGTGTGCTAGGTTTGATACCTGAATGTATGAGTGAGACCATGAAAAATAAATATGAAAAAAAAAAAAAATTTTGGCCTCACCAAAGCTGTTATAGTGAAACAGCAGAATATGATAAAACTTTTAAGTTATAAAGATATCAACGGTGAATCCGGTTATGATATCCATGTCTCAATTAGATGAGATATAAGGAAATACGATTTTAAAAGTATTTCAAACTGGTGTATGGCATTTCCATTCAATGGAAAACAAATAAAATATTGTGCAAAATAACCAATACATTTAAAGGAAAATTAATTGCCATCAGTTTGTGGAGCTCATTGGTAAGAAATATATAATATTTAGGGACCAAATCTGCACTCTAGATTTGCAGATCAAATCAGGTTATGTTAAAATCCTGATTATTATGGAATAAAACCTGCCTTATGATTATTCAAAGTATTGATTACAAAACAACAGACTCTTGGTCTTTAAACTTTGGGGGGAAAAAATTATGATCCAATATAAAGATCTGATAATGGATCAAAACTAAGGCAGAAGTATGATAAATAAACATAATCAAACATAGCCTTATCCGAACCCATATAATTGGGAAAAGAAGGCCTGAAGTACGTGGAAGAGGTGCAAACAACTGTTACAAAATAGTTCTTGTGGATTGCATTTTTTCTGAGTATCTAATTGATAGAGCCAATAATAGGGCTCAGAGTGTTTTCGTCCTATTTACGGACAATATACTAACCAAGAAGTTATCAGGTTCATTCGTAAAATCCCGATATGAAAAGGGATATATATGTAGATATAAATATAAGTATATATATGTGTATATATATATATACATATATATATATATATATATATATATATATATATATATATATATATATATAATCTGTCCAAAATTGCAATACATAAGTCTGGAGATCAATATAGTCCTGAATTGCCTTAGGCAATGGACTCCAGTTCTATCAATGATTCAAAAAAGTTAACATTGAAAGTAATAATGATGATGACTTTAGTATCAAGATAAGAGTGCAAATATTGTAAATATTACGTTATAATTGTATGTGGATGCAAATTACATTATCATATATGTTTATGAATTTACCAAACAAAGCAGACCAAAAAGAGCTGGAACCAAGGTAAACCTATAAGCATATCCTGTCGGCCTTAAATTGTGTGTGTGTGTGTGTGTGTGTGTGTGTGTGTGTGTGTGTGTGTGTGTGTGTGTGAACTTTGATGAAATATGTTAAAGTAACTAAGAGTCTCTGTGGTAATGAGACAGCACTATTTATTACACACAAAAAAACACATTAGGTTCAGTAAAACTGATGGTTCTAGAGAAATGTATTCTAGATGGTTAAACATTGAATAACACTCAGTGGAACTAGACACTGAAATGTGGAAAATTACTCTGTTAAGGAGGTAGATACATTCACAGGAATGGCACAGGATGAGCCGCTCGAGCAAAGATGCAAGGCCACAGGAGGGTGTAAAATAAATATTAAATTAAATGAAATCAGTCATTGTGTCACGATTGGACATGGAGTGTTGGGTTCTCTATAATTGTTGCTTTGTTCATACCATCAAATTATATATATCAATTGATATTTTGTGATAAACTTGCCTTTCAATAGAAAGGGCATTACTTTTATTATTTTATAATGTGAAATAATTTATCATATAACTTGAGGCAATGTTTGGGGGAAAAAATGTGTTATTTTGCTCATTACTGTGTTGTGTGAGCCAGAGTGTCGTATGGAAGGAGTCTACGACATGAAAAACACAGAAAGCTTCAAAATCTTCACGTAGTCACTCACGTGACTCCGAAGTAAAATAGTAAGATTAAACGAGAACTTACCAGTTCGAAGTTTGATCGTTATTTTATGAGGAGTAACGATGAGGGATTACGTGCCCCCCACTCCCGACCCTCATAAAATAAATGATCATCTGGTGGTTCTAAATCTATGTTGAGCCTTACTATCTTACTCCGGCTATTATGTTCTGTGTTTTTCATGCCGCTGCTTTGAAGTATGCCGTTCCAGCGCCAGGCGGGGCTTCACATAATCCCTCATCGTTACTCCTCATAAAATAACGATCAAACTTCGAACTGGTAAGTTCTCGTTTAATCTTACTATTTTAGATACTTACAAATCAGAGACTATGTAAAAGCAAACACACAGGAATTTAGAAATAGAAAGACAGAAATTTTAGATGAATGGCTAAATAAACACCCAAACACAGAATAAATGATATCATACATTTATAATATTCTATTGGAAAATGATGTCCCATTAACAGAAATATATAGACAATCATGGGAAAACAAATTAGGTCAAATCATTAGACCAGAAGTATGGGATGAAAGTCTACAACATATATACCACTGCTCGTTAAATGCTAGACACTCTCTTATACAATTTAAAATATTACATAGACTACATTACTCAAAATCCAAACTACATAACATTTTTCCAAATGTATCTGCCATATGTGATAAATGTCAGCACTTAGAAGCTAATCTGACACACTCATTTACAAATTGTGTAAAAATTACAAAATTTTGGATAGAAATATTTAGGATAATTTCAAATGTTGTTAATATGAACCTGATATTTGACTCAAAGTTAATAATACTGGGAATACTGGAAACAGATCAATTAATAACAATGAATCAAAGATTTTGTATTGATTATAGTTTAATAATTGGAAAAAAATTAATATTAAAATTCTGGAAAGGTCCTACATCCCCCACAATCAAAATGTGGAATACAGAAATGTCGGAGACACTCCATCTGGAAAGATTGAGGCTTGTCCTAATGGACAGGTTGGATCTTTTCAGAGGGATATGGTCTCCATATATTGAATATCTACAGGGTCAAAGTGGCTCAGTGTGAGAGCCTGACTGAGGCCTGAATAATAGAATGGATGAAGAATTACGTATAATAAATCATGGATATATCTCCAACGATGGATAACTTTTTAATACTCCATTCACTTCCTTATTTTCTATATTATTTTTCTCTATCTTTTCCTACTTAATAAAAAAATTAAAAAAATGTATGGAAATATAAAGTCTTAAATGTTAATATTAATATTAATAATATTATGAATGTATGTAGGAAGTATTTTTTATTAATATGTATTTACAACTAATAAAAAATATTAATGAAAAAAAATAAAATAATAATCTTACTATTTTACTTCGGAGTCACGTGAGTGACTACGTGAAGATTTTGTAGCTCTGTGTTTTTTTTATGTCGTAGGTTCATTCCATACGACACTCTGGCTCAGTCAACACAATAGTGAGTATTGCTTCAGTTTTTTGTAATAAGTCTTTTCATTATAAAAGAATGAAAGTAATAACCCTTCTATCGTAAGGGAAATTTATAAGCAAAGATATAAATTTTAAATCTTAAATTTTATAAGATATAAATTTATAAATTTATATAAAGATATAAATTTTAAAGATATCAATTGATAATATAAATTGATAATATAAAACAAAGCAACAATCAAAGAGAACCCAACACTGTGTGTCCAACCCTGACACCGTGAGACTGGTTCCTCATACTTTAAAAAATGTCTTTTACATCCTCCTACGGCCTCTAATTATTGATCGAGCGGCCCATCCTGTGCCTTTACCGTGGATGTATCTACCTCCCTAATGGAGTGATTTTTCACATCTCAATGTCTACTCCTGCTGAGTCCCTAATAGCGCTGTCTCACCACCATGGAGACTCTTGCCTACTTCAACATATTGAGTCAATGCTTCACCACACACAATTTTTTGGTCGACAGGATATGCTTTAAATTTGACCTTGGTTCCAGCTCCTCCTGGTCTGCTTTGTTTGGTAAAGTCATAAACATATAAGCCAATGTCATCTGTAGCCACATGCATACAATCCCACGTGACATTTGCAACGTTTGCACTCTTAATGCTGATACTAAAGCCATGAGCATTATTACTTCAAATGTTAACTTTCAACACAGTGATAGAATTGGAGCCCATTGCCTAAGCAAAGTAAAAACTATGCTGACCGCCCAACTTCTGTATTTCTACTTTGGGCAGATTTTATATATTCCTTTCCATATCCGGATATTAACGGATGAGCCCCGATAGATTCTTGGTCAGCAATTTGTCCTAAATAGGACGATAAAGCACTATGAGCCCTATTAATGGCCCTATCACTTAGGTGCTGATCAAATGCAATCCAACAAGAAACTCCAATATATCTGATATGTTAGCAGTATGATAAAATATCTTTGACTGTCTACCAAAGACTTCCAATTTCTTTATATAAACAAAATATAGTTTTAAAATGCTATTTTCTCCAAGTTATAACATTCATGGTCCTATCCGACAGTCCAAGCTCTTGTAATGGTCTGGTCAGAACCTGCAGATTAACAAATTCCTATGATCATGCCATGGATGAATTTCTGCAACAAATTACTGCAGCTAGGAATCGTCATCAATGGTTCAATAATCATTCTAAACATCAATGGGAACCATGACTGTGTCCGGTTTGGGCCATCAAACCGCCCGTGGCAGAGTCTTCCTCTATTTTCATCAGACATTGCCTAATCAGACAGAATGGGGAACATAAAAAACATATTTCCCCCCCCCCCCCCCAATGTAGCGAGAATGCATTCACCGCTACTGCTCCTGGGTTGGGTTCCCATGAGACGTATTTGGGCAATTAGTGATTTAATTTAGACACAAACAGATCAAAGTCAGGTAATCCATACCACTGACAATGTTTTTCAAACTTGTGGATTTAATATCCATTCTGTATGGTCTTTAATTTTTTTCCCGCGATCTGTTGTCTGCCACAATATTGTCTCTCCCTGAGAGATAGATAGCTGAAATCAAATATTCTTAATGATACACCAATGCCACATCTGGTTACCCAGATAATCACATGATAACGATCTTACTTGATCCATGTGATTGATATATGCCACAGCTGTGGCATTATCTACTTGATTGGACATGCAAGTCTTTCATAGTAGAACAATAAGCTTTTAATCCATAAAAGCTCCTAACACTCCAAATAATTAATACCAAATGCTTGGAGAAATACGTTTTCTTGGACAATCCATCTGTCACCCCCTGGTGTTATTGTCCGTAGCTCCCTAGATAAGGGACGTATCAGATATTAACCTGATAACAGATATTACACTTATCTTAGCCCAATAACCGAGAAGCTATCCACCATCCGAGAGTAGCTTCAGTTTGCAATGACTGCTGGCTGCTGAGCTAATATGTTTTTAAGCAGCTTGTGGAACATTCTCAATCCACCACTGTAATTTTGATAAAGCATCCTTTGGCAATTGCATAGGCCTGTCAAAATCTGGCCTGCACACTCTTCTAGTGCTTGTGTTTTTTCCCTTTTGAGCTTTTTTGGTAATGCAGTGACCAACTCTACTGCTGAATTTTGTTACTAATTTACCTAAGCTCCTTCTCGGATGGAGGGACAAGGCTTGTCAACAAGGAAATGACGCACATTTGTAATATTGACACTTTGTCTCTTGGTACATTTTTACCGAACATGGTACTGAATCACTCACAAACCCCAAATAGTATTTTGTTGGATGGGTCAGGACTCTAGCCTCTCAACAGGCTTGTAATTCCTGCACTAAATTTTTCAGCTGACTCCTGATCAGCATTGCCAATTAAAATTTGTCATCAAGATAAACCATGACCATGTGTCCTTATCAGTGCAAGTGCTGGTTTCAATCATGGTGTGAACAGCCTAGAAACTGAGTTTAATCCATTAGATAATGCCTTAAATTGCCATAGCTGACCCATCTAATTAATTTTCAAGTACCTGTGAACATGATAATTGGTACTAAAACATACGCATCCGCCAAGTTTTATAGTAACAAATTAACAACTTGTTGATAACAACTGTCTTGCAGTGTTGAAGATGTCAATTTTTTAAAAATGTTTTATATTGGACAAATGTATTAAAGTGTGTGACGTCTAGAATGACTCTACAAACATCATCTTTCTACTGCCTGGGGAAATTATTTGATACAAATTGTTGTGGATGCTTACTCCGTTTTTTCCCCCATTACACTTTCCCTAAGTAAATTTCTTACCTCTTTTTTACTTGAGATATTTCAGGTGCAGAACCTAAAATAAGATTAGGTTTATTCTGTACAGGTGGATCAACTCTTTCTACAAATTTTATTGTAGATCCTTACACAGTATCTAATATAAACCAATCAGCTGTTATGCAATATGATTTATCATAACACACTTGTAATCTACTACCAATTGGAGGTTCATCAAAAGCTTCCTCTGTGATAGAATAAAGTTTTTGTACCTCTCCAAATACACGTGATGGCCTTCTTTCCCCAACCACATGGGTTTACATAAGGCTGTGTTGGATGAAAACTTCCTTACCATACTCCTGCCTCTGTTTGATCCAATATCAACTCTTCGCATTGGACCACAATTTTGCAAATGTTTTATGAGACTGATAGCCTTTGCTTCTTTATCAATGTCTTTGATTTGTTTTAGGCAGATTTACTCCGTAAATAATCAGGAGTTTGAATATAGCTTGATCTGTATTGACCTGCAAATCTAAAGTGCAAAATGGTCCCAATGGCAATTATCTCTTATACCATTGAGCTCAACATATGAGCTCTAAAACAATGCCAACTTGTCTTTTTACATATTTTTTTGGTCATTGCACAATCTTTCACTTGCTTCCCACAAGCAGTGATGCCACGCACAAACTTGACATTTCTTTAAAATCGTATTCCTTGTGCCTCCGTATAATTGAAGACATGGGTACCTTAATCGGATTCACTGTTGGCACCCTAGTAAAGCACAAGTGTTTTTATATATGTAAATCTGCTGTTTCAACCATAACAGCCTCCTGAAGCTGGTGAGAAACCAATTAATGGTGGCCACCATGGTTACCTTCCATGGCCTCACCGCTTCCTTCAGGTATCATACTTTGTACCCCTAAAGTACACCTGGATTTATACTTGTGCTGTGGTGGGTACTTATGACCAGCCACCACTTTCAGGGTCAGTTTTTTACTGCCCTGGTACTCCTGAGACTTGCTCAAGGAGCCTACCTCCAGCCCAAACTGAGGTTCACATTCCCACAGTAGTAAAAGCACCATATATTTGTCTATGGAAACCCCTCAGGGCCTGCCTGGGAATATTCTGAGTTTTTTAAGACCCTTGGTTGAAATTTAATTTGGAGTATTTCTCCATTTAATTTATTCTGAGCCATAAGCCTTTCCTTATTAGAATCATCTAAAACCACGGCCTCTCAGACTTCTTTATTTTTCTCCCCACTGGAGATTCTTCCCGAGGCTTAAGTTTGTGGAGCGACTAAATGCTCCCTACGGTTAATTTTAACGGCCACCGGTATCGGAACCGGCTCCGCACTAATCTCCCCGTCCCGATCGCTGAGCTTTTACTTGGGGACGCATTTTAACCTCCGTTTTTCCTCCAGAGTATTTTTCTTTCTCTTTTCAACTCCTGCTGGCTCTGCATGCCAGCACCACGGAGTTTGAAACACGCCCTGTAAATAATTCAATGCACTTACCTGCGGGCCTGTTCCTTACCGCTGGTGGAGCTGCGCTCTGCGGCTCTTTGCCTACCGACAGCGTCGACGTAATGCCGATCATGCGCCAGGCGGGGCTTCTTCACGTAGTCACTCAGGGCTACTTTGGGCTGCAAAGGCTTATTTGATTAGGTTAACGTCAGCTGACTGCAACAATTAAAGCGTATCCCAAGGTAACACTTATGCTAGATGCAATATTTAATGGACACTTTCTTTTAACGTTGCATATTTAGACTGTTTTCAAGCAACACGATATTTTGACCAAGATTTGCAAACTTACCTTAACTGGAGTGCTTTGCTTGTTTTAGAAATGTAATTTGTTAGTCCAAGCTCTACACACATTGACACTGGCAGAGCTGCTGCCTCACATCACCAGGTTTGATCCTGACCACGGGCGCTGCCTGTGCGGTGTCTGCACGTTCTCCCTGTGACCGCGTGGGTTCCCTCCGGGTGCTCTGGTTTCCTCCCACATCCCAAAGACGTGCAGATTTGTAGGTTAATCGGCCCTCTGTAAATTACCCCTAGTGTGTAGGGAGTGGATGAGAAAGTGGGATAATGTGCAACTAGTGTGAACGGGTGATCGATGGTCGGCTTGAACTCGGTGGGCCTAAAACCCCGTTTCCATGCTGTATCTCTAAACTGAACAAATCAGTCTGAAGAAGGGTCTCGACCCGAAACGTTGCCCCCTATTTCCTTCGCTCCATAGATGCTGCCTCACCCGCTGAGTTTCTCCAGCATTTTTGTCTACCTTCGATTTTCCAGCATCTGCAGTTCCTTCTAAAACATTATATTAGATGGTTGATGAAAATTAATCACATTATACCAAAGATTCAAGATTCAAGAGAGTTTATTGACCCAGGTCTCAAGATAAATATTCTGATGTCCTCCCCCCCCCCCCCCCCCCCCCCCCCCCCCCCCCCCCCCCCCAACCCCACTCGAGTTCCACAATTCAGAAGTCCACTTCATGCAGGAAGATGGGGCAAGTTGGGCTGAAGGGCCTGTGTGACTCCATGACTCTATGAGTTCAGCTGGGAAATCAGCCAGGCAGCCCTACGGTGGATCACCACTAGGTGGCAGGAAAGGTCCGTTTTGGAGACACAAGGAACTGCAGATGCTGGAATGATGAACAAAACACAAAGTGCTGGTGGATTTCAGTGGGTCAGGAAGCATCTGTGTGTGCACAGACAATGTTTCATGTTAGGACCTTTCTTCAGACTGATGAGCCTGAGATTCCTCGCTCCAGAAAAGAAGTGACCTTATAGAGACTTTAAATAAAATCAACATGATTGAAATCTGAAATCGTTCAGTCTGAAGAAGGGTCCCCATTTGGAAGGTTTGCTAATGCTACACAGGAGGGTTTGAAGTAGATTGACACGGGATTGGGATCTGGTGCTGGTACAGAGGGAGGTGAGAGGTTAGAAGTTGGTATGGCATGTGGTGTGGGAAAGGTTAGTGGACAGAATAGGCAGGTGAAAGGCGGAGAGCGTGGAACGAGGGTTGGTTTAAACTGCATGTATTTTAATGCAAGGGGCCTGACGGGTAAGGCCGATGAGATTAGGCCGTGGATAGATATGAGTGACTGGGACATTGTAGCCATGAATGAAACCTGGTTAAGGGAGGGGCAGGACTGGCAGCTCAATGTTCCGTGATACAGGAGCTTCAGGAGAGACAGGGGTGAGGGAAAAAGAGAAGGGGGGTTGCATTGTTGGTTAAGGAGGATGTCACGGCAGTGGTCAGAGGTGACATTACGAATGGTTCGTCTCGTGAGGCTATATGGGTGGAACTGAGGAACAAGAAAGGGGTAGACCCTTCTTAAACAAGAAAGGGATGGTCACCTTGTTGGGGGTGTATTACAGACCCCTGAATAGTCAACGGGAATTAGAAGAACAAATATGCCGGGAGATTGCAGACAGCTGCAGGTCAAATAAGGTTGTTGTAGTCGGGGATTTTACCTTTCCCAATATAGACTGGGGAAACCACAGCGTGGAGGGTTTAGATGGGGTGCTACTCCTCAAAAGTGTTCAGGAGAGTTTACTCCGGCATTATGCAGAGGGTCCCACGTGGGAGAGGGCAATGCTTGGCCTAGTCTTGAGAAATTGCCAGGGGCCAGTGGATGAGATGTTCGTCGATGAGCCTATTGGGCCAGTGACCACTGTTCTATTAGGTTTAAGATAGTTATGGATAGGGGCAGAGTGGGCCCATGAGTTAAAATGCTAAATTGGGGCAAGGCCATCTTTGTGAGTCTGAGAGAACGTCTCGCTCAAATAGATTGGAGTGGATTGTTTTGAATGAAAAGGAACGTCAGGAAAGTGGGATGTTTTTATAAGTGTGCTGACAAGAGTTTCAGGACATGCTCGTCCCTGTTAGAGTAAAGGGCAAGGCAGGCGAACGTAAGGAAGCCTGGATGGCGAAGGAAATTGTGGCTTTGGTGAAGAGTAAGAAGTAGGCTTGGGCCAGGTGTAGGCCGCTGTCACATCTAATCCCATGTTGCTGCTCTTTCCTCATTACTTCTATTCTTAAAAAATGTAAATGCCATCCAGGGAGCATTTATACTCTGAAAGTTCCAGAACAATCTGAGATTTTGCTCCAGACATTAACGTGTATATCGCAAGTCATTGACTCCTCGAGCTATATAGCATGGAAACTGGTTCTTTGGCCCAACTTGTATAGACAAGTTGCCTTAAGTTACCTGACAGAGATAGTTCCAGTTGCCTGTGCCTTGCCCATATCTCTCCAAACCATTCCAAATCATGATCTGCTTTTTTAATATCGCTTGTATGCGCTTCTCCCAGGGCTTCTGGCAGCTCGTTCCATGTACACACAACTGTGCGAAAACGTTTCCCCTTGGATCCCTTTTAATTCTTTTACCTCTCATCTTTAACCTAAATCTGGAGTCACAGAGTGATACAGTGTGGAAACAAGCCCTTTGGCCCAACTTGCCACTTCGGCCAACATGTCCCAGCTACACTAGACCCACCTGCCTGCATTTTGACAATATCCCTCCAAACCTGTCCTATCCATGTACCTGTCTAACTGTTTCTCAAATGTTGGGATAGTCCCTGCCTCAACTACCTCCTCTGGCAGCTTGTTCCATACACCCACCACTCTCTGTGTGAAAAAGTTACCCCTCAGATTCCTGTGAAATCTTTTCCCCTTCACCTTGAACCTATGTTCCCTGGTCCTCAATTCCCCTACTCTGGGCAAGAGACCGTGCATCTTCCTGATCTATTCCTCTCATGATTTTATACACTCTCTAAGATCACTCCTCATCCTCCTGAGCGCCAAGGAATAGAGTCCCAGCCTACTCAACCTCTCCCTATAGCTCACACCCTCTGGTCCTGGCACCATCCTT
This sequence comes from Okamejei kenojei, assembly GCA_035221665.1. Taxonomy (NCBI): domain Eukaryota; kingdom Metazoa; phylum Chordata; class Chondrichthyes; order Rajiformes; family Rajidae; genus Okamejei; species Okamejei kenojei. The sequence goes on from CM069137.1 coordinate 93,499,664, forward strand.
GCAAATCTTATCCGTACCCTTGAAAACATCTTTCCTATAACATGGTGCCCAGAACTGAACACAATACTCTAGTTCTAAGCTCCCCTACATTGACTGTGACTATTTACCTTATCTATGCCCATTGTTATTTTAGATGCCTGAGTAAGATCATCCCTCAGTTTCCATGCTATCGCATCTGCCTTCACCACTACTCCCTGCAGCATGTTCCAATCACCCACCACTCTCTATTAAAAACTTGCCCCGCATATCTTTTTTAAACTTTGCCCATCTCACCTTAAAACTATGCTTTCTAGTCTGAAGTTTGTTCTAACCTACAATATCTACGCCTCTCCTAATTTTATATCCTTCTTTCAGGATTCCCTTGACCTCCGAAATTCCAGAGGTAACAATCCAAGTTTATCCAAGTTACCCCTTTGCACCCCCTCTCTCTCCACCCCTCTCCCACCCAAGTCACTGTACTAGCTTCAAAGCCGTCTTGTTGAGTCTCATTGTCTGTAACTTGTTCTCACCTAGCCCACCGCTAACAATGGCCTGTTTCCTTAATCAGCGTTACTTTTTTGCCTATCTTTCATTTATTTGTTCTATACCTCCCTACATCACCAACTATATCTCTTGCTTCCCTTTCCCCTGACTCTCAGTCTGAAGAAGGGTCTCGACCCGAAACGTCACCCATTCCTTCTCTCCAGAGATGCTGACTGTCCCACTGAGCTACTCCAGTTTTATGTGTCCAACCCAAGTTTATTCAACCTTGCCTCATAGCTAATACCCTCTCATTGAAGCATCATTCTGGTAAAACTCTAGTGCACCTTCTGGGAAGCCTCCACATCCCCCCTGAAAATGAGTGACCAGCACTGCACACAATACTCCTCATGTGGCCTGAATAAAGAACTATAAAGGTCAAACATGACTTTGTGACTCTTATACTCAATGCCATGACCAATGTAGGCAAGCATACAGTGCAGCTTCTGCACCACTCTATCCACATGCATGCCACTTTCAGGTAGCTATGGAGTTGCAACCCAAGACCTCTCTGTACATCAATGATGGCTTGCCATTAACTGTATAGGGGGCTTGCACGTAAGGTAATCGGGTCAAAGGGCGTGATGCACGGAGCAGCTCAATCCATGTGGAGGACATGGCAGCCTCCAGCATACATTGTTAACACACGAAACACGTACTTTCTTACCTGTTAAAAACCCCCAAAATGGCCAATTTTTGCACTGTAAATAATTCTGGAGGGTGACTGAGTGTTCTGAACCAAATGCTCCAGTATTTTTGCTCTAACCCTGAGCACCAAGGTGTAAGCAGCCAAAGGAGTGCAGCCCTCAGGACAGCCCCCACTCTCCCCCCCCCCCCCCTGGGGTCAGCGTTGTCTGGCAGCCGCACTGTCACGGGCTGTGGGTCGGCAGCACCCACACACACGGGGCCGGGTGGAGCGGGGCCGCAGCTCCGGGCAGCGGACACAAGGGGACGACAACCCGGCAACGTTCCCGTCAGCTGCAGCAGGGTTGGGGACAGTCTGGTCCCTCTGCCCACCCAGAGTCACTGACTGCGCTGCATCGCCCCCCACCCCCGCCCCACAGACCTCCTCACCGCGTGTACTCCAGTTGGCGTTGCGTGGCAACAGTACGGGTCACGGCTGCCGTGCAACCTCCCTATACACTCCTCTTACATTTAAACCCGTACGGTGAAAAGGGATAGGTATAGAATTAGACCATTCGGCCCATCAAGTCTAATCCTCCATTCATTCATGGCTGATCTATCTCTCCCTCCTAGCCCCATTCTCCTGCCTTCTCCCCATAACCTCCGACACCCGTACTAATCAAGAATCTTTCTATCTATCTTTAAATATGTCCACTGACGGCCTCCACAGCCTTCTGTGGCAATACATTCCACAGATTCACCGCCCTCTGACTAGAGACATTTCTCTTAATCTCCTTCCTAATCCTAATCCCTTTAATTCTGAGGTTATGACCTCTAATCCTAGACGCTCCCACTCGTGGAAACATCCTCCCAAAAGGAGCAATACCTCATACTTGCTGAGATTAAGCTCTGCCCATTGTTTTCATTGAGTCATAGAGTGATACAGAGTGGAAACGGGCCCTTCAGCTCAACTTGCCCACACTGACCAACATGCCCCATCTACACTATCCTACCTGCCCGCGTTCAGCCTATATCCCTCCAAACCTATCCTAACCATGTACCTGTTTAAATGCTTTTTTCATGTACTAATCCATGTACCTGTCAAATGCTAATCCATGGGTACGTGTCAAAAGCCTTTTTTACCACCCTATCTACCTGTGACGCCACCTTCAAGGAACTATGTATCTGCACTCCGAGATCGCTCTGCCCTACAACAATCCCCAGAGCCCCACCATTCACTGCGTAGGTCCTGCCCATGTTAGACTTCCCAAAATGCAACACCTGAGATTTATCTGCATCTGGGCGGCACAGCGGTAGAGGCTGCCTTACTGTGCTTGCAGCACCGGAGACCAGGGTTCGATCCCGACCATGGGTGCTGTTTGTATGGAATTTGTACGTTCTCCCTGTGACCACGTGGGTTTTCTCCAAGATCTTTGCTTCCCTCCCACACTCCAAAGATGTAGAGGTTTGTAAGTAAATTGGCTTGGTATATGTGTTGGTTAGTGTTAATGTTAGTGGGGATGTCGGCGTAAGGTTTAATTCTCAGCCCACCTGCGATCAAGATCCTGCTGGCTTTTGTGTCATCTGCAAACTTGGTTCACACCAATCGCACTGAACCCTTAGTCACAGGCCTCCAGTCTGAGAAGCAACCTGGCCTCAGTGGTGGATCTAACCTTCCAGAGCAACCATGTCTTGTCAAACACCTTACTGAAGTCCATGTGCAGCTCTGTTGGCCACATCTTCATTGGATTTGTGAAACATGACCTCCCCTCGTACAAAAATGCTGACTATCTAATCAGATCCTTCATGCAGATGATACGAAAATTGGTGAGGGGTAGGTAGTGCAGAGAAACAGGGACTCTGCAGAAGGACCGACCAGAGAGTGGGCGATGATATAGCGCAGCAGTCATGCATTTTGTAGCAGAAATAAAGGCGTGGACTATTTTCAATCCTGCACTTGGGAGTGCTGGTTTCTCCTGGAAGTCGAATCCAATGCTAGCATTTATTTTAGTTGTAATGCTGAGGCTCTATAAGGATGCATTTGGAAATCCAATTTTGGGCACCATATCATGGAGAGGGACCAGAGGAGGTTTACAAGAATGATCCCAGGAATGAGTAGTTAACCTATGATGAGCGTTTACTGGGCCTCTACTCGCTGGAGTTTAGAAGAATTACCTAATATAGTGAAAGGCTTGGATAGAGTGGAATGTGGGGGATTAGCGGAGAGTCTATGACTAGAGGTCATAGCCTCATGTTCTTTAGGAAGGAGATGAGGAGGAATGTCTTTAGTCAGAGGGTGTTGAATCTGTGGAATTATTTGCCACAGATGGCTGTGGAAGCCATCAATGGATAATTTTACTTCGGAGTCACGTGAGTATATCTGTGAAGAACCCCGTCTAGGCCGCATGCGCGTCAGTATGTCAGCCGCACTGGCGCATGCACCAGACTGGCAGGACAGAGCTCCTGCCAGCGGAAAGTTAAACCTTACATACCAGGTTTCTTCAGGCAGGAGCCTCTTTTCAGAGTGGCTTTCCTGCCAGTTTCGCAGCCCGACGAGTGTGTCAGTTATGGACTGAAGGGAAACCCAGTCCGACCGCGGAAGCGGATAACCGGCAAATAGATCGGGTTGCGAGATAAGGAGCCGCTAACAAGGCAGTCAGCAGCTTCCAGCCTGCGGGGATGCCGTAAAAACGGCAAGAAATTCAAGCCAGAGTTGCTGACAGTGTAGTCAGCGGCTCCCAGCCTGCGGTGATGCCGTGAAATGGCTAGAGTCACTGACAGTGGGGTCAGTGGCTCACAGATGTTGGTCCCCAGGCAAGGAATTAAATGGGACTCATTCAGCCCTATTTGGACTCAGGTGAGTTGGGCTACAAAGGGTTTCTCTTAACAATAAAATGTATGTATGTTATAGTGTTTTTACTTAAAGATAAAACCTAAAGGCAAAGTTAAAGTCAAAAAAACTTATTGTTATATGTCTCTGACAATGTAATCCTTGTTGTTTAGCACAAGTTGCTGTGAATTGTTTTAACCCTTCACAGGTAAAGCTGTACACTAAAAATGTTGATTTAGTGAGCTTACACTGTAATAGTGCGGGCCTATGGGACAGGCCGTGCCAGCAGCGCTTGACAGGGCTGCTTCATGTATGAAAGTGCCGGCCTACGGGAGAGCCGTGCCAGCAGCGCCTGATACAGGGTTGTTTCATTTGTGACATTACCGGCCTATGGGAGAGCCGTCCCAGCAGCGCCTGGTACAGGGCTGTTTCATGTCAAAAAGCGCCGGCCTTTACGAAAGGTGGCGCCAGCAACGCCTGGGACAGGGTTGCTCAAGTTCACACATAATCTGCTACGCCCACGGAGTCGGGAGATGATTCTCCACCGGGGCTGGATAGCAAGGCCCACGGAGTCGGGGGATGAATTCCTCACCGGGGCTGGATAGTGCGTTTGAAACGACTATCCCAAATACAGCAACTGTTGCATACAGTGCTACAGCAGGGCACACGCCAACAGGAGGAGTGTCAGCGCCATCATGCACAAAAAAGGCACCAGCAGTATCTGGTAGAGAACTGTGTGATAGTACCTTCATGGATGAGGATTAGTTCGGACACCGACTCTGATGGTAGGGTGAGACAGTAGTTCCACCATCGCAGGCCGCACCAGCAGCTCTAGTTACAGAGCTGCTACAGGTCTCCCTCTTGGAGGCGGAGACCAAGACGGGTCAGTATCCTGCTGACACTGAGTCTCAGGGTCTGGCCGTGCGGCAAACCCAAGGGATGAAGGGCACGTGTCAAAGGTACCTTTTTCCTGACAACAAAGTTGCCATCCCAGCAGAATATTCGAATTGGGTTAGGTCCAATGGGTTCTTATTAGTATTGGTATCCTGTGGCCTGCGGCAGCGCCTGTTTAGGGCTGCCTACAAATCACCCTCTGAGGAGGGAAGAGCAAAAGATCAAGATATAACTGACTCCAGGCTCTAAAAAAGTCAATAGAACAAACTAAAGCACATATGTGCCGGCAGTGATCAGCGGCAACAGGGGGATGTGAGAGCCAGCCACTGAATCTGTTATTCAGGTAGGCCTATTCAACAGGGGAAGAAAAAATGGCAGACAAATCAATTAGGCCAACGGCGGGCAAAAGGCATCGTATCAGAACGCACCCCAGGGGCTCATCGGCAGTAAGCGGTTCACTGGAGCTGGGGGCAGCATGATAGCTCAGAAATTCCATGCACCTTACCAATCCTACTCAACAAAATGGGTCTAGCACTTCCAAAATATGGGTAGTGCACCGTTCACAAGTTGCAATATTTACATTTGTTTTGCACAACACACAAAGGGTAAAAATATCTGGTTGAGGCACAGTCGTAGCATTCCAAGCAAGTTTGGATTATGGCCAGGGTAATTACCTAAATCTCCTTTGCCAGTGGTGTATCATCCAGTTCAGTTCGATGACAACACAGAATAGGTATTGGATCTCAGAGTATTATGAAAGTATGGTTCAATACTACATTGAATATTGACATGTTGGTGCATGTTTATTCACTGATTACAAAAATATGTGGCACATACATTCTCGCTACAAAAGGAGAAATGTTCTTTTATGTTTTCCTCCATTTTCTGCCTCATTAGCCGGGTCTTAAAACAGTCAGCAAGACCTCGCTTGGGTTCGTACTGTCAGACTGGCTAAGCAGCCATGTTGCCTGCTTGATCGGGCATAATGGCACAACGGTATACGGTTATTCCAAAAAACAAAAACTTGCTGGTTCAAACTGTGGTTCAGGAGACCGGCCTTTGCACAATAAAACAATTATTGACTTACACATTTTGAATGGATTGACTTATGCCTCAGGTTGTCACATCAAGCCATGAATGTGCTCACTGCAGAGTGCAGGGATAGCACCCAAAAAAGCAGTACATTCCTATTGAGGAGGATCAGAAGTGATTTTGTTTAAATGTTAATGTTACTTTTAATACGATACAGATTACTGACATCCAGTTCATTCTTAAATGGTATTTGTTAGAGACACAAGTTCTCCCATTACATAGAAACATAGAAACATAGAAATTGTTAGGCCATTCAGCCCTTTGCACCGCCATTCAATATGATCATGGTGATCATCCAACTCAGTAGTAGCCACAAGGGCCACATCCAACTCACTCTTAAATACAGCCAATGAACTGCCTCAACTACCCTCTGTGGCAGAGAGTTCCAGAGACTCACTCTCTGTGTGAAAAAAGTCTTTCTCATCTCTGTCTTAAAGGATTTCCCCCTTATCCTTAAGCGGTGACCCTTGTCCTGGACAACATCGTCTACCTGCATCTAGCCTGTCCAACCCCTTAAGAATTTTGTAAGTTTCTATAAGTCCAGAGAGTATAAACCGAGTCTATCCAGTCTTTCTTCATAAGACAGTCCTGACATCCCAGGAATCAGTCTGGTGTGAACATTACTTCACCAAGGGGTTCCAGCTACATCCTTAGTCATGACACTTATATCAGCACAACAACGGCAAACATTGCAAACGCTGTGGCTAGATAGGATGGAATTGGCTGCAGGTGCCATTACATTTTACATTCTGGTCTACACAAGCAGCGTAGACTAGGGGTGGCATGATTTAAGATCATTTTTCGGATACCCCACGGTCTCGCGTCTATGTTATCAATGCCACCAGAATCCTAAAAAGTGTGGAATCAGCATTGTTTATTAATCAACAAACAACTACAGAAAGGAAGGCCGGTTCAGACTATTTCAAGGTGGCTGCAGCAGGTTCTGGGTTATATAGGTATCAACACAGCTGATTGTATATCTCATTCCACCAGGTCAGCATCAACGTCAGCGGCCAGGGTAATGGACATGCCCAGCGACCATATCCTCGCGACCGCAGGATGGTCAACTAAATTGTTTTAAAACATTTTTTTCCATAGACCGGTTACTGACCCGGGGTTTTGCCCATTCTGTTTGCTTCCACTTTAGCCTCCCCTGAGATACAGGGGTTGCTATTGATTTCTTTATTAATGTAAACCATGAATACATGTGAATCAATATCATGCTAATGCATTTTGATTATTCACTCATCCTGAGTCAATCGATGCAGTGAGACGCCGAGATTTCGATCTGCGGCATGAAATCACAAAGCTTTGAAGTCTTCACGGAATCACTCATCTGACTCCGAAGTAAAATAGTAAGATTAAATGAGAACTTACCAGTTTGAAGTTTGATCTTGATTTTATGAGGAGTTACTTTGGTGATTACGTGCCCGCCAAGCCCAACCCGCTCTCATAAAGATCATCTGGTTGTTCTCGAGTCACGCATCTTACTATGTCACTTCAGTGTTTGTTATTTGTGATTTCATACTGCTGCTTAGAAGATTAACGCGCATGCGGCCTAGACGGGGTTCTTCACGTAATCACCAACGTAACGCCTCATGAAATCAAGATGAAACTTCAAACTGGTAAGTTCTCATTTAATCTTACTATTTTTCAGCAGTTAAGGGGAGAAGGCAGGAGAATGGGGTTAGGTGGGAGAGATAGATCAGCCATGATCGAATGGCGGAGTAGACTTGATGGGCCCGAATGGCCTAATTCTGCTTCTATCACTTATGACATGACATAACTTAACTGAATGTCCATTATGCCAATGTGTTTATGCTTGTGTATAACTAATCATTAAAAAAATTACCAGGAACTATGTTCAGAACATGCCAAAGATTAAAGTAAAGGCTGTTCTTGATGGTATGCAAACATTACTGTGTGTTGATATAAATGTAATGTCTTCTAGACAGGACAGATTTGCATTCTTTCTGGTCTATATCTGTGTCTGAGTGCAGGATTTGTTTTTCTTGTGTGGTTGTATGATCAGGAAGTTGGAAGGGAATAATTTGCCATGCAGTACAGCTGGCAGCAGCGTTTTACATTCCTTAGTTAAATATTTTTATTAGACGTAAGTACATATTAATAGAATATACTTCTCACATACATTTGTAATATTATTAATATTAACAATTATGTCTTATTTGTATTTCTATACATTTTTTTTTGCAGGTAGGAAAAGATAGAGAAAAATGAAATAAAAATAGGAAATCAAAAATAAAGAAATGAGTGGAGTATTAAAAAAGTTATCCATCATTGGAGATATATCCATGATTTGTTATACATGATTCTTCATCTTCCATTATTCAGGCTTCAGTCAGGCTCTCGTACCGAGCCATTTTGACCCTTTAGATATTCAATAAATGGAGACCATATTCCTCTGAAAAGATCCAACTTGTCCAATAGGACAAGCTTTAATCTTTCCAGATGAAGTGTCTCCAACATTCCTGTAATCCACTTTTTGATTGTGGGGGATGTAGGACCTTTCCAGAATTTCAATATTAATTTTTTCCCAATTATTAAACTATAATCAATAAAAATTCTTTGATTCGTTGTTATTAATTGATCTGCTTCTAATATTTCCAGTATTATTAACTTTGAGTCAGGGATCAGATGCATATTAACAACATTCAAAATTATCTTAAATATTTCTGTCCAAAATTTTGTAATTTTTACACAATTTGTAAATTAGTGCGTTAAGTTAGCTTCTAAGTGCTGACATTTATCACACATGGCAGATACATTTGAAAAAATACTATGTAGTTTGGATTTTGAATAATGTAGTCTATGTAATATTTTAAATTGTATAAGAGAGTGTCTAGCATTTAACGAGCAGTGGTGTATATGTTGTAAACTTTCATCTCATACTTCTGGTCTAATCATTTGACCTAATTCGTTTTCCCATGATTGTCTATATATTTCTGTCATTGGGACATCGTTTTCCAATGAAATTTCCATCCTCCACAATCCACATTTTGATTGTGGAGGATGTAGGACCTTTCCAGAATTTCAATATTAATTTTTTCCCAATTATTAAACTATGATCAATAAAAGTTCTTTGATTCGTTGTTATTAATTGATCTGCTAATATTTCCAGTATTATTAACTTTGAGTCAGGGATCAGATTCATATTAACAACATTCAAAATTATCTTAAATATTTCTGTCCAAAATTTTGTAATTTTTACACAATTTTTAAATGAGTGCGTTAAGTTAGCTTCTAAGTGCTGACATTTATCACATATGGCAGATACATTTGAAAAAATACTATGTAGTTTGGATTTTGAATAATGTAGTCTATGTAATATTTTAAATTGTATAAGAGAGTGTCTAGCATTTAACGAGCAGTGGTGTATATGTTGTAAACTTTCATATCATACTTCTGGTCTAATCATTTGACCTAATTCGTTTTCCCATGATTGTCTATATATTTCTGTCATTGGGACATCGTTTTCCAATGAAATATTATAAATATATGATATCAATTTTTCTGTGTTCGGGTGTTTATTTAGACATTCATCTAACATTTCTGTCTTTCTATTTCTAATTTCCTGTGTGTTTGCTTTTACATAGTCTCTAATTTGTAAATATCTAAAGTAATCTTTTGAATGTAATCCATAAATTTGTTGTAATTCTTGAAATGAAAGGAAAGAATTTTCCCTGTAGAGATCGCCCATCTTATTAATTCCATAGTCTTTCCATTGTAAAAAACCTTTGTCCATCATTGAGGGTTTAAATGTAACATTATTTACAATGGTAAGGGCTAGTGGTATACATTCTGATTTTAATGTTTTCTTTATTTGTTTCCAGATACGTATTCCACTTTCTATTATAGGGTTTTCACTATAGGTTTTTTTTTACATAGTTTAATATTGGCGAATAAAATCAAACTTATTTCAAAAGGCGAACAGTCTCCTTTTTCCATTTTTAACCAGATTGGTTGTTTATCTGTCTCTACTAACCAAAAATTCATATTTTTAATATTAAATGCCCAGTAATAAAACATAAGGTTTGGCAGTGCTACACCTCCATTTATTTTTGATTTACATAAATGTTTTTTATTTATTCTATGGCTCTTATAATCCCAGATAAAGTTGGTGACTAAAGAATCCACCTTCTTAAAGAAAAGTTTAGGAAGATATATCGGAATCAATTGGAAAAGATATAGTAATTGCGGAGGAAAAATCATTTTTATTCCATTAATTCTGCCTAGCATTGAGATAGGTAGTGTTTTCCAATATAAAATGTTCTTATTTAATTTATTCAATAAGTGGAAAATTGGATTTAAATAAAGAATCAAATCTTTTTGTTACATAAATTCCAAGATATTTAATTTTTTCTTTTGCTATCTTAAAAGGAAATTGTTGTAATATATGTAAGTTATTTACCATTATTGGCATTAGTTCACTTTTATTCCAATTAATACTATATCCTGAAAATAATCCAAATTCAGTTATTAATTTTAGTAAATTTTGGATAATAATTTCCGGCTTTGTAATATAAAGTAATACATCATCCGCATATAAGGAGATTTTATTTTCAGTATCTCTGGTGTCATACCCATATATTTCAGGATGTAATCTCACACGTTGAGCTAATGTTTCTATTGCAAGTGCAAACAGTAGCGGGGATAAAGGACAACCTTGTCTGCAGCCTCGAGATAGATTTTACTTCGGAGTCACGTGAGTGACTACGTGAAGAACCCGCCTCACGCTGGCAAACGGCATTACGTCGACGCTGACGGCGGAAGGAGGAGCTGCAGTAAGGAGCAGCTCCTCGCAGCGGTCGGAACGACCCCGCAGGTAAGTGCAGCAAAGTCGGGATGTTTTTTAGCGTACGCTGGGTGGGTCCAGCAGTAAAAATAAAGTAAAATAAAAAGTCAGAGTCACGTTAAAGTGCTGTTTAGCACAGATTAAATGAAAGAAATGGAGAAATCGGCAAAGAAAATTCGCGGGTAAAAAAGAGCTTCCCGGGGTGAAAATAAAAATACGGGAAAAAAGCTAGTGCGGATCCGGTTCCGATACCGGTGGCCGCTGATATACCCGTTAGTGAGTTCTAGATTCTCCAGAAGTTATAACCACGGAGAGAAATGCTCCTAAAAATGTAAAAGAAATCTGAGAGGCCCGTGGTTCTGATGACTCTGATACTGAAAGTCCTCCAGATAATTAAACTATATGGAACTAATAATGGAGCATATGGAGAAAGTTCTCCAAAAAATTATGAGACTAGGGTCACAGTACCCAGAAGGTTCCCAAAAAAGCCCTGAGGGGTTTAATTATTCTGATATGGCTGTGGGCCTAATTGGGAGTTGGAACTCCGGACCCAGGATTTGGGCCGAAGGAAGTCTCATGGGATGAAATCCCAATTGATTTAGGGCTGCAGAAGGCAGACCCTGCTGATGGTGATTTGCATTTGAAAACACACCATAAAATAAAAGAAAGGCCATATGTGCCTGAGATAGCAAAAGAATTTGCTATATATAAAGGAAGTGGTGAGGCTATGGAAGAAAACCTAGCTACCAACATTAATATATGGTATCTCACCAACTTCATGATTCTGTGCTGATTGAAACATCAGAATTATAAATGCACAGGAAATTGTGCCTTATTGAATGTGCCTACGGTTTATCCGTTGATTTGGGCATCCATGACCCCAAATATGAGAGCTCAAGAAGTGAGGTTCAAAATCCTCACAAATTATTCTGCTGCCATTATGACTTTTGGGGAGATGGATAAGTTTAAAAAAGAGGGCCTATTGTGCAAATTCTTTCTATAAAATTATTGTATGAGGAAAATGGCTATTCGGCCCATATTTCACCCAAGGTTTGCAAGCTTGTGTGGTTCGAGCAAGTGGTGTTCAAACTCCTGGTTATCTGTTTGGAGTAAATCTGCCTAAATTATTAAAAATTGGATGAAGAAGCTAAACATTTTAACTGCATGAAACCTTCGTCTTAGGACAAAAAAGGTATTTTTTCGCCCAGAAGGGGATTTGATTTTGGAAATAAAGGCAGAAATATGTCAAGGAAATATTATTGTACTGCACAGCCCAATACTTACCCGTATTCGGGGAAAAGGAGACCACCACGCTCATATGGAGAGGTATTAAAGACTTGTTCTATCTTTAAAGAAACTGCAGATTAATCTCCAGTTGGAGGGAGATTACAAAAGTTTTATAAAGACTGGCTTACTATTATTTCTGATCGGTTTATTTTTACAAGCAGTTTCAGGAACCACTATTACATTTAAAGAAGGGGTTAATCCTCCAGTACAGATAAACCTGCCTATGCTTTCGTGTTTACTGCAATTGGAAAAGCAGAGATTAATGTGGAAATTGATAAATTATCTGAAAAGGGGTTATTGAAAAAACTTATGAACACGAGCATCAATTGTGTCTAAAATATTTCAAAAGACATAAAAAGATGGTGATTGCAGAATTATTCTGGATCTTACAGATCTAAATAAGTGGTAGAATACAAATTTTTAAATGGAAAACATTTAAATACTGCAAGATATTTAATATCAGCAGGTTGTTATATGGCTACGATTGGTCTGGAGGTACTTAAAATTTAATTGGCTGGGACAATTATGGCAGTTTAAAAGCTTTGCCAAATGGATTGAGTTCAGCTTCTAGGCTCTTTACTAAACTGTTGAAACCAGTTTTAGCCCAATTAAGAGTACAAAAACACATTGTTATGGCTTATCTCGATGACATTCTAATCATTTATGGCAATTAAGAGCCAGCTGAGAATTAGTTTCAGTACAAAAGCTTTGTTAAAGCTAGGGTTTCATGATTCATCCAATTAAATTCCAGCTGCAGCCAGCACAATCAATTAACTATTTGGAGTTTGTAATTAACTCAGAAACTATGTTAATACTTTACCAACAAAGATAAAGTTGATGTTTTTTGGTGACTTGTAATAATTTCATTCACAAACGTATCCTTCCATCCGAAAAATAGCGAAAACTATTGGTAAACTAGTAGCAGCTTTTCCTGCAGTAGAATTTGGTCCATTACATTATCAAAATCTTCAAAGGGACAAAATAAGAGCTCTCAAAGAGAGGGCAGGCCACTTTGATAGGCCTATGCAATTAACAAAAGAAGTTTTGTTGGAATTACCATGGTGGGTTAAAAATATTCCACAAGCTGCTAAAAACATTCTGATTAAACAGCCTGAAATTGTTTATAAATAGATGCTAATGCTCTCGGATGGGGGGGGGGGGGTAACAGATTCATCCTCCAGTTGTGGAGGTAGATGGAAAGTCCAAGAAGAAACGTTTCTTCAAACTTATGGTATTAACTATTTAGAGTTATTGGTTGCTTTCTATAGTCTAAAAGCATTATTGCTGTTCAAAAAAGGGTCTACATGTATTAATACAGTTAGACAATAAAACGGCTGTTGCATATATTAATCACATGGGGGAGTTAGATCAGTATCATGTGATTGTCTAGTCAATGAAATATGGCAATGGTGTATTGATCGCCAAATTTGGATTTCAGCAAACTACATTCCAGGTAAAGACAATGTGGTGGCAGATAAAAGATCAAGGATATTTAAAGATAACACAGAATGGATGCTTAATCCAGCAATATTTAAGAATATTGTAACTCAATTTGGTTTACAAGAAATTGATTTGTTTGCATCAAGGCTTAATCATCAATCGCCTAAATATGTGTCTTGGGAACACGATCCAGATGCAGTAGCAGTAGATGTTTTTTTCATTGAACTGGGGGAATATGTTCTTTTATGCTTTTCCACCTTTTGCTTTGGTTCAGCAATGTCTGAAGGAAATAGAACAAGATTCTGCCACAGGATTGTTGGTAGTTCCAAATTGGCCAACACAACCTTGGTTCCCATTAATGCTGAATATGATTAAAGAACCATATATGTCAATTCCTAACTGTAGTGATATCTTGATTAATCCAGTAACCAAAGAAATTTATGCATTATATGCATATATGAATTTATTAATCTGCAGGTTTTGACCAGACCACTACAGGAGCTGGGATTGTCGGACAAAACTCTGGAGGTTATAGTCGCATCATGGCGAGATAACACACAAAAACAATATATGACACATATTAAGAAATGGGAAGAATTTTGCACACAGTCAAATATTTCTTATGATACGGTGAATATTGCATGTTTGATATTGTGATACTGTGATATTGCATGGAAAATGTATTGGAGCTCCTTGCTAAATTGCATTTTGAGCAACATTTAAGTTACAGTGCCACTAACACTGCACGCAGTGCCTTATCATCTTATTTAGGACTTATGTCTGACCAGAAATCAATTGGATCACATCCATTAATATCTAGATTCATGAAAGGAATCTTTAATATTAATCCACCCAAACCTAGATGCACAGAGATTTGGGATGTGAGCATTGTACTTATCTTACTTAGACAGTGGACTCCAATTGAAGGATTGTCATTGGAAAGATTAACATTCAAATTAATAATGTTAATATCATTGGTTTCAGCTCAAAGAGTGCAAACTTTACAAATGTTGCGTTTAGACTGTATGCATGTGACTACAGATAACATCGTGTTCTATGCTTACGATCTGATCAAACAAAGCAGACCAGGGAGATCTGGAGCTAAGGTAACCTTTCAAGCTTATCCTATTTTGATCCTACTTTGTGTGTGGTTAAACATTTGAATCAATATGTTAAAGTTACTGAAACTCTTCGAGGAAATGAAAAAACATTGATAATTACGCATAAAAAGCCACACACAAAAGCTTCAGTTCAAACTATCTCAAAATGGTTGAAACAGGTGTTGCTGTTAGCAGGAGTAGACACTGATGTGTTCAAATCTCACTCCACCAGGGTTGCAGCTACGTCTGCGGCGAAGGTGCGGAACGTACCACTCGAGCATTTTTTTTAAAATCGCAGGGTGGAGTAAAGAAGAAACTTTTTCAAAGTTCTACAATAAACCTGTTCACACTATGACAAGCTTTGGCCACGCGGTGTTGGGATCAATATAATCACCTGCTTTGTATACTATTGATTACTATAACCAATTATGTAGTCACTTATATTTTTTATCACTTGTAATCATTCCCTCGGATATAAGGAGGGTTATTATATGTTCTTTAAACCATTAAAAAGTTAATTATGGAAAGAACTAATATTAGTCTGGTTTCTCATGTATGTATTTACTTAGCCGGACTGTCGTACTAATTAAATACTACGACATTAAAAACACAGAAAGCTTTAAAATCTTCACGTAGTCACTCACGTGACTCCGAAGTAAAATAGTAAGATTAAACGAGAACTTACCAGTTCGAAGTTTGATCGTTATTTTATGAGGAGTTACGATGAGGGATTACGTGCCCTCCACTCCCACCCTCATAAAATAAATGATCAATCTGGTAGTTCTAAGTCTTTTATGAGCCTTACTATGTTACTTCGGCTATTTGGTGTTCTGTGTTTTTCATGCCGCTGCTTTGAAGTATGCCGTTTGCCAGCGTGAGGCGGGTTCTTCACGTAATCCCTCATCGTAACTCCTCATAAAATAACGATCAAACTTCGAACTGGTAAGTTCTCGTTTAATCTTACTATTAAATTTAAATCCGGGTGAATTAATTTAGTAATAACTGTATTTAGTCTTTGTGCTAATATTTTGGTTAGTATCTTTTGATCAGTATTTAAAAGAGCTATAGCTCTATATGATCCGGGGTCATCCAGATCTTTGTGTTAAAGAAGGAACTGCAGATGCTGGAGAATCGAGGGTTACACAAAAAGCTGGAGAAACTCAACGGGTGCAGCAGCATCTAAGGAGCGAAGGAGACAGGCGACGTTTCGGGTCGAGACCCTTCTTCAGACTGGTCAGGGATCAGGGAAACGAGAGATATAGACGGTGATGTTGGGAGATAAAGAACAATGAATGAAAGATATGCAAAAAGGCTTGTTCCCTTTATCATCGATACTTTTTTGCATATCTTTCATTCATTGTTCTTTATCTCTCCACATCACCGTCTATATTTCTCGTTTCCCTGATCCCTGACCAGTCTGAAGAAGGGTCTCGACCTGAAACGTCGCCTATCTCCTTCGCTCCTTAGATGCTGCTGCACCCGCTGAGTTTCTCCAGCTTTTTGTGTAATCATCCAGATCTTTGTCTATTTTAGGTATAAGTGTTATAATAGATTCATTTAACATTTCTGGTAGTTTCTGGTGAGTATAAATGTATTCATAGAGTATCTTCAAACATGGTGCAATCAGATCATAAAATGATTTATAAAATTCCGAGCCAATACCATCTGGTCCCGGTGTTTTACCATTTTTTAGTGATCTGATAGATTCTTCGATTTCTTTTACTGAAATTTCAGCATTTAGTGATTCTCTATTTTGTGAATCCAACCCATTCAGATTACATTTTTTAAAAATGCTTCTATTCCTATTCTGTTTTCTGTCGTTTTAGCTGAATATATTTTTTTTATAGTATTGCAAAAATCTCTCATTAATATCTTTAGGTTGTACTAATGGTTCGCCATTATATGATTTAATCCAATGGATTATTTTTTCTCCCTCCATCTTCCTTAATTGATGAGCCAATAATTTTTGAGGTTTATCTCCAAATTCAAATTGTAATTGTTTAATGTATTGATAGAGTTTTACAACTTGATGAGTATATTTTATTTAATTTATATTTCAGTGCAGCGATTTTATTATGTATTGTTATGGATAGATTAGCTGTGTTCTCTGTGTCTAATTGTTTAATCTCCTTTTCCAATTCCTGTTGTTCCCTCTGATTCTTTTTATTATAAAATGCTTGAGAAGAAATCATAATTCCACGGGCATATGCTTTAAAAGTTTCCCATAATAAGGAAGAAGATATTTCCGGTTTATCATTTATTTCAAAGAAAATCTTGATCTGTTCTATAATATATTCCTGAGTTGCTTTGTTTTTTAAAATTTGTGGATTAAATCTCCATTGTCCCCGTTTTTCTGTTTTACCATTTATTTTAATCATAAATGTTAAAGGTGCGTGATCTGAGATTGTAATATTATGGTATTTTGAATTATAAGTGAGTGAGATAAGTTTAACGTCAACCAAAGAATAATCTATTCTTGAATAGTATTTATGTACAGGTGAATAAAATGAATATTCTTGTCCAGTTGGATTTTCTACTCTCCAAATATCTTTAATGTTACTAGTATGCATATGTGCATTTAATAAGTCACTGGAATGGGATTTGGTTTTCCTTTGTCTTGTGGATCTGTCTAAATAAGAATCTAATGTACAATTTAAATCACCTCCAATTATTAAGTTATGTTATGCTATTTCCGGGATGTTGTTAAATATTTTGGTAAAAAACAGTGGACTATCAAAGTTTGGTCCATATGCATTGACATAAATCATTTTTTGTGCATTTAATTCTCCTATTACAATAATGTATCTGCCACCATTATCAGTTATAGTTGATGTATGTTTGAATAAAGTGCCTTTATGAAATAATATTGCTACACCTCTTGATTTGTGTGTAAAAGAAGAATGATACGTTTTATCTATCCATTTAGCTTTCAGCCTATGCTCGGCATCTTTTTTTAAATGTGTTTCTTGAATGAAAATCACATCAGCTTTAATTGCCTTTAAATGTGCTAATACTTTACCTCTCTTAATTGGTTCATTAATACCTTTAACGTTCCAGCTGCAAAACATTATTCCTTCATTCCATATATTCATTTTTAAAATTTGCATCTTTTGTCTATGGGGGTCTATAATAGAGCCAATGGTTCAGTTCGACAGACCCGACCTTACACCCGAACTCCGAATAGACGAATTTTAAGACCCTTGAATGTCTCTCACATGTATATCTCCTTTGATCCAATTTGTAACTCCATTCAAACTGAAAATAATAATGATAGTTTATAATGGAGAAGAAAATAGGATAGGTTAAGAAATTAGTATTGTGCACAAAGAAGGAAAAAACTACATCTAGTATTAGTGTAGTTAGTGCTAGCCATACTAGCATGGCTAACTATCTTCCTATGGCAGGTGCGACAGACAAGCTTGGAATCTCAACACTTTTTGTACTTTGGCCAGAGTGTGTGGAAACAAACACATTTGAGAACCTCACAGTCAGGAGACAGACTATTTCTCACTGTAAAGAGTAGTGGGTAGATGGAATGAGATGCCTGAGGAGATAGATAGGTTGCCCTTAAATCTTTCCCCCCTCTCCTTACCTTTCTCACTTGCCCAACTTTGGTGTTCACCCAATCTATCCCTCTCAGGATTTTGTACTCCTCTATAAGATCACATCTCACCCTCCTGCGCTCCAAGGAATAAATCCCAGTCTGCTCAATGTCTCCCTATAGCCCAGTCCCTCGAGTCATGGCAACATCTTGGTAAATCTTCTCTGAACCCTTTCAAGCTTGACAACATCTTTCCTAGAACATGGTGACCAAAACGGAACACAATACTCTAAATGCGGCCTCACCAACGTCATATATAACTGCAACATGACCTCCCAACTTCTATACTCAATACTCTGGCTGATGAAGGCCATAGTGCCAAAAGCCTTTATGACCAAACCTATCTACATATGACACCACTTTCAAAGAACTATGTACATGTACTCCTAGATCCCTCTGCTCTACAACACTACCCAGAGCCCTACCATTCACTGTGTAGGTCTTGCCTATGTTAGACTTCCCAAAATGCAACACCTCACACTTCTCTGTATTAAATTCCATCAACCATTCCTCAGCCCACCTGGCCAATCGATCCAAATCCTGCCGCAATCTTTCACAACCATCTTCACTATCTGCAAAACCACCCACTTTTGTATCATCAGCAAACCTGCTAATCTTGCCCTGTATGTTCTCATCCAAATCATTGATGTAGATGACAAACAGTAACGGGCCCAGCACCGAACCGTGAGGCACACCACTAGTCACAGGCCTCCAATCCGAGAAGCGACCTTCCACCATCACCCTCTGCTTCCTTCCAATTTTCTATCCATTCAGCTACCTCTCCTTGGATCCCATGCAATCTAACCTCCCATTGCAGCCTACCATGTGGAACCTTGTTGAATGCTTTGCTGAAGTCCATATATACAACATCTACATCAACAGGGCTCCCGCAATTTCCTCTCTAGTTTCCCACAATGTCCTCGAATATATCTGATCAGACCCTGGAGATTTGTCTACCTTCATACACGATATACCTTTAGGACTTCTTCAACGGTAACCCTGACTGCTCTCAAGCCACTTTCATTAACTGCCCCAAGTTCCTCCGTTCTACTGTCTTTCTCCTCGGTAAATACAGAGGAGAAACACTCAGTGAGGACCTTGCCCATCTGTGGCTCCACACAGATTTGCCCACTGTGATACATCAGCGGTTCCACTTTCTCTCTAGTTACCCTTTGTCCATTAATGTACCTAAATTGGCGGCTTTGCGCCCACATTTGCGGATGATATGAAGATAGGTGGAGGGGCAGGTAGTGTAGAGGAAGCAGGGAGTCTGCAGAAGGTCTTGGAGGGTGCACAAAGAAGTGGCAGATGGAATGCAGCGTAGTAAAGTGTGGAGTCATGCATTTTGGTTGCAGGAATAAAGACATTGACTATTTTCTAAATAGGGAGAGGATTCAGAGAGTGGTGGTTCAGAGGCACCTACCTGTCCTCTAGTGCAATAGTGATCCTTTTTCACATCCTTACTTGACAATCCTGGAACAAGAAGCTAGGCTCACCCCTACCAACGCTGTGTTGAGCAATGTTGAAGACCTCTATTGCCTGTGGTCCGATTTGTTGCTGCATAACGTATATTATTTTGTTTCTACATATGACCCATCCAAATTAAGGCACTTTTCACAGAAATAACTGGAAGTGAATACCCGGAGAATGAAAAATGACCAGAAGAACACTTTTTGGAATGAGTCATAGAGTATGGAGTCATAGAGTGATACAGCGTGGAAACAGGCCCTTTGACTCAACCTGCCCACACCAGCCAACATGTCCCAGCTACACTAGTTCCACCTGCCTGCATTTGGTCCATATCGCTCTAAACCAGTCCTATCCATGTATCTGTCTAACTGTTTCAGAAAAATATAAGAACAAATAGAGGAGGCACAGTGGTGCAGTGGTAGAGGTGCTGCCTTACAGCGCCAGAGACCCTGTCTGATTCTGACTACAACTGCTGTTTGTACAGAGTTTGCATGTTTTCCCGTCACCGCGTGGGTTTTCTCCGGGTGCTCTGGTTTTCTCCCACATTCTAAAGACATGCGGGATTGTAGGTGAATTGTCTTATGTATATTGTCCCTAATGTGATAGGATGCAAAACTGGGATAATATGGAAATAGTGTTCAGGTGAGAGACGGTCGGCACGCACTCGATGGGCCAAAGGGCTAGATTTGATGCTGTATCTCTAAACTAAACCAAATAGTGAACATAGTAATTCATCGTATGAAATAATAGTGAGATCAGTCCAGAATTCAATTAATTTGCACAAGGATGTACTCATGTTTAGATTAGCTTAGTTTAGAGATACAGCATGGAAACAGGCCCTTCAACCCATCGAGTTCATGCCGACCCAAGATCTATGTCATCCCATTGCCACCTCACAGGCAATTTTACCAAGGTTGACAAACATGCAAACCCACATGCCTTTAGGACGTGGGAGGAACAACGTGGTCACTGAGAAAACATCTTCCCCTTGTTGCGTTTGAGGCAGCAGAGATTACGTAACGGCCTCCAGGCGCTGTAGCCAGTTGAATGTGCTGTTGTCGAGGGCCGTGAGGTCCACCCCTCCACCAGGGGGGGCGGAGGACAGCGCAGTGGAAAATGACGTGCTGCGTTGTTTGCTGGTCTGCTCCACACATGCAGGCTGCTGATGAACGCAGCCCCCAGCGATGCATGTTGGCATTGAACCGGCCGACCCCCGTACGGAGCCGGCTCAGGGCGACCCACCCTTTGCGGGGCAGGTCCGAGCCGGGTGGGGCTGCGGTGTTCGGTGCAACACTGAATTGCGGAGGTCGTGAAGTCTGTCCCCAGCTGGTTCTCCGTGCCCCTAGTGTGTTGAAACTGGAGCCACAGAGGGTCGCTGCGTGACGGGAGAAGGGGCGACGAGATGAATCAGAATCAGAATCAGAATCGCACTTTATTCGGCAAGTATGTTTTGCAACAGACGAGGAATTTCATTGGCCAGGTCAGTCATACAATTAAAAGCAACAGATCACCCAAAAACACATTTTAACACAAACCTCCACCACGGTGACTCCTACACATTCCTCACTGTGATGGAAGGCGAAATAAAGTTCAAGTCCTTCCCTTAGTTCTTCCTCGGTCGGGGGCCTCGAGCCCCCGTTGACGGGACGGTCTTGACTCCCGCTACGGGAGTGTCCTTGTACATGTCACAAGAATATCTTCCTTAGAGGGAACGCTCTTGCTCCATACTCACCAAATTGGGACGTGTAGTCTGGTCTTGGAATGAGTACAATTTTCTGGAAGGTTCGGCAGAGACTTTAATTCTGCATCAAAGGGACGCCGTGTTGTGCTGACAATGAGAACACGATCTTCTGATTTCAAGGATTTGAGTATACTTGGGAGAGACTTCTTTAATCTCTTCGGATCCAGCTGTTTAAGATAAGGAAAAGTTTGTTGCTATGATCTTACTTTGAATAACAGAATTTACAGAGTAATGAGCTTGATCCTGACCTCGGTCCTATTTATGTATCTATGTAGAGTTTTAATGTTTTCTCATTATTATTTCTGCTGCTGGCTCTGTTTGTTGTCGTTCGCCTGAATGAGGTCAGTTGACAGGGTTCACCGTGGGGCGTTTTGGCCCTCCGTGTCGAGGCGATCAGCTCCTGCATTGGGGGGGGATGTCGGATTCCCTCGTGCCAGGCGATCGAATCTCGTGTCGGGGCTGGTGAACCATCCGCGACGTTGGAGCTCCCGACGCAGCCTCACCCGCAGACTGCGAGCTCTGGATGGTAAGTCCGCGATGGTCGCGATCCCAGGCAAGGGATCAACTCCGGTGTTAAGTCTGCGCCCCACGATAGGGCTGAAAGTGAGTCCGAGGAGGCTTCCAGCTCCATCGATGGTAGGCCGCAGAGCACCCGGAGAATGTGACCCGGAAATTAATCACATCTCCGGCAAGATAAGAACTTGAAAAAAAATACCTCCCCCGATCCCCTCCCCCTCCCTCCACATAAGACAAACCGGACATTAAAACAAACTTTTAACAAACACTAAAAATAACACAAAGGATGAAAAAACAAACAGACTGCCGGCGGAGCAGCCATCGCCCTGGCGTTGAGGTCCCAGTTGCTGTGAGTCCTGGGCGAGGTGGTGCAGAGGATGTTTGCCGTCCAATGGGGCCTTGCACACCAGCCTGTGGGTGAAGTACTCCCTGCGAAGCTTGGCGGCTGAGATACCTGCGAGCACCGGCAGAAGATCCATCGGAGCAGGGCGTAGGCAGCCGGTGATGATCCCCATGGATCATGTTGTCGGCCTCCCCGTGGTGAACCCTGTCAACTGACCTCATTCAGGCGAACGACAACAAACAGAGGCAGCCGCAGAAATAATAATGAGAAAAATTTAAAACTCTACATAGATAGGACCGAGGTCAGGATCAAACTCATTACTCTGTAAATTCTGTTATTCAAAGTAAGGTCATAGCAACAAACTTTTCCTTATCTTAAACAGCTGGATCCAAAGAGATTAAAGAAGTCTCTCCCAAGTATACTCAAATCATTGAAATCAGAAGATCGTGTTCTCATTGTCGGGACAACACGACGTCCCTTTGATGCAGAATTAAAGTCTTTCTGCCGAACCTTCCAGAAAATTGTACTCATTCCAAGACCAGACTACACGTCTCGATTTGGTGAGTATGGAGCAAGAACCTTCCCTCTAAGGAAGGTATTCTTGTGACATGTACAAGGACATCTCTGGACATTCACATTTACAATGATAGAAGAAATGGTCAAATACAAATCGCACACAAAATCCCTTATTCAAAAATATCGCATTGTACTTGCTTACTCGTACATGCAAGAAAAATACCAAAGGATGTGGACTAATATTAATAAACTTGGTCTGTGAATTTTCCATTGCACCAAAGATTCAGTATATGCAAAGATACAGCATAGTAACAGGCCCTTTGACTCACTGAGCCCACACTGACCATTCACATTAGTTCCATGGAATCCCACTTTCACACTAGAGAGAATTTACAGAGGCCATTTAACCAACATGCCCGCACATCTTTGGGATGTGGGAGGAAACCAAAACACCCTGTGGAAACCCACGTGGTCATGGAGAGAATGTGCAGACTCCACACAGACAGCCCTGAGGCCAGGTCTCCAGCACTGTGGGGCAACAGGCCGAACTAATGTAGCTGCCATTACATTCAAAGTAAATTCTATCTCAGTGCTTAGTGTGAGGAATGAAAGGAACTCAGAGATACAGTGCAAAAGATTGGACTGGAACTACAAATTAACTAAAGTCCTTCCTCATTTTACTCAGTACAACTCTAACTTGACTCCTGACTAAAACTAGGCATTGAATGTATCGTGAATTCACAGGGAGTGCCACTGACCCTTGGATTAAAGTCAGACCTGTAGGTATTGACTGTCCACAATATCATATTTCATAACCTGCACAAATGCAGTAAAATGCAGCTGAAAGTCAAATGTACACGTTCTCAAATCCATACCTCTTACAGAGTCTGGGGTACGGCCTTTTTCTGCTGAAAGGTTCATTCAAAGGATAAGTGAAGAGTTGTTATTATATAAAAGTCAAGAAGACTTGGGCACAGCTCATTCACAACAAGATTCTGTGATCTGCTAAACCACATAACTTGACTACACCCAGATTACATGCCAAGGAAGCTCAAGATGCAAACGTCCCCCTTTGTACCAAATAAAAGTTCATGGAGTGTGGACGATTTTAATTGTATTTGGCAACATCCCAGACATTCCTTGTTGCAAAGGGTACACAAAAAGCTGGAGAAACTCAGCGGGTGCAGCAGCATCTAAGGAGCGAAGGAGATAGGCGACGTTTCGGGTCGAGACCCTTCTCCAGTCTGAAGAAGGGTCTCGACCTGAAACGTCGCCTATCTCCTTAGATGCTGCTGCACCCGCTGAGTTTATCCAGCTTTTTGTGTACCCTCGATTCTCCAGCATCTGCAGTTCCTTCTTTAAAAAATTCATTGTTGCAAAGACCTTTATATGATCTTACTCCATCTCCCAATTCTGACAGACATGTTATTGTTGCCAGTTTAAACGTTCATCTCCCACAATTACCAACAGTAAGTTACTAGCTGCTTTCCCTGGCATGTAATTGTGTTATTTAATACAATAATTAATAATCACAACTCTCATGTTTCATGTCACAGTGTTGTGGAAGACCATAATCCAACAGAATGGTGGGATCCTGACACATTCATTGGATATGAGTTCCCTGGCTAAGATCACTGATGGCTACACACAGGGACACCTTACCCAAGCTGCAAAGGATGTTCTTACTGAAAGGCGCATAAAGCAGCTACACACAAAGCCTCTGACTGCAGTGGAATTCATCCCCCCTCTGGCCAGGCAGGAACCTGTGTACCAAGAGGAGGAAAATTTGCCCCTGTTCCACTATCCAAAGGGCTGCTCCTTGCCTTCTGGCTGCATTTTTCACCCACCATCCTCATCTTTGGACACCCTGTGCGTAGGGGAGAGGGTCTATGGCTGAAGATGTCCTGGTTGGGTTGCTCCTGGGCCTGGCCAAGCTGGCCATCCGCGAGTCACAGCGCCAGGCGGAAGAGGGCTCTGCCCGAGCCGGCTGCCCGCCCCTTTTCCGGGGTTACGTCCGCGCCTGGGTGGTGTTAGAGAGGAACTACGCGCTGTCCACTGGGGGATTTCAGGGATCGCTGGGCATTGCGGGGGGGTTGAATGCATCCTTGACTAGGATTGTAATATAGTTGTATAGAAGTTTATTTAGTATATTTGTTTGTCTTGTATTAGGGTGGTGGGTTCTGTTTTTTAAATTGTATTGTAAATATTATTTTTAATAATTGAATACATTTTTTGATTAAATAAATAACAAAATTTTAAAAAGGAGGAAAAATCATTCAAGGTAAAGAGGATTTTTTTAACCATGGCACAGTTGATAGTTGCTAACTAAAGCGCTATAAACACTGCGGTTGTAATTTCGGAGAGAGGTACTACAAAGATTTGGTCATGAGTGGAAAATCGGTATCCAAGGATAGGGAGATCAGTTCTGCCCAAAAAATTAGCATTTTGAACATCCGCCTGGCAAATTCCAACTCACAGGATCAAAAAGAAAAATGAGATTCTCAGTCATCTATTCGTCTGCTCAGTTTTGCTGGTAACATTATATTAAGTTTCCATGTTGTTTTAAAAGAAAGTGCAATCTCTATGTATTTTTTTCCGGTAACCTACATCTTTTTTTTATTTTTAGTCCGTTAAAAGTCTGTCTTGGGGGGAAACTTTAACTTTTCTATGTGGGGGGGGGGCAGGGTAAGGGGGAAACTAACTCCCAGTGGCTTCCTGGCGGGGACGCGACTATTTCTCCGAGTCGCGTCCTCGCCCCCCACCTCGCGGCCTACCTCCTGGATCCGAGCGACCTTTCCTGCCGGGGACCGGGAACCGGACCAGAGCTGCAACAGCGGTGGCGCTGGAGTCACTAGGGAGCGGGCGATACCTACCTGGGTCGCCGTTGGAGCTCCGGAGCGTTGGGCCGCTGCTCCAACATCGTGGAGCTCTGGTTGGGAGAGCTTCCAACGCAGGCGGCGCTGAAATCCATGGAGTCCTGGGGCCCTTTGCCGAGGGCCTCCAGTGTTGTGTCTCCACCCGGCGCGGCCTGCGGACTTTGGGAGCCGCGGACTACGGTAGAGGTGGCCGACTCGAGGTCCAGGCCGCTGAGGACGTCCCCCAGCCCCGACGTCGGACTTACATCACCCCGCCGAGCGGGCCTGAACATCGGGCCGCCCGTAGCGGCGACTGCGGAGGGCTCGGGGAGGCCCCGACCACGGGTGAACAGTGGGGAACATCAGGGGAAGAGACGGACTTTGGTGCCTTCCCTCGCAGCAGATCCTGCTGTGAGGGGGTGTTTTATGTTTTATGTTGAATTTCTACTCCATGTTGTGTTCTTTATTTTTTACTGTATGGCTGTATGGTGGTTTCAAGCCACGGTTGCCTAGCCAGAGGCAACTAAATTTAAAGTGGCACTTTCTTCCCAATAACCCTCTCTGGCTTAACCCCTCCCTTCACCACCTCCAGTTTAAATTCCAGTTTGGAGGACCAAGTAACCAAGAACCAAGAACCAAGAACCTCACCAACACAAAACTCTACAACTATTTCACTTCTAGAGAACTGTGATATTTTTTTATCCCGGCAAGAAACACATGACAGTTGGATTTGGTCGCATTGATGTCAACAGAAAGTGAGACCTGCCATTCTACATCACCAGGTTTCATTTTAATTTCATTTATTTTTTAAATTTAGAAATCTAGCATGCAAGCAGGCCCTTTGGCCCATCAAGTCTGCACCGTCAATACCCGTTCACACTAGTTCTATGTTATCCCACTTTCTCATCCACTCCCTACACACTTTTTACACATGCAATCAACACAACCTACAAATCCGCATATCTTTGGGACGTGGGGGGAGACCGGAGCACCAGGAGGAATCCCATGCGGTCACAGGGAGAACATGCAAACTCTGTAAAGACAGCACTCAAGGTCAGAACCTGGGTCTGTGGTGCTATGAGGCAGCAGCTCTACCTGCTGCCAGTTATTGAACGTGCGTTGGGTGAAGGCTGCCCTCAGTTATCTGGTGCAAGTGACCAATATCATTAGCACTTGTCATTGGACACGAGAGATACTCTGGTATTTTCTTCAAAACCACCAAAGATTTGCAGGTCAAAGCCTGGCCATGTGTTGGCAGAACAGCACTGGACCAGAGCACGCTAGCCATTCCTTTAAGAATTGATCCTGAAGGTTAATGTCTTCTTCTTTTTTCGTGTGGCGTGCACAGCCTAAAGTTGTTGGACAACTTGTTCTATTTGATCTTCCGTTTGTGCACGTCGAGTTGATTGCATTAGTCGAAACAGGGCGGACCACGTGAAGGTTGCAATCTTCCACCTCACTGAAGGTTATAAAGGAATGGTAATCAGCCCAGCTTGATAGATCCCTTGTCTACCACACTTACATTTGCAAACAGGTTTACAAATGTGATTTGATGTTCCAAACACTTCAGTACTCTGCCGCACCAAGGTATTCGATTGAAATGGCAGACTGAGATCAGCATGACAAAAGGAAAAAACATTTAATTGTCTTCAAGACATTCCTAGATTGTTCATATATTCAATTGCTATCCTGCCTGCCATACCTTTCTGATATATTCTGCTTATGGAATTTATCTGCACCATTTTAAGTGAGGTGGGCTATTCAGCACCCACTGCCTACTCTGCCATTCAATAAAATCATGGCACATTGGCAGTTTCCTTAATGCAAGCTATAAATCGAGGAATTAATACGTACCTCTTCCAAAACCATATCAATGGGCTTCCTAGAGTAAGGTGTCTCTGTTTCAAGAGCAACGAGTGCTAGGAGCTGAGCTTCACACATTGGTAGCACCTTTCCTCACAGCCGTGTCGTCAGCAAGGACTCCGTAAAGCAAGGACTCCGTAATGTGTCACCCCACAATATCTAGGGGTAGGCAATAGATAATAGGTGCAGGAGTAGGCCATCCGGCCCTTCGAGCCAGCACCGTCATTCAATGTGATCATGGCTGATCATCCCCAATCAGTACCCCGTTCCTGCCTTCTCCCATATCCCCTGACTCCGCTATTTTTAAGAGCCCTATCTAGCTCTCTCTTTAAAGCACCCAGAGAACCGGCCTCCACCGCCCTCTGAGGCAGAGAATTCCACAGACTCACAACTCTCTGTGAGAACAAGTGTTTCCCTGGGTTACACAAAAAGCTGGAGAAACTCAGCGGGTGCAGCAGCATCTAAGGAGCGAAGGAGATAGGCGACGTTTCGGGTCGAGACCCTTCTTCACTTCTTCAAGTGTTTCCCTGTCTCCGTTCTAAATGGCTTACCCTTTATGCTTAAACTGTGGCCCCTGGTTCTGAACTCCCCCAACATCGGGAACATGTTTGCTGCCTCTAGCGTGTCCAAATCCTTAAAAATCTTATATGTTTCAATAAGATCCCCTCTCAACCTTCTAAACTCCAGAGTGTACAAGCCCAGCCGCTCCATTATCTCAGCATATGACAGTCCCGCCATCCCGGGAATAAACCTTGTACAGGGAGTGCTGGGAAGGAATGAGTACATGTTATAGGAAACTGAGAACATGGATACCTGTAAGGTTATTGGTCTTAGTTCTAAAAACAGAAAGGCAGGTGAATATCTGAATGGTTAGAGATGGGCAATGAGAGAAGAAATTATACACCAACGTGTTTGGATGCAGCGAGCAGTTAAGGAGGCAAATGGTATGTTATCCTTCACTGCAAGAGGTTTCGAGTACAGGAGAAAGGATGCCCTGCTGCAGCTCTCCCGGCCCCTGGTGAGACTATCTGGAGCTCTGTGTGTACATTGGGCCTACTTTTCTGAAAGAGCCTGCTCGTGCCTTGGAGGGCGTACAGCAGAGGTTCTAGGATGACAGGACTGATGTGAGAGAGGAAATTAGGTCAATTAGCTGCATATACACCGGACTTTAGAATAATGCAAAAGGAAAACAATAACATTCTAACAAGACTAGAAGCCCAGGTGTGGAAAGGATGTTTCCAATGATGATGGAGAATTAGTGGTCACGGACACAGGGTGCAGGATGTGTCGTGTAGAACTGCAGTCAGGAGAAATATCTTCCTCTGGCAGATGATGCATCTGTGGGATTCTTCATGACCAAAGGCAGCGGAGGCCATGTCATTAAATATGTTCAAGAAGGAGGGAGATGTATTTCTGAAAGGGTTCAAGGGATATGAGGAGAAAAACCTTTTCAGCATTCTGAACCAGATGATGTACCATTATTACACTGCATGGTGGAACTGACCAAAGAGGCCAAAATGGTCCATTTCTGCTCCTTTGGGTTTCAGAGAATAACACATTTTTTAGTTTAGAGATACAGCAGGAAAAGAGGCCCTACGGCCCACCAAGTCCGCATTGACCAGAGATCATCCCCGCACATTAACACTATCCTACACGAGGGACATTATTTACATGTACACCAAGCCAACTAACCTACAAACCTGTACATCTTTGGAGTGTGGGAGGAAACCGAAGTTCTCGCAGAAAACCCCAGAGAACGTTCAAACTCCGCACAGACAGCACCCGTAGTCGGCATCGAGCGTGGGTCACTGGCGGTGTAACTCTACTGCTGCTGCCCCTAAACAGAAGTGTGGCTGAATCCTGTCAAAGAGCCGGGTGACGCAGCACAGGTTGGGAAGCACATGGCAGCATCATTCTGCAAAGGCCACTCATGCTGGGAAGTTGTCTAGGAGGTGTCCAAAGGGGCAAGAGTGTCTGCTGTGAATGTCTACTTCAGGGACCATTGTCATTGAATGTGTGGCAAGCAGTGGCGAATGCCGCAGCCAAAAGTTGCATTTGTCAAAAAATAGATTTGCCATTTTGCCAGTGAAGCCTTCTCTTGATCTGTAAAATGCAACGCTGAGTCGTTGTGTGGCATAACTCAGCAAAGGCAGCATGTAAAGATTCAAAGGCAGGGTATGTGGGAAATGGAGAAACAAAGAACTGCAGATGCTGGTTTACAAAGTAAAAGGCCTGTCCCACTTGGGCGTCATTTGCGCGTGATTTACGCGTCATCATTTATGCGACGCACGACACGTGCATTACGTGTGCAAGGCATGCATTACGCACGCAAGGCGTGCATTACGCACGCAAGGCGTGGATTACATGCGCATGGCGTGGATTACGTGCGCAAGGCTTGCATTACGCGCGCAAGGCGTGCATTACGCGCGCGTTACGCGCGCATGGTGCGTGGTGAGGCATGGTGGCGTAGGCAGTGCCGCGCGGTCGTGCGCGGCGCCCCAGGATTTTGGGATTCACAAAATCACCTGCGTGCGGCACGAATGACGCCCAAGTGGGATAGTCCCTTTAGACATAAAATGCTGGAGTAAAGGGCCTGTCTCACTTGGTGATTTTGCTGGTGTCATATCATTGTTGCCAAAAGATTTTGAACATTTCAAAATCCAGCGGCGACAAAATAAATGTTGGGCCACTTGAAAAAACACCGTGCGTCATACGTCATCACACCGCGTCACGCTGTGTATTTTACGCTTGAGGCTTTTGCTACAATTTCGGACTGTAAGAATAGAATCAAAGAATTGCTGATGCTGGTTCGTACCAAAGATAGACACAATGTGCTGGAGTAACCCAGCAGGTCAGGCTGCATCTCTGGAGCAAAAGGGAAGGTGATTTTTCAAGTAAGGAGTGTTTACTATCCTGAAGGCTGTTAGGGAAGAAGCTGATCCTCAACCTGGATGTTACAGTTTTAAGCCTCCTGTACCTTCTTCCCAATGGCAGGGGTGAAATGAGAGTGTGGCCAGGGTGGTGTGGGTCTCTGACGATGCTGGCTGCCTCTTTGGGGCAGCGACTCATGCAAATCCCTTCGATAGTTGGGAGGTCAGAGCCGGTGATGGACTGGGCAGTGTTCACAACCTTTTGCAGTCTTCTTCACTCCTGGGCATTCAAGTTGCCAAACCAGGTCAAGATGTAACCAGTCAATATGCTCTCTACTGTACACCTGTAGAAGTTCAAGAGAGGCCTCACTGACATACCAAATCTCCGTAATCTTCTCGGGAAGTAGAGGCGTTGATGTGCTTTCTTTATAGTTGCATCAGTGCGCTGAGTCCTGGAATGATCTTCACAAAAATGCACGCCCAGGAATTTGAAGCTTTTGACTCCCTCCACCATCGATAGTGTAGATGGTTTATATCCAACCAATAACATAGTTACCTCAGTACCATTAACCCTGCCTAGTTAACATAAATCATAATGCCTTCCCCTTCCTGGGTACAGTTCAGTAGAAGAATGCAGCCAGTGCTTGAGGATGTATGTAATACCCTGTGCTATCATTAAAAGATGTTGCACACTTTAAGAGTTTGTGAATTGCTTATTTACAGATATAAACAGGATTGTGGCTCCTCATCCTTTCTCTTCAAAAGTCCACAATCAGTTCCTTGGTCTTACGGACATTGGGAGCCAGGTTGTTGTGCTGGCACCATTTGGTCAATTGGTCGATCTCACTTCTGTACTCTGACTCATCATCATCTGTAATTTGTCCAACAGCGGTGGTGTCGTCGGCGAACTTGAAGATGGAGTTCGCACTGCGTCCGTCTACACAGTCATGAGTAGAGAGTGAGTACAGCAGGGGGTTGAGCACACAGCCTTGCTCCCATACCGATGGTTATTGAGGAAGAAGTTTGCTGCCAATTCGAACAGACTGTGGTCTGTTGATGAGGAAGTCGAGGATGAGGAAGTAAAGAAATATTTAGCTAAAGGTCACAGGTAAACATAGATGGATGCATCTGTATCTGGAAATATGAGGTTTAGGAGTGGCGACGTTGCCCTGGCAGCAGCGGCTCGCCTGCAGTACGTCTGTTTTTTCTTTTTATTTGTTGTTTTCTTGTCTTGTTTTTAGCATTAGTTTGAGTTATTATGTAGTGTATGTGTGTGGGAGGGGTGGGAGAAACGTTCTTAGTCTCTTCCTTTTGGGGGGACGTGACTTTTCTTGTCGTATCCCCCGTCTCCGTCTCCTCTGCGCTGAGGCCTATCGCGGAGCTGGCGGCCTCCAACTTTAACTGCGACCGGCCTCGAGGCTCAGAGCCAGCCAGGACTTACCAGCGCGGGGCTGGCTGACTTCGGGGCTGCGGCGGGTTCAGGCGTTCCGGCGGCCCGACTCGGAGCTGTGGCGGCTTTCCGGTGGCGGTGGCGGCGGCAGCG
The DNA here is from genome assembly GCA_035221665.1 of Okamejei kenojei. Lineage (NCBI taxonomy): Eukaryota > Metazoa > Chordata > Chondrichthyes > Rajiformes > Rajidae > Okamejei > Okamejei kenojei. The sequence goes on from CM069137.1 coordinate 93,531,581, forward strand.
ACTTCGGAGGCCCGGCTCGCGGGCCCAGTGGACGACATCGTCGGGAGCTCGCAGGTCACAGGTTGGTGACCTGTTTTTCCGGAGCTCCCGCGGCAACAGCTGCGTCCGCTGGACTGGAGGGCGGCAGCTTCGGCAGCTTCGACCGCCCCGGGCCGCGGAGTTGAACTGGCCCGCTCGCGGAGCGCGGTTCACCCGCGGGACTTATTTACATCACCCGGTGCGGTCACAACATCAGAGGCCCGGGTCGCCTCAGTGCGGAGGAAGAGGAAGAGGAAGAAGGGAAGAGACAAAGACAAGATTTTTGCCTTCCTCCACAGTGAGGAGGTGTCTGGTGAACTCACTGTGGTGGATGTTAAATATGTGTTTATTGTGTGTTTTTGTTATTTACTATATGTATGGCTGCAGGCAACGAAAATTCGTTCAGACCGCAAGGTCTGAATGACAATAAAGTTTTCCAAGTAGATTTCAGTGGTGATCTAAGTTGAAAGTGTGGTCTGCAATTCATTGGAGCCCGTTACCAGATCATGAAGAATCATGCTTTTGAACCAACCAATATTGTGCATCATTTTTATTTTTGTTCTGCTCTATAGTTCTCAATGTACAGCAGCAAACTGGAGTAACTGTTTGTCTTTTTACTTCAGGCTTGGTTTGTTAAAACACCTCTGGGCAAGATGAGAACAAAAGCAGCCACGGAATCAGAAAATGATGGAAAAGAGAAAGGCCAAAAAGGAAATGATGGAAAAAAAGGAAAGGAAGCAAAGAAAAAAGGAAAAACGAAAAAATAATATTCAGGTGTTTTTGAGACATTAGTTCCTTAATTATGCATTCATTATGAGTTGCAAGCATCCTGTACATACATGTGTAGTAAAGTTTGAAGATGTAATTGTATTATAATTAAGTTGATTCAAACTATGTAACAATTACTAATATACAAAGCTGTGCATGAAACCAATCCACTTAATTACTGTATTTACCAAATCGGGTAATACCAATTGATCACAAAGATGCCAGATTATGAAATGTATATTTTGGTAGCAAGAATAAAAGTTTGTTCCAACAAGAACTTACCACATGAAACCTGTTGTGGATGATGCAAGGCACAGGAAATCCACAGAAAAATGACATCCTGTCATTATTTGGTTTCATTTAACCAGCACAACAATATAAGGTGATTGCAAAATGCCCCAAAGATCCTTCAAGTATTTATGAAACCATAGGGTCAGAATAAGCGATCAGCACTTTAGGACACAGATGCTCAGATATTTCTACAGTAAAGGGTCTGTCCCACTTTCACGACCTAATTCACGACCTCTGCCAAATTTGCCCTTGAATCATACTCGCAACATAGTTGTCACAAGGTCGTAGGAGTCGTAGGAGGTCGTAGGTAGATCGTAGCAGGTCGTGATGCTAGTCCTAGGTACACATGGCATCAAGTAGGTCGGGGCGTTTTTCCTAGCCTGATTAAAAATGTTCACGAGTCAAAAGCGTCGTGAATTAGGTTGTGAAAGTGGGACAGGCCCTTAAGGGTTTTAAATCCTTGTAATTTTGTTCCTCAGAGAAAGCTCAATGATTAGTTATTGTAATCTGAAAACATAGAATTTTGTTTGCTCTGGAGTTTAGTTTGGCTTAGTTTAGTTTAGTTTAGTTTAGGAAACAGGCCCACTGGAGGTTCTGAGCTGCATGGAGAGGTTTAACAGGCTTTGACTATTCCCTAGACCACAGGACAATGAGGTGGGATCTGATAGAGGTGTATAAAATCATAAGAGGAATAGATCGGGTAGACACACAGAGTCTCTAGCCCAGGGTAGGGTATCCAGAAGCTGAGGGCATAGGTTTATGGTGAAGAGGCAGAGTAGACAGGAGAAGGAATGAATCGGCAGCTGGTGAGAGGGAGGGGAGCCCCAGGGTGACCGAACCTGCCCTGTTGTAGGTGGCGCCCCCAGTGGCAACAACGTGAGCCACAACAACAGCTGCATCAATAGACAATAGACAATAGGTGCAGGAGTAGGCCATTCGGCCCTTCGAGCTAGCATCACCATTCAATGTGATCATGGCTGATCATCCACAATCAGTGCCCCATTCCTGCCTTCTCCCCATATCCCCTGACTCCGCTATCTTTAAGAGCCCTATCTAGCTCTCTCTTGAAAGCATCCAGAGAACCTGCCTCCACCGCCCCCTGAGGCAGAGAATTCCACAGACTCACAACTCTCTGTGAGAAAAAGTGTTTCCTCGTCTCCGTTCTAAATGGCTTACTCCTTATTCTTAAGCTGTGGCCCCTGGTTCTGGACTCCCCCCAACATCGGGAACATGTTTCCTGCCTCTAACATGTCCAAACCGTGAACAATCTTATATGTTTCAATGAGATATCCTCTCATCCTTCTAAACTCCAGAGTTTACAAGCCCAGCTGCTCCATTCTCTCAGCATATGACAGTCCCGCCATCCCGGGAATTAACCTTGTAAACCTACGCTGCATCAACTGAACCGTGCGGTGAGTGAAGAAGGGCTTGATGGTGCACTCTCCGAAACTTGCAATCTCAGCAGCCAGGGAGGCAATACGAGTTGGAATCCATCTGCCGTAACCAAAATCCCTTACAAAGGGGTCCCAGTAAAATGAGGGTTTACTGCACTGAACTATGTTGTTGCTGATCATGTGTTTACAGAGTACTATGTTTACATATCTGTTGCTGCAAGTAAGAATTTCATTGTTCCGTTTCAGGACATAGGACAATAAAATAGAGTGGATAGAGTGGATGTGGAGAGGACGTTTCCACTAGTGGGAGAGTCTAGGACTAGAGGTCATAGCCTCAGAATTAAAGGGCGTTCCTTTAGGAAGGAGATGAGGAGGGATTTAGGTGGTGAATCTGTGGAATTCATTGCCACACAAGTCTGTGGAGGTCAAGTCAATGGATATTTTTAAGGCAGGGATAGATAGATTTGTGATTAGAAAATAGACAATAGACAATAGACAATAGGTGCAGGAGTAGGCCATTCGGCCCTTCGAGCCAGCACCGCCATTCAATGTGATCATGGCCGATCATCTCCAATCAGTACCCCGTTCCTAAGTACGAGATGTCACGGGTTATGGGAGGAAGGTAGAAGAATTGGGTTGAGAGGGAAAGATAGATCAGCCATGATTGAATGATGGAGTAGGCTCGTTGGCCTAATTCTGCTGCTATGTCTTATGAACTTATGAACATGAATAAAACAAACTTGACTCCAGACTATGCCAATCGATGAAAGTAGACAAAAATGCTGGAGAAACTAAGCGGGTGAGGCAGCATCTATAGAGCGAAGGAATAGGTGACGTTTCGAGTCGAGACCCTTCTTCAGATGATAATCTATGATGTAGGAAAGGTTATTGACGAAACCACAAGAGATGGCTAGTCTAGGGATCTGTCATGTGGACGTTCTGGAACTAAAGCAGAACTTAGCAGATGGTACAATAGTTCATCAAGGGTGTGAAGTGGATGATTTAGCAACGGCCACTCTGCAGTTGTGGAGTTGGAATGATTAACATGCAGCAAAAACAATCATCTATCATTTTAGTCAATTCAGATTTTCTCCTTTATTCCTTTCGTTACCAGGTTTCCTTCACACGGTGCTCAGACAACTTTTGTTTTGATATTGCTCTCATTCTACACCTGGAATTTAGATATATTTTTTCATGCAATATTGAGCTCTTGAGCCACGTGGTCCATGTGCTGATGTTCGTGTTGCACGCTCTCCCCGTGACCTACGTGGGTTTCCTCCGGGTGCTCCGGTTTCCTCCCACATTCCAAAGATGTACAGGTTTCCAGGTTAATCGGCTTCTGTAATAGTGTGTAGGATAGAACTAGTCAAGAGTCAAACTCTTCTAAACTCGCCAATTAGGTCGCCCAAGTGGGACAGCCCCTTTGGCCAGAATGGATTTGTCCTGCTTTTGGTTTAAAGGACATATTAGCTATTCTCCACAATGTCAGGTAGATGGCAGTGTAACCATGGCAAAGGGGTTATTTGCAATGGGAGTAATGGTTACAGCATTCAGACTTTCAGTGTTGCAGTCCAGATAATATTTGGTCCCGTGGCCTTTGTCCTGAGCTATTTTTCAACATTATGTGGAGTTATTTGATTTATCTCAAAAAATGGCATTCATGATGTGTAGGGTGGGACTGCAGATGCTGGTTTGAACCAAAGACAGACACAAAAAGTTGGAGTAGCAGTCAGCATCTCTGGAGAGAAGGAATGGGTGACGTTTCAGGTCGAGACCCTTCTTCAGACTGAAAAGGCCTCGACTTGAAACGTCACCCATTCCTTCTCTGCAGAGATGCTGCCTGTCCCTCTGAGTTATTCCAGCATTTTGTGTCTATCCTCGGTTTAAATCAGCATCTGAAGTTACTTCCTGCACATAAACCTGAGGTAATTTGTGTTTGGAGATTCTACTGAGAGGCCTCAGCTAGGTCGCGGCGTATTTTTCAAAATGTTAAAAGATGCCCGCGAGTAAAAAAAGGTCACCATGGAAAGAATCAATAATTTTTTACTCGTAGGTTTAGTCATAGTAGGTCGTAGTAGGTCGGTATGTTAGTCATAGGTAATCAAGGGTAGTCGAAGGTAGTTGTAGATAGTCTTCAACACAGTCGAAGGAGGTCGAAGGAAGTCTACTACATAATCAAAGGAGGTCTTCAACATGACATTTTTTCAAACTCTTCTAAACTCCTCTAAACTCGCCAATTAGGTCGCCCAAGTGGGACAGCCCCTTTACAAGTGTCATTGCCTAAGACCCTGCAATATTTAAAATGTTACATCTGAAATATTTACAGTACGTAATCTGATGTAGTTTAAATGTTGCCTTATAACTCAAGCCATGGACGCCATTTTAATTTCAACAATTTCTTAGCTATAATAAACAAGTGATGGACACACCAGGAAAACCTCAATCCCTGAACATTATTTTAATAATATAATTTTGGAACGTGCAATTAAAGTTCAAGTTCACATTTGGTACAGTGAAATTTGGGTTGCCATACAGCCATACGAATAAAAAAGAACACAGCACACGATATAACTTAACATGAACATCCCCACACAGCGGAATCAACGTTTTCCACTGTGAGGGAAGGCACCAAAGTTCAGTCATCCTCCTCTTTGTTGAGAGCATGTAAAAATTCACTGATGAAATTCTGCCAGATTCATTGGTCAGGTAGATAATATTTATCAGTCTGAAGAAGGGTTTCGACCCGAAACGTCGCCTATTTCTTTCGCTCCATAGATGCTGCCTCACCCGCTGAGTTTCTCCAGCAGTTTTGTCTACCATGTAATATTTAGAATGCTGTTCAAAACTGGGCAATCTAGAAAACCTATGAAATATTTAAGTGAAGAACGGCACAAAATCCTGGAGTAACTCAGTGGGACAGGCAGCATCTCTGGATAAAAGGAATGGTTGACGTTTTGGGTCCAGACCCTTCTTTAGACTGAGAGTCAGGGGAGAGGGAGACACAGGGATATGGAAGGGTAAGGCGTGAAACTGAGGCATCAAAAGGGACGAAGTTCTATGAAAATGTAGAATAGATGTTATTGTTAGCTAGGGGAAGGTGACAATGAAGAATACAAAGACAAAATTTAATCAGGAGGACAGCCAGACTGGCCGGAGAAATAGGATGGGGAAGGGATGGAAAGAGAGGGAAAGCAAAGGTTACTTGAAGTTCACTAAGTTACTCTAGTTAGAAGAGACCAAACTCAAGCTCGGCAATTGTTTCGCTGAACACCTCTGCTCAGTCCGCCTAAACCTACCTGAACTCACGGTTGCTAAACGCTATAACTCCCTCCTCCCATTCCACACTGTCATTTCTGTCCTGGGCCTCCTCCACAGTCAGAGTGAGGCCCAGCGCAAATTGGAGGAACAGCACCTCATATTTCGCTTGGGCAGTTTACACCCCAGTGGTATGAACATTGACTTCTCTAACTTCAAATAACCCTTGCTTTCCCTCTCTCTCCATCCCTCCCCAACCTAGTTCTCCGACCAGTCTGACTGACCCCTTGATTAAATTTAATCTCTGTACGCGTCATTGTCACTTTCTCCTAGCTAACAATGATCTATCCTACAATTCCTTGATCAGCATCCCCTTTGATGTCTCATTTTCACACCTTACACTTCCATATCTCTAGTCTCCCTCTCCCCTGACTTTCAGTCTGAAGAAGGGTTTCGACCTGTCATATCACCCATTCCTTCTCTCCAGAGACGCTGCCTGTCCCGCTGAGCTACTCCAGCATTTTGTGTCTATCTTCGGTGTAAACCAGCATCTTCAGTTCCTTCCTACACAGTCATGTGCTCCTTTCAGCCGTGTTTTTGTAAGGCTATAATATTCCAGCTCGACGAGACAATCAACATGCTGATTTTGTCCGCCGTATTGCAATGCTTATCAGGACAACGTTTGATTGCTTATACAGGTATATCTTTATTTATTGTGTTAAATCAGTTAGCCGTAACCACTAGAATGCTGATCCATCAGGTCATCAAGTCAAATCAAGTTGGCAAGTCAACTTTATTTCTCACATTCACATACAAGAAGTGCAGTGAATGAAAGTGGCAATGCCTGCGGATCGTGCAAAACAGCAGAAAAGAATAGAACCGAATCAGTATTTACATATTCGAAAAAAACCTAGCAATTTTCAAAAGTCTCAACACAACAGTAAATTCGTCCCTGGTGAGATAAGAGTTTACAGTCCTAATGGCCAGTGGGAAGAAACTCTGTCTCATCCTCTGTTTTCACAGCGTGACAGCGGAGGCGTTTGCCTGACCGTAGCAGCTGGAACAGTCCGTTGCTGGGGTGGAAGGGGTCCCCCATAATGTTGCTGCCTCTGGATCTGCACCTCCTGATGTATAGGTCCTGCAGGGGGGCGAGTGTAGTTCCCATAGTGCGTTCGGCCGAACGCACTACTCTCTGCAGAGCCTTCCTGTCCTGGGCAGAGCAGTTACCAAACCAGTTTGTGATGTTTCCAGACAAGGTGCTTTCTACAGCCCCAGAGTAGAAGCACTGGAAGATCCTCAGAGAGACTCTGAATTTCCTCAGCTGCCTGAGGTGGTAAAGGCGCTTGGTGTACATGGCTTTGCTGCAAATAACACGTTATCACTGCCATTATGCAAGATGGATTTCTATTAACTTGGAGAATCCCTTTTGGCAATCTTGTACGAGCCAGGTGAAAAATAGGAAGAAAGATATGTTCATTGTTAAAAATTATCAATTCTACTTAATTTCAAAATGTTTTAATGAAATATTAGCAATTAATATGTTCATAAGTGAAAGGAGCAGGATTAATTCAGGAGGACAGTTAATGTTGTGTCTTTATTTAAGAAGTCCGGCATGGTAAGTCAGGGAACTGGGCTGGTGAGCCGTTTAGTGGAGGGGATTGTGAGAGACAGGGTTGACATACATGTGAATATGCAAGGTCTGATAGTGGAGAGTCAGCGGGGCTTTATGTGCATTGGAAATCCTGTCTCAAATCGTGGTTTGACCTCCCCACTGTCGAAGGGATCTATCGTAGTCGCTGCCTCAAAAAGACAGCCAGCATCATCAAAGACCCACACTATCCTGGCCACACACTCATCTCACCACTGCCACCTGCAGGAGCCTGAGAGCTGTAACATCCAGGTTCAGGAACAGCTTCTTCCCTACAGCCATCAGGCTATTAAACATGACAACGAATAAGCTCTGAGCTCTGACCTGCAAAAGACGATATTATTATTGCACTATATTTGTTATTTATTGAATTTTTTATTTTTTTTCCTCTTCCCCCGTTATGTACTATGTTTACATATTCACATGTTCTGTTGTGCTGCAGCAAGTAAGAATTTAATTGCCCCATCTGGGACATATGGCGATAAAACACCCTTGACTTTTCTCTTGAATTCGATTGAGTTTTCGAAAAGATGACCAAGAGTTCTACAAGGCCAGGGTCGGAGCTGCTGGCCACATGGACTTTCGCAAGGCCTTTGACAAGATTCCCCTGTGGTAAGCTGTTCAGGAGATTAGATCACACGGGATCCAGGGTGAGCTGGACAACTGGAGACAAAATTGGTTTGATGGTGGGAATCAAAGAGCAGAGGTGGACGGTTGTTCTGGAATCCACGGTGTTGCAGGGATTTGTTTTGCTCCTGTTGTTCACCATTCTTCTGAATGATTTGGATGAGAATGCAGTTGGTATGATCAGTAAGTTTGTATAATAGAACAGCAAATTTGATTGTAACAGCATAGGTTCTGGGATCTGGATCAATTGAAAAGGTAGGCCGAGGCTACTGTGTAGACTGAAAGTAGTCTAAAAGTAGATTGAGGGGTCCAGGCGAGGGACTGGGAAGGGTGGTTGAAATAGGATGGGCGGGGGAGGAGGAGGAGGAGGTACTGTTTTTAGGTTAGTTATCAAAAATTGGAGAATTCAATGGTCAACAGAAAGGTTGTTGTGGGAATGGGAGGGGGAATTAAAGTGATTAGCAACGAGGAGATAACGTAGGCCTCGGTGGACTGAGCAGAGGTGTTCAATGAAACAATCACCGATACCTGCTTAGTCTCGCTGATAAAAAGGAGTCCACACCTGGAACAGCGGATGCAGTAGATGAGGTTGGAGGAGGTGCAAATGAACCTCTGCCTCGCCTGAAAGGACTGTCGGGGTCCATGGACGGAGTCGAGGGAGGAGGTATAGGGACAGGTGTACCTGGGGAGTGGGTGGTTTGGGTGGGAAGGGATGAGTTGACCAGGGAGTTGCGGAGGCAACGGTCTCTGCGGAAATTGGAAAGGGGTTACAGCATTCAGACTTTCAGTGTTGCAGTCCAGATAATATTTGGTCCCGTGGCCTTTGTCCTGAGCTATTTTTCAACATTATGTGGAGTTATTTGATTTACCTAAAAAAATGGCATTCATGATGTGTAGGGTGGGACTGCAGATGCTGGTTTGGAGGAAGATGCAGCTGGTGGCGGGATCCGGTTGAAGGTGGTGAAAATGTTGGAGGATTCTATGCTGTATGCGACAGCTGACGGGGTGAAAGGTGAGGACGAGGGGGACTCGGTCCCTGTTGCGACTGTTAAGCTACCCAAGCGGAACACAAGGTCCTTTTGTCCAGCTTGTTTACGGCTTCACTCTGGCAATGGAGGAGGCCCTGGGACCTTGGGTAGGAAAGGATGAGTGAACCAAGACGTTGCAGAAGAAGCAACTGGTGGTGGATGACGACAAAGATGGTGGAAATGGAAATGTCAGAGAATAATATGTTTAATGCGGAGGCTTGTGGGGTGAATTATGAGGAATAGCGGAACTGTACCTTTGTTCCATTGTGGGAAGATGGAGTGAGAGCTGAATTATGGGGAATTATGAATTATGAGGTGATGGTGAGGGCCCCATCTAAGACAGCAGGTGGGAACTCATTTTCCGTCTATGAGAAGACGGACAAAATTCTGAAGGAACTCAGCGGGACGGGCAGCATCCCTGGAGAAATGGAATGGGTGAGGTTTCGGGTCTGAAAAGGGTCTCGACTCGAAACGTCACCCACTCCTTCTCTCCAGAGATGCTGCCTGTCCCGCTGAGTTACTCCAGCCTTTAGTGTCTGTCGATGTACCTGTCGAATTGCTTCTTAAACGCTGCGATTGTCCCTGCCTCCACTACCTCCACTGGCAGCTGGGAATGGGAGACGTCTCGGGTCGAGATCCATCTACGAGGGCTAAGGCCTAACGGGCACGAATATTGCATTTTCCAATTTTAGATGACCTGACTTGCAAATAACTCCCCCTCCCCTTCCTCCACGTTTCTTTTCTCCCACTCTTTCTTGTATCCCACCTGGTTGCATAGCCAACACCTCTCTTCCACCACAATCAGTCTGAAGAAGGACCCCAATCCAAAACATCACCTATCCACACTATCCAGAGATGCTGCCTGACCCACTGAGTCACTTCTGCACTTTGCTTCTTCTTTTGTTGTTACAGTTGTACAGGACATTGGAGCCTCACCAATGTTTTCGGTTTTGGTTACCTTGTTTACCGGAAATATGTTGTTAAGCTGGAAAGGGTGCCGAGAAGATTTCTGAGGATGTTGCCAGGATTCGAGGGGCCAGAGCCACAAGTAGAGAGAGAGGTTTGGCAGGCTAGGACTTTATTCTTTTTTTTAGTGTCTCCAGATAATCATCAAATTATCTCGACACTAACTTTTCAAACGACTGTGTTACAATCCTTACAAATATTCTAAATAACTACTATACAACTATGTCCCCCTCTATCACCTCCCGGGTGCGGACGTAACCCCGGTAAAAGGACAAGCGTCCGGCCCGGGCAAAGCCATCTTCCGCCTGGCGCCGTGACTCGCGAATGGCCAGCTTGGCCAGGCCTAGGAGCAACCCAACCAGGACATCCTCAGCCCTGCCCTCTCCCTAGATCCCGTCACCAGTCCTCCGGTCGCTGACTGCAGAGCCACTCCTCCCCCTACAGACCCTGGGTGGAGTGGCGGTGCCCCTTGCCCTCCAGACCCAGGACTTTATTCCTTGGGGTGCAGGAGAATGAGGTGTGATCTTATAGAGGTGTATGTTATGAAGGGAAAAGATAGGGTAAATGCTCAGCATCTTTAAAGCAGAGTAGGGGAACCAAGCAACAGAGGTCACAGGTTAAAGTAGATTGGAACGATGTGAAGATAGGTGACCGAGGAGAATCTTTTTCACATAGTGGGTGGTGGATACATGGAACGAGTTGCCATATGAGGTAGTTGAGGCAGGTACATGGATAGGAAAGGTGTAGGATATGGACCAAAAGCCGGCACATGGGACTAGTGTGGACGGGGCATCTTTGTTGATGAGGGCATGTTAGACCGGACCTGTTTCCATGCTCTAAGACTCTATCAACCTATTTGGTTTCTTCAAAAAAAAAACTATTGGATTCACGTGACATGAGCTTCTACATACAAAACCATACTGAACCCAATCAGGCCCTGTCTATCAATATGCATATATCTTATCCCTCAGAATACTGGAGCTCAACGATCTATAGGTCGCTGAGTTTTCCTCACAGCCCTTCTTAAGTTGTGGCTTTACCTTGCATTAAACAGCATCCCCTTATCATGTATCCATACACTGCAAATGGATCAATTTTAATCATGAATGAATGAATAAGTTTATTGGCCAAGTATGTGCACATACAAGGAATTTGCATTGGTGCTCCGCTCACAAGTAACAACACGACAGACAGTAAACAATTAAGATTGACACATAAAACATCATGTCTCGCCTTTCTATTGACTGGTTTGCACGCAACGAAAGCTTTTCACTTTACCTCGGGACATGAGGCAATTAACTAAACTGTAACTTTGATTCAATTTTATTGTCATTGTCTTCAAGTAAGAGACAACGAAATGCTATTTCCCACACAGTCATACGAGCAAGAACCACAAAAACACAGAACACAGTAGTCCACAACACAAACATCCCCACAGCAGCACCAAAGTTCCCCACTGTGAGGGAAGGAACCAAAGTCCAGCCAACCTCCTCGCCGATGTTCCCCAATGTTCACCCGTGGTCGGGGCCTCCCGAGCCCCCCGCAGTCGCCGCTACGGGCGGCCCGATGTTCAGGCCCTCTCGCCGGGAATGATGGAACCCCGAAGTCAGGTGGAAGAACATCCACAGCTGCCTGGAGCCCTGAATCGGCCACCTCCCACCAGAGTCTACGGCTCCCGAAGTCCACAGGCCACACTGGGCGGAGATTCACCCCTGGTGGTCCCTGCCAAAAGGTCCCAGGACTCCGCGATGTTGGTCAGCTCAAAAGGCCGCGCCAATCCAGCTTGTAGGCCGCGAGGAGGGGGGGCGAGGGCGCGACTCGGATAATAGTCGCATCCTCGCCAGGAAGTGACTGAAGGACGGTTTCCCCCCTTACCACACCCCCCTCCCCCACATAAAACACACAAAAAAACCCAAAACATGCTTTAAACATACTAAAAATAAAAAAGATAAAAAGACAAACAGACTGCAGGCGGAGGCAGCCATCAACAGCGCCACTGGATGTTGATGCATTAATCACCATCCAGTCTTCCAGCACGTCACTCATGTCCAATGGTGATTCATATGTCTGCAATTTGTTCCCTAGTTTCATGCAGTGTCTGATCGGAGCCGGGAGATTTGGAGTCATACAGCTCAGAAACAGGTCGGATAGCTCTACATGTCCCAGACAACCGAGCTGCCTCATCTACAGTAGGCCCACCTGCCCACATTTGGCCTTTCAACCTTTCTTCCATGTTCCTGTCTATATTTTCAATGTTGTTATAGGATCTGCCTCAGCTGCCTCCACTACGGTCAGGTCGGGGTGGAGTTCCCCCCGCCACGGGTACCATGTAATCCCGTGCTACCTGCTCCATGGTCGGACAGTCGGCCACTAAACCATCTCCCCCACCTGGTTTGCCAGGTGAGGAAGGGGCGGTGGACCCCCAGCAGGACCAAAAACAAGACCTGTCAACGGGCAGGTGAGCTGCTAGCTTCAACTTCAGTAGAAGTTGCGATCACTGTCGTACATAGCGTTGTAAGGCACCTTGCCCGTTGATGTTTTCAACCATGATGATGATGCATCCACTGGCAGCTTGTTCCTGAAACCGACCACCCTTTGTGTAAAAAAGTTACTTCTTCAGGATCACTGTTCCCAAAATTCTCTTCCACTGAAACATCATTCACCTAGTCACTATATGTGAAAAAGTTGCCTCTCAGATTCCTATTAAATCTTTTTCGTGTCACCTTAAATCTATGTCCCCTGGTACTATAGAGACAAGATCCACTTTGGGCAAGAGTCTGTGTGCATCTACCCGATCTATTCCTCTCATTATCTTATACACTTCTATAAGACCACCCCTCATCCTCCTGTGCTCCAAGGAATAGAGTCCCGGCCTGCTCAACCTCTCCCTATAGCTCACGCCCGCTTGTCCTGGCAACATCCTTGTAAATCTTCTCTGTACCCATTGCATCTTGACAACATATTTCCTATAACATGGTACCAGAAATGAACACAATACTTAAATGCAGCCTCACCAATATCTTATACAATTGCAACATGACCCCCCCAACCTCCATACTCAATACTCTAACTGACAAAGGCTAATGTGCCAAAAGCATTTTTGACCACCCTATCTACCAGTGACTTTCCAAAATGTAACACCTCACATTTCTCTGCATTCAATTCCATCAACCATTCCTCCGCCCACCTGGCCAATCGATCCAGATCCTGCTGCAATCGTTCACAACCATCTTCACTATCTACAAAACCACCCACTTTTGTATCATCAGCAAACATGCTAATCTTGCCCTGTATGTTCTCATCCAAATCATTGATGTAGATGACAAACAGTAACGGGCCCAGCACCGAACCCTGAGGCACACCACTAGTCACAGGCCTCCAATCCGAGAAGCGACCTTCCACCATCACCCTCTGCTTCCTCCCGTGAAGCCAATTTTCTGTCCATTCAGCTATCTCTCCTTGGATCCCATGGATCTATCCTTCCAGAGCAGCCTACCATGCGGAACCTTGTCGAACGCCTTACTGAAGTCCATGTGCATAACATCTACAGCTCTGCCCTCATCGACCTTGGTCATATTTTCAAAAACGCGATCAGATTCGTGGGACATGACCTCCCACGTACAAAACCATGCTGACTATCCCTAATCAGACCTGGTCCATCTAAATGCCTGTATAACCTATCCCTCAGAATACTCTCGAATAACTTTCCAACTACAGATGTTCAGCTCATTGGCCTAAAGTTCCCAGCAATTTCCCTGCAGCCCTTCTTGAATAGAGGCACAACATTTGCCACCCTCCAGTCTTCCGGCACCTCGCCTGTATTTATATCTGATCAGGCCTTGGAGATTTGTCTACTTTCGTACACGATACACCTTCAGCACCTCTTCGACCGTAACATTGACTGCTCTCAAGACACTTCCAATGATGGTCCAAGTTCCACTGACCTATCTTTCTCCACGGTAAATACAGGTGCTGTCTGTACAGAGTTTGTATATTCTCCCTGTGACCATGTGGGTTTACTCCGAGATCTTTGATTTCCTCCCTCACTCCAAAGACGTGCAGGCTTGTAGGTTAATTAGTTTGGTATACATGTAAATTGTTCCTAGTGTGTGCGGGATGGTGTTAATGTGTGGGGATCGCTGGTCGGTGTGGACCCGGTGGGCTGAAGGGCCTGTTTCCGCGCTGCATCACTAAACTAAACTAAACTAATCTGCGGTTCCAGGTGTGGACAAGCGCAGGCTCTGCGGTCGTTTCACTGAACACCTGTGCTCAGTCCAACTAGGCCTACGTGATCTCCCAGTTGCCAAACATTTTAACTCCCCCTCCCATTCCCACACTGACCTTTCTGTCCTGGGCCTCCTCCATTGTCAGAGTGAGGCCCGATGCAAATTGGAGGAACAGCACCTCACATTTCACTTGGGCAGCTTACACCCCAGTGATATGAATATTGACTTCTCTAACTTCAAGTAACCCTTGCTTTCCCTCTGTCTCCGTCCAGCCCCCAACCTAATCATACTGCTAGTTTCACCGTTTGTTCCCTTCATTATCACATCTTCCACAGCCATCATGGCCTCCACGTTTTCATGCCTCTGGTTCCCCTTTCCCGTGACTCAGTCTCAAGAAGTGTCTCGGCCCAAAACATCGTCCAGTCCGTTTCTCCAGAGATGCTGTCTGACCCGCTGGGTTACTCCAGCTTTTTGTATCTATCTTTAGTGTAAATCAGCATCTGCAGTTCCTTCCTAAACTGCTTCCAATGATTCGTGTCTGTGGCCACCTTGTGACCTCTTTTCCCTCTCTTTGGTTTATCTCCCTGGCCCATGATACTATTGCAAGGAAGGTATATCCCAAGGTAGACCCAAAGTGCTGGAGTAACTCAACGAGTGAGGCAGTATCTCAGGAGAGAAGGAATGGGCGACGTATCGTGTCTCGACCCGAAACGTCGCCCATTCCTTCTCTCCAGAGATGCTGCCTCACCCGCTGAGTTACTCCAGCATTTTGGGTCTGCCTTCGATTTAAACCAGCAACTGCAGTTAGACAATAGACAATAGACAATAGGTGCAGGAGTAGGCCATTCAGCCCTTTGAGCCAGCACCGTCATTTAATGTGATCATGGCTGATCATCCCCAATCAGTAGCCCGTTCCTGCCTTCTCCCCATATTCCATGATTCCACTATTTTTAAGAGCCCTATCTAGCTCTCTCTTGAAAGTATCCAGAGAACCTGCCTCCACCGCCCTCTGAGGCAGAGAATTCCACGGACTCACACATAAGTAAGTGGATAGATATATGGACTCTGAGTGCGGACTACAAATGGTCGGCACGGACTCTGTTTCCGTGCTGTAATTGTTATATGGTTATATGGATACAAGGCATATTCCGCATCTGAACTCAAATATAAAATCTCCTGGCCGGCTGAGCTCAGCCCTTCTTTCAGAAGTTTCAGGAAGATTGTGACATCCTAACCAGGAATGTTTACTTTAATTTAGTTTAGTTTAGAGATATAGGATGGAAACAGGTCCTTTGCCCCAATGAGACCAGGCTGACCAGCGATCCATACACTAGTTTTATCCAACACACCAAGAATAATTAACAGTAGACAATCAGCCTACTAGCCTGCACGTCTTTGGAGTGTGGGAGGAAACCGGAGATCCCGGAGAAAGTCCACACGGTCACAGGGAGAACTTGCAAAATATGTACAGACAGCACGCATAGTTAGGATCAAACCTGGGTCTCTGGTGCTGTGAGGCAGCAACTCTACCGACCAGTGAAGGCTTTCCTTACCAAATGGCTTCATTAGATAGACACAAAATGCTGGAGTAACACAGCTGGACCATCTCGACCCGTAACGTCACCCATTCCTGCTCTCCAGAGATGTTGCCTGTCCCGCTCAGTTACTCCAGCATTTTGTGTCTATCTTCGGTTTAAACCAGCATCTGCAGTTCCTTCTTACAAAGAGGCTTCATTACCATTCCATATACTTGCATTGCCACTTACAGAGGGCTATTGTAAATAAGCAATTCACAAACTCTTAAAGTGTGCAACATCTTTTAATGATAGCACAGGGTATTACATACATCCTCAAGCACTGGCTACATTCTTCTACTGAACTGTACCCAGGGAGGGGAAGGCGTTATGATTGATGTTAACTAGGCGGGGTTAATGGTACTGAGGTAGCTATATTATTGGTTGCATATAAACCATCTACATCCTTCCCCTTAGAAAATCAAAACAGATTGTTGTCACAACAACAGAATTAAACAGCAGAATTAAACAAAATCGCCGTAGCGAACAGGTGGCTTGCTGATCCGGCCCGAGCGCGTACGGATGTCTCCCCCTTCCCCCGAAAGAGCAGAAGAAACAGGAGGACACGAGGCAGCTGGGGAACCAGGGAAGGGCGGTGGGGTGGGAGAAACAGGAGAGTGAGAACCGCGACCGGCAACAGGGGACCCGCGCAGAGGGGAACCGGGTGCTCGATATGGGGATCGAGGCATGCAGGGAACACTGGCTGGGACGGCAGCCGGCTGCTGGTATGAGAGTGGCGGGGCATAGGGCCCCGGGGGCTGCGGCTTCGGCTCATTAACCGCAAGCAGGTGTTGTCGGCTTCTCCGGTAGATGGTTCCCTCATAGTCGACCAGATACGAACGAGGTGAGTCAGCCACCCCAACCACGGTAGCCAGACGGGAGTGACCACCGGCGGTCTGCAACCGAACAACCTGTCCAGGCAACAGAGGATCGAGTGGTCTGCACGTCCGATCGTGGGAACGCCGCTGGCTGTCATGTTTCTCTTGAATTCGCCTCTGCACGGAGGCGGGCTCCAGCACCCGAGGTTGCAGCTGGCGCTGGGCAATCATAGAAACATTGAAATTAGGTGCTGGAGCAGGCCATTCGGCCCTTCGAGCCTGCACCGCCATTCAATATGATCATGGCTGATCATCCAACTCAGTATCCTGTACCTGCCTTCTCTCCATACCCCCTGATCCCTTCAGCCACAAGGGCCACATCTAACTCCCTCTTAAATATGGCCAATGAACTGGCCTCAACTACCTTCTGTGGCAGAGAATTCCACAGATTCACCACTCTGTGTGAAAAACGATTTTCTCATCTCGGTCCTAAAAGACTTCCCCCTTATCCTTAAACTGTGACCCCTTGTCCTGGACTTCCCCAACATCGGGAACAATCTTCCTGCATCTAGCCTGACAACGCCTTAAGAATTTTGTAAGTCTCTATAAGATCACCCTCAATTTTCTAAATTCCAGCGAGTACAAGCCGAGTCTATCCAGTCTATTCATATGGAAGTCCTGCCATCCCAGGAATCAGTCTGGTGAACCTTCTCTGTACTCCCTCTATGGCAAGAATGTCTTTCCTCAGATTAGGAGACCAAAACTGTACGCAATATTCCAGGTGTGGCTCACCAAGACCCTGTACAACTGCAGTAGAACCTTCCTGCTCTTGTACTCAAATCCTTTTGCTATGAATGCCAACATACCATTTGCTTTCTTCACAGCCTGCTGCACCTGCATGCCTACTTTCAATGACTGGTGTACCATGACACCCAGGTCTCGCTGCATCTCCCCTTTTCCTAATCGGTCACCATTCAAATAATAGTCTACCTTCCTGTTTTTGCCACCAAAGTGGATAACCTCACATTTATCCACATTAGACTGCATCTGCCATGCATTTGCCCACTCACCCAGTCTATCCAAGTCATCCTGCAGCCTCCTAGCATCCTCCTCACAGCTAACACTGCCCCCCAGCTTCGTGTCATCACAAACTTGGAGATGTTGCATTTAATTCCCTCATCCAAATCATTAATGTATATTGTAAATTGCTGGGGTCCCAGCACTGAGCCTTGCGGCACCCCACTAGTCACTGTCTGCCATCCTGAAAAGGACCCGTTCACTCCTACTCTTTGCTTCCTGTCTGCCAGCCAGTTCTCTATCCACATCAATACTGAACCACCAATATCGTGTGCTTTAAGTTTGTATACCAGTCTCTTGTGTGGGACCTTGTCGAAAGCCTTCTGAAAGTCCAGATACAACACATCCACTGCTTCTCCCTTATCCACTCTACTAGTTACATCCTCAAAAAATTCAATAAGATTCGTCAGACATGATTTACCTTTCGTAAATCCATGCTGACTTTGTCCAATGATTTCACCACTTTCCAAATGTGCTGCTATCCCATCTTTAATAACTGACTCTAGCAGTTTCCCCACTACCGATGTTAGATTAACTGGTCTGTAATTCCCCGTTTTCTCTCTCCCTCCCTTTTTAAAAAGTGGGGTTACATTAGCTACCCTCCAATCCTCAGGAACTACTCCAGAATCTAAAGAGTTTTGAAAAATTATCACTAAGGCATCTGCTATTTCTGGGGCTACTTCCTTAAGTACCCTGGGATACAGCCTATCTGGCCCTGGGGATTTATCGGCCTTTAATCCATTCAATTTACCTAACACCACTTTCCGGCTAACCTGGATTTCACTCATTTCCTCCATCTCATTTGACCCGCGATCCCCTGCTGTTTCCGGCAAATTACTCATGTCTTCCTTAGTGAAGACTGAACCAAAGTAGTTATTCAATTGGTCTGCCATGTACTTGTACCCCATGATCAATTCACCCGTTTCTGACTGCAAGGGACCTACATTTGTTTTAACTAATCTTTTGCGCTTCACATATCGATAAAAACTTTTGCACTCAGTTTTTATGTTTCCTGCCAGTTTTCTTTCATACTCCATTTTCCCTTTCCTAATTAAGCCCTTTGTCCTCCTCTGTTGGTCTCTGAATTTCTCAGACCCGGTGGGCTGAAGGGCCTGTTTCCGCACTGTATCTCTAACCAAAACTAAACTAGTATGCCATGAAGTATATACTTTCTCTTTAGATTTGATCTCCCAAATGGCAACTGCTTACACTTGCTCGGATTAAACTCTATCTGCTATTTATCTGCTCATTAATACGGTAGTTCTAGCAGAAGATTTTGCTTCGTAGCTTCTTGGGAGCGGCACTGTGGCGTAGCGGTAGGGTTGCTGCCTTACAGTTCCAGAGACATGGGTTCAATCCTGACTGTGGGTGCTATCTGCAAGGAGTTTGGACGTTCTCCCCGTGACCTGTGTGGGTTTTCTCATGGTTTCCTCACACACTGCAAAGACGTACAGATGTGTCAGTTAATTGGCTTCAGTAAAAAAAATTGTAAATTGTCCCTAATGTGTGTAGGATAGTGTTAGTCTATGGGTGATCACTGGCCGGCGTGGACTCAATGGGCCGAAGGGCCTGTTTCCGTGCTGTATCTCAAAACTAAACTAAAACTGATACAGGGATGGAAGGAGAAGAGGAGAAAAGCATCTAGAAGAACTGTGATATTTTATGTCAATGCTGCATATAATATTCCATAAATAATAATAATTCGAGAATATTGTTTGAGTCATTATTTGCTGATTCTACTTCTGCTAACTAATTCTGCAAAATGTGGAGGCACTGAAGATAGACACAAAATGCTGGAGTAACTCAGAGTGACAGGCTGCATCTCTGGAGAGAAGGAATGGGTGACGTTTCGGGTCGAGACCCTCCTTAAGACCAATTGTAGTTTACCGTGGATCTCAGATGCTTGTTTACTCGTTAAAAGGGCGAGAATTGAAATTCTAACACAGAGAGTGGCGATATAGTACTCCAGCAGTATTTTATCCTGAAGGACAGAAGTGGCTGAATATGGTCAGTGATCATGCAAAGGGTGGTGGGTGTATGGAACGAGCTGTCAGAAGAAGTAGTTGAGGCTGGGACTATCCCAACATTTAAGAAGAAGAATTAGGAATTAAGAATTAAGAATTAAGAAGAAGTCTGAAGAAGTGTCTTCTCTCCAGAGATGCTGTCTGTCCCACTGAGTTACTCCAGCATTTTGTGTCTATATCCAACATTTAAGAAACATTTAGACAGGTACATGGATAGGACAGGTTTGGATGGATATGGACCAAATGCAGGTGGGACTAGTGTAGCTGGGACATTGTTGGCCAATGTGGGCAAGTTGGCCTGTTTCCGTATTGTATCATTCATTGCCTTCTCAAGGACAAAGGTGAATAGAAGAGTGCCCGCCTGGTCAATGATGCCTATATCGCTTATGTGAACACGACTGAGATACCCAATGACCATTACATACCTTGCGCACCTTGGATTTCATAAACTTGAAAACTCCCATTGTTATTCTGTCGCAATATAGTAAAAGTAATTAACCTGGAACGCAGTGATTACAAAACAGGAAGTTGACGCGTCACTCTGTACAAAATAAATCTTTCAATCATGCTTTTGATAATTGGCAAGAATTCCTGGGACATAAAGGAGTTGAGCAATTTTCCAGTTCTCTACATCATTGTGGTATTATTCGTGGGATTTTTTTTTGAGGTCCAGGCTATATAAACGTGAAATCAAACACTGCAACCAGAACATCTTCAGCCATGTATAGTTGTAAAATGAAAACCATCCTCTTTGTTTTTGCTGCAGTCCACATCTTCTACACCTCTGGCAAGTACTGAAACAAGCTGTCAATGGACTAGCCTAGAGTTCAATCTAGCAAAAAAGTTAGCAAATATAATTTTGCATCATGAAATATTCGACTGTAATTCATGGGAAGGTAATTGCATTTTGACACAGAGCAGTAGATCAAAATCTTTGTCTAAAGAGATAGGTTTTAAGGAACATGTCATGGTGCAGAGAGTAGGAGGCAGAGACATTACTCAAAGATATATTGTTCTTGAAATCTGTTTTTGTTTCAGCGGAATCATGTGCAAATTCAACCTTTCCAATTGTTGAAAATGCTACAATTGCACAGGTGAACATGGACTCCTCAAACACCAATCTCTTTACTACTACAAGATGTGAAGTTCTCAACGTAAGTGCATTTCATTTCGCGGTTAATTTTTACCTCCTGCCAAAATGTATTAAATGACACGAACATGCGTTTCTTCTCCTGTACTTGTTCTACTAGTTTTAAAACAGTTGCGGAAAAGTCCAGAAATAGTCTACGCATGTGGCAAGGTGAATGTAATGGTGTTAGACAGGAGTTTGTAAAAGTTACAAACTTTTACAGGAGTTTGATTGGAGTTGGTTGTTTATGTGCCAAGAAGCATCTGCAAAGAGGAGGATTTCAAAACTGAGATATTGGGAGCCCATGATGTTCATGTATCTGACAGTTAAAATCAAGGCAGGCTAGAGTGGGGACCACCAGAATACAAGTGCCATTGAAACTCTTATAGAAGGATTTTATAGAAATATATAAAATTCTTCAGTGATTGGACAGACTAGATGCAGGAAAAATGTTCCCGATGTTGGGGGAGTCCAGAACCAGGGGTCACAGTTTAAGAATAAGGGGTAGGCCATTTAGGACAGAGATGAGGAAAGCCTTATTCACCCAGAGAGTTGTGAATCTGCGGAATTCTCTGCCACAGAAGGCAGTCGAGGCCAATTCACTGGATGTTTTCAAGAGAGAGTTAGATATAGCTCATCGGGCTAAAGGGATCAAGGGATATGGGGAGAAAGCAGGAATGGGGTACTGATTTTGGATGATCAGCCATGATCATGTTGAATGGCAGTGCTGGCTCGAAGGGGAGAATGGCCTACTCCTACACCTATTTTCTATGTTTCTATGTTTCAATTGGCAGACGGAAGAAGGGGGCATGGCTCAGGAACTGGCAACCTAGAATTAAGTGATCCCTGCAGGAGTATAGGGGATAGACACAAAAAGCTGGAGTAACTCAGCGGGTCAGGCAGCATCTCTGTAGAGAAGGAATAGGTGGCATTTTCGGGTCGAGACCCTTTTTCAGACTGTCAGGGGAATTGAAATGAGTGTTACGGACGGTGATGTAGAGAGATATAGAACAAATCAATGAAAGATATGCAAAAAAGTAACGATGATAATGGAAAGGCTATTGTTAGCTGTGGGCTAGGTGAAAACGAGTTACAGACAAAGACTCAACAAGACGACTGAAGCTGATACGACAGGTGGGGGAGGGATGGAGAGAGAGGGAATGAAGGGGTTACTTGAAGTTAGAGAAATCAATATTCAGCATAATATCAGTATAGGGGATGCAGGAATATACTTAATAAGGATGTCAGGAAGTAAAAGGGTAGATTGGCAGAAAAAAATAGAAAATCCAAAGAGATTTAAATAAGTATATTGTGAAAAAGATTAACTAGGGAGAGAATAGGGCATCTCAAAGAGGAACATGGGCATCCATTTGTGGAGCTGCAGGAGGTGGGCAAGGTCATCAATGAAAATTTCACCTTTGTGGAGAAAGATATTAGAAACATAGAAAATAGGTGCAGGAGTAGACAATTCAGCCCTTCGAGCCAGCTCCTCTATTCAATATGATCATGATTGATCATCCAAAATCCATAACCCGTTCCTGCTTTCTCCCCATATCCTTTGATTCCGTTAGCCCTAAGAGCTAAATCTAACTCTTTCTTGAAAGCCTTGAGTGAATTGGCCTCCACTGCCTTCAGTGGCAGAGAACTCCACAGATTCACAAGTTTAAGACGAGGGAACTGGTAGAAATTACCAGGGACGTCTTGCTGCCAAGTTAATCTCATCTCCTTGCACGTAATCCTTCATCCTTCCCTGCATATCTACGTGCCTATCTAATAGTCTCTTAAGCACCACCGTGCTTTGGTGTTCCACCACTACCCCCAGCACCAAGACCCTGTCACCCACTGCTAACTGTTTAAAGACCAATGTGCCCCAATTAAACGTTCCCCCTCTGAACTTAAAGCTCATCTGTAGTCCTTGACATTTCCACCCTGAGAAAATACATCCAAGAACATTGTGGGAAGTGACCGAGAAAAATACTCTGAGTGTGGCTGAGAAATATGCGTCGCTGTTAGTCCAGGTGAGTGTTGGTGAGATTGGAGGTGGCTAATATGCTACATTTATTTAAGAAGGTATTCGCCATTCACTCTATCCAGGCCTTTCACTATTTGGTCATTTTCAATGAGGTCCCCCCTCATCCTTCTAAATTCCAGTGAGCAATGGCCCAGTGCCGTCAAACGCTCATCATATGTTAACCAAAGCTAAACGTCCCAAGGTAACCCGTGTATGCTGTGATTTTGGGTCGAGAGTATTTGTACAACAATGACTGCATGGGCACT
This sequence comes from Okamejei kenojei, assembly GCA_035221665.1. Taxonomy (NCBI): domain Eukaryota; kingdom Metazoa; phylum Chordata; class Chondrichthyes; order Rajiformes; family Rajidae; genus Okamejei; species Okamejei kenojei. The sequence continues at coordinate 93,554,701 of CM069137.1, forward strand.
GCTTCCAGCACCCGTGTGGAATTTAGTTAAGTTTAGTTTAGAGAAACAGCGTGGAAACAGGCCCTTCGGCCCACTGAGTCCGCACCGACCAGCGACCCCTACACATTAACACTATCCTACACAAACTAGGCACAATTTACACTTATACCAAGCCAATTAACTTACAAACCTGTACGTCTTGCAGTGTGGGAGGAAACCGAAGATCTCTGATAAAACTCATGCAGGTCACAGGGAGAACGTACAAACTCCATATAGACAGCAACTGTAGTCAGGATCAAACCCGTGTCTCTGGCGCTGCAAGTGCTGTAAGGCAGCAACTCTACCGCTGCACCACCGTGTTGCCCTAAAATCATGTCTGATGAATCTTATAGAATTTTTCGAGGATGTAACTAGTAGAGTGGATGAGGGAGAACCAGTGGATGTGTTATGTCTGGACTTTCAGAAGGCTTTCGACAAGGTCCCACATAAGAGATTAGTATACAAACTTAAAGCTCACGTATTGGGCGTTCAGTATTGATGTGGATAGAGAACTGGCTGGCAGACAGGAAGCAAAGAGTAGGAGTAAACAGGTCCTTTTCAGAATGGCAGGCAGTGACTAGTGGGGTACCGCAAGGCTCAGTGCTGGGACCCCAGCTATTTACAATATATATTAATGATTTGGACGAGGGAATTGAATGCAACATCTCCAAGTTTACGGATGACACGAAGCTGGGGGTAGTGTTAGGTGTGAGGAGGATGCTAGGAGGCTGCAAGGTGACTTGGATAGGCTGGGCGAGTAGGCAAATGCATGGCAGATGCTGTATAATGTGGATAAATGTGAGGTTATCCACTTTGGTGGCAAAAACAGGAGTTAGACTATTATCTGAATGGTGGCCGTTTAGGAAAAGGGAAGATGCAACGAGACCTGGGTGTCATGGTACACCAGTCATTGAAAGTAGGCATGCAGGTGCAGCAGGCAGTGAAGAAAGCGAATGGTATGTTAGCTTTCATAGCAAAAGGATTTGAGTATAGGAGCAGGGAGGCTCTACTGCAGTTGTACAGGTTTTGGTGAGACGACACCTGGAGTATTGCGTACAGTTTTGGTCTCCAAATCTGAGGAAAGACATTCTTGCCATAGAGGGAGTACAGAGAAGGTTCACCAGACTGATTCCTGGGATGTCAGGACTGTCTTATGAGGAAAGACTGGATAGACTTGGCTTGTACGCGCTAGAATTTAGAAGATTCAGGGGGATCTTATAGAAACGTACAAAATTCTTAAGGTGTTGGACAGGCTAGATGCAGGAAGATTGTTCCTGATGTTGGGGAAGTCCAGAACAAGGGGTCACAGTTTAAGTATAAGGGGGAATTCCTTTAGGACCGAGATGAGGAAAACATTTTTCACACAGAGAGTGTGAATTCCAGTCTCTGGAATTCTCTGCCACAGAAGGTAGTTGAGGCAAGTTCATTGGCTATATTTAAGAGGGAGTTAGATGTGGCCCTTGTGGCTAAAGGGATCAGGGGGTATGGAGAGAAGGCAGGTACGGGATACTGAGTTGGATGATCAGCCATGATCATATTGAATGGCGGTGCAGGCTCGAAGGGCCGAATGGCCTACCCCTGCACCTATTTTCTATGTTTCTATGGTTCAGCCTGTTAAAAATAGGATAATAGACTTTAAGGTTAGGATGGCAGAAGGTGGCACTAGCATAACAGCAGATCAAGGGGTGGCACGCTGGCGCAGCGGTAGAGTTGCCGCCATACAGCTCTTTTAGCGCCGGTGACCCGGGTTCCATCTTGACTATCGATGCTGAATGCACGGAGTTTGTACGTTCTCCCAGTGGCCGCCGTGTTTTCTCCGAGATCTTCAGATTCCTCCCACACTCCAAAGACGTACAGATTTGTAGGTAAATTGGCTTGGTGTAAATGTAACATTGTCCCTAGTGGGTGTAGGTAAGATAGTGTTCATGTGCAGGGATCGCTGGTCGATGCGGACTTGGTGGGCTGAAGGGCCTGTTTCCACGTCGTATGTCTAAACTAAACTAAACTAAAATCTTAACAAAATAAAATAGAGAACTTTCATTAGTATAAAAATAATTACTGTTTCTCATGCCATAGCATTGCAACAGGAGAAAAGTGGCCACAGAAACTATCTGAACGCAAGCAATAGAAACTCATATAGATTAACGCCTGCTGCTTGTGCAACCAAAGTAAACCTTATCTTAATGTAGAATTAATTGTAGCGACAGTGTGAAACAGTAATTATTTTTATACTTATGAAAGTTCTCTATTTTATTTTGTTAAGATTTAGTTTAGTGTAGTTTAGTTTAGTTTAGTTTATTATCTCAATGGGGTTAGGTTAGGTAAGGGGGAGCTGCAGCGAGACCTGGGTGTCCTTGTACACCAGTCACTGAAAGTTGGCGTGCAGGTACAGCAGGCAGTGAAGAAAGCTAATGGAATGTTGGCCTTCATAACAAGAGGATTTCAGTACAGGAGTAAAGAGCTTCTTCTGCAGTTGTATGGGGCTCTGGTAAGACCACATCTGGAGTATTGTGTATAGTTTTGGTCTCTTAATTTGAGGAAGGACATCCTTGTGATTGAGGCAGTGCAGCGTAGGTTCACAAGATTGATCCCTGGGATGGCAGGACTGTCATATGAGGAAAGATTGAAAAGACTGGGCTTATATTCACTGGAGTTTAGAAGGATGAGGGGGATCTTATAGAAACATATAAAATTATAAAAGGACTGGACAAGCTAGATGCAGGAAAAATGTTTCCAATGTTGGGTGAGTCCAGAACCAGGGGCCACAGTCTTAGAATAAAGAGGAGGCCATTTAAGACTGAGGTGAGAAAAAACCTTTTCACTCAGAGAGTTGTGAAATTCCCTGCCACAGAGGGCAGTGGAGGCCAAATCACTGGATGGATTTAAGAGAGAGTTAGATAGAGCTCTAGGTGCTAGTGGAATCAAGGGATATGGGGAGAAGGCAGGCACGGGTTATTGATTGGGCTTGATCAGCCATGACCGCAATAAATGGCGGTGCTGGCTCAAAGGGCTGAATGGCCTCCTCCTGCACCTATTTTCTATGTTTCTATGTGTGTATGTAAGCTTTACATTTCTGACGGGAATCTCATAGACGGCAAACTAGCCGCCATGTATATCTCATTAGCCAGTGTATTATCTTGCCGATGCCTCCACTACTCACTGCAAAGAAAGCTCATCAATGCCTCTACTTCCTCAGAAGTTAGAGGAGGTTCGAAATGTCGCCGAATACCCTTTAAAGCTTCTACAGGTGTGCGGTGGAGAGAATATCATGCTGGTTACACATGTTCTCTACTGCACCATTAACTCAAGGACCCAAGTATGAAGAAAGCTGCAGAAAGTGGTGGATATTGCCTGGTCCATGACCTGGTATTGATCCCTCCCACCATCAACGTGACCCACAGTAAGTTGTGCCTTAGAAAGGCAGTGATTATCATCAAGGATCTCTACCACCTTGGCCATGCTCTCATCCCGTGGCATTTAATGGGAGAAAAGGCTCCGTGACCTCCAAATTAAAGAACAACTTCTTTCCATCATCCATCAGCCATCTTGAACCACAACCTTACTTCAGCTATGAACTTCTACTAGGAACTTTATCGAGGGTGCACTACGTACTTCGGTAATTTATTGGTTACTGTACGTTTATTCGCATATTGTTGCATTAAGAGCAAGCAAGAGCTTCATTGTCCCCTGCCCAGTGCATTTGGCAAAGAAACCCTGCATCAATGTGCATTGAAGGCCATCTTGAGAAGCAGCAAGTAATGTGATTGTAGTGCAGCAAGACATAGGAAATCCAAATAACCATGGTGTCATTGGGAATGTTATTTCAAATACTATTCATTGAGTGTAACATTCTTCTTTGGTTTTAGATCATTAATTTAGGAGAACGCCTATCCTGGGTGGTAATAGTTATTGATATCCAGGAAACTGTGTGCCTGAACAACTCTGGCATCGACCCATCACTCTGTGACCTGATACCCATCTTGGATGCTGTGAGTGTTACAACATTTGCTATTCATTTCTCTGTTGTCATCTCTATTGACATAGGATCATAAGTTCAAAGGTAAAACAGGCAGAATTAGGCCATTTGGCCCATCAACTCTACTCCGCCATTCAATCATGGCTGATCTGTCTTTCCCTCTTAACTCCATTCTCCTGCCCTCTCCCCTGAACCTTTGTACGCCCGTACTAATCAAGAATCTATCTATCTCTGCTTTAGAAATATGCACTGACTCTGTCTCCACAGCAGTCTGTGGCAAATCATTCCACAGATTCACAGGGTTACGTGAAGTTAGATACATCACTATTCATACCGCTGGCCTGTAAGCAGCCCAAGGACAATATGAGGTGTTGTTCCTCCAATTTGTGTTGATTTAGGGGAGAAATCTGTGCTCACCGAGTTGTGGGTTTGGAGCAAGGCCAGTCTTTATCGTCTGATTGTCCCCGATTGTGTTTGAAATGGGTGGTTTCTGGGCCATTGAGAGTTGATCACATTATATTGGGTCTGGAGTCAGTGAGGCCCAATGAGATGTGTTTCGGTGAAAGGCATTATTGAACAAAGCGGGATTATGCAACAAGCCAGTAGCTTAATGGTCAGTTGCTGATTTGTTACATTTATTACATTACTGCATTAAAATTCTCAAGCATGAATGAGATTGGAACACTTTCACCAAATCATCCCCTGAATCACAAGTCTGACAACATAACCACAACCTTATCCTTTATGTGGGCCCACTCTGATCCCAATATATTTTGATTAACAATTCAATGGACAGTAAGTAAGCTTATTGGCCAAGTATTCACATACAAGGAATTTGCCTTGGTGCTCCTCCCACAAGTAACAACATGACATACAGTGACAGTTACAAATGACTCAGAAAACACTAAACATTAATAATAATAAAACATTAATGATGAAACACCATTGATTAAGCATGTGAACCAACAAAATGCCAGATCAAAGGGAGGCTACAGATTTTTGGCTGTTGAGGAGAGCAACTACTCGTGGATAAAAACTGTTTTTATGTCTGGCTGTGGCAGCTTCGACAGTCCGGAGTCGCCTTCCAGAGGGAAGTGATTCAAAGAGTTTGTGGCCAGGCTGAGAGGGGTCAGAGATGATCTTGCTCGCTCGCTTCCTGGCCCGGGAGCTTCCTTCTCCCAGGGAGAAGTCAGTTGCAAGAAGAGAATCCAGCACTGATTTGGAGATATTGTCCATGGGGATGTTCTCACCATGCTGCTATTGGTGAGGTGGTAGTTGTTGTAACTGAAGTCTGGATCATATTCAGGAATATGTAGGAAGGAACTGCAGATGCTGGTTTAAACCGAAGATGGACACAAAAAGATGGAATAACTCGGCAGGTCAGACAGCATCTCTGGAGAAAAGGAATAGGTGACTTTTCTGGTCGAGACCTTACTTCAGACTGAGTCAGGGGAAAGGGAATCGAGAGATATGGACTTTCCCCCGACTCTTAGCCTGAAGAAAGGTCTCTACCCGAAAAGTCACATATTCCTTTTCTCCAGAGATGCCGTGTGACCCGCTGAGTCACTCCAAGTTTTTGCACCTACCAACTTGTGTTAAGGTGCTTTTAGTAATATTCTGCTATTATCTAATGCTTTGTTATTGACCACAGGGACATTCTCCCCAAGGGCCGCTACTCCCACGAGAGATTGATATTCACGTTGTTAGTTCTTCCTCATTGGAAGCTATCAGTAAAATCTGGCTCAGCCGAGAACAAGCCAATTACACGATAAGGTGGACTCAAATGTTGACCTCCCACATCCCCATTTGAGTTTTGTTCAGCAAACTATCATAAGGTCATGAGGTCATAAGTGATAGGAGTAGAATGAGGCCATTCGGTCCATCAAGTCTACTCCGCCATTCAATCATGGCTGATCTAACTTTCCCTCCTAACCCCATTCTCCTGCCTTCTCCCCATAACGTCTGACACCCATACTAACCAATAACCTATCTATCTCTGCCTTAAAAATATCCATCGACTTGGCCTCCATAGCCTTCTGTGCCAAAGAATTCCACAGATTCACCACCCTCTGACTAGATAGGGTTGCTGTATGTACCTTAGATTATTTCCTCAATGGTAAGAACTATATTCTGCACACTGTATATTTCCCTCACTCTACCTATTGGACTTGAGTTTAGCTTAATTGCGTTTTAAGTCCAGCATTATAAGACGATTGGATAGCATACAAAACAAAAACTTTCACTGTACCTCAGTACATGTGACAAAAATGCACTGAATTCAAAACCTAAGTCTCCAGAGAATATTCAGCAATTATCGGTTCTGCTCATTTCCCTCTGGAATACACATTTGTTCTGAGTTTAGTTTAGAGATACAGGGTGGAAACTGGCCCTTTGGCCCTCCGAGTCCGCACCGACCAACCATCCCCACACATTTAAGGGCATGTCCCACTTGGGCGTAATTTGCGAGTCATTTGCGCGACATCATTTACGCGTCACGAGACACGCGCGCACGTCATGACGCACACTTGATGCGCGCATGGCGTGCATTATGCGTGGTGATGTAGGCAGTGATGCGTGGTCACGCGAGGCCACCCCCCCCCCCAGAAATTTGGGATTCACAAAATGACGCCCTGGCGGGACAGGCCCTTAACACTATTCTACACACACTAGGGACAATTTACAATTTCAACAAGCCAGTTCACCTACAAACCTATACGACTTTCAAGTGTGGGTGGAAACTGGAGCACCCAGGGAAAACCAACGCAGGCCACAGGGAGAACGTAAAACTTTTTACGGACAGCACTTGTAGTCAGGATTGAAGCTGGGTCTCTGCAGCTGTAAGGCAGCAACTCTACCATTGCAACACCGTGCCAACCTCTTTCTACCCCTCAATGCATACTGCACATTCTGGAAGGCGAACCACTGACTACCCTTCCAACACTTTTCACAATCTACCCTTCACCTTCGAGTGATCCCTTGTGCTAATAGGGGGCAGAATTCCCGACCTGCGTTTTCCACCCAGCAGTTCTGAGGACAACGCACGCTGTTGAGCAAAACATCAACAGACCCGTCACCCTCGTGGGGGAATACCGACAAAAAATGCTGGAGGAACTCAGGAAATTAGACAGCAGCCGTGGGAAGGAAAAACACAGTCAATATTGCAAGACTGAGCCCATTGATTAGAAATGGGAAAAGAGAGGAAAGAAGTCCCACAAAGAAACTTGCACACTTCTTCTTGCGTATGGCGTGCACAGCCTCACGTTGTAGACACCAAAACACTACATCTGTTTGTTTGTGCAGGTCGGGTTGATTGCAACCTTCACCCTGGTGGTCCACCCTGCTTTCGACTAATGCAATCGCCCACCCCACCCAAAACACTAACTCTATTTCTCTTCCCACAGTCACATTGCAAGTGGATAGTGTGGTCAAGACGGCTTTCAGCACATTGGCCTTCATCAGTCAGAGTCCCAAGTTTAAAAGATACGGGTCATGTTACTTTTGTAGAGGGCACATTTAGAATATTTCACTCCGTTTCTGATATCCTGTTGTGGGAAAGTTGCTGCTAAGCTAGAAAGGGTGCAGAGAAGAATTAAAAGGGCCTGTCCCACTTGCCGATTTTTTTCGGCAACTACCAGCGAAATCGATGTATCAGGTCACCAAAAAAGTCGTGACGTGAAATGCTCAAAATCTTTTGGCGACCCTGATACGTCAGTCAATGACGGCGGCAGTCGCCGAAAAAAAAAATTGCCAAGTGGGACAGGCCCTTTACGAAGATGTTGCCAGGACTCAAGGGCCAAAGCTGCAGGGAGAGGGTGAGCAGACTAGGACTTCTGTGGAGTACAGGTGGATGAGGGGTGATATCATAGAGGGGTATAAAATTATGAGAGGAATAGATAGGGTGAATGCACAGAGTCTAAGGTGAGAGAGGAAAGATTTAATAGGAAACTGAGGAGCAACATTTTAACATGAAGGGTGGTAGGTGCGTGGAATGAGCTGCCAGGGAGGTAGTTGAGGGAGGCACTATCACACCATTTAAGAACCATTTGGACAGGGACATGGATAGGATAGGTGTAAACGGATATGGGCCAAACGGATGGGACTAGTGTAGATGGGACATGCTGGTCAGCATGGGCATGTTGGTCCAAAGTGCCTGTTTTCCACACTGTAGGACTATGATTCTATAACTCTGTGAGATGATGCCTGACCTGCTGTTTCCAGCGTTTTCTGTCTTCATTAGATGTCCAGTATCTGTAGGTGTTCTTTTCATTTTCAAACTCCTGACATGGTATGTCAATTTGATTTTACCCCATGCAACACGAGTCATGGGCTCATGAGAGAAGGCTTCCAAGTCCAGCAGGTGTTCAGTTTGTTGAGAGCGAAAAGTGAAGCCACCCACCTCGATTCCCCTGAAACCTTCCCCCCCCCCCCCCCGAACTCCACAACATGCCACATGACAACTGAGCAAAATACAAACCACTGGAGGAATCTAGAGATTCACATGTCTCCACAAGAACTGGTTTGCCAACTTGATAGCATTCCTTTCATTATTAAGAAACAGGTAATGGAATTACACCAGGAATAAGCAAAGGGTTATTTTAGTTCTTTGTGGTATTGAAATCTAGTCAACATCAAACGACGCCACAAAATGGATTCAGGATTGGAAATGTTAGTTCAAACATTGAAAAGAAAAAACACACCAACATCTTCAATATTAGAATACACGTCACATATCTATGTATTGCTGTGTTCACTGCAGCCATATTGTTAGATTTATGTTTCCTACCGCTAACTCCCGTACAATTAGTTATGCAATCTGATGGAAGTCCAACTCACTCAGGCAAGATGCAAATACACCCCTCAGCCACTAAAAGTATATTTGATATCTTCAGGTACTCAATTATTTTGTGGGAGAACTGAGCATTGTTAAGGGCTGGCTGTGGGTGTGGTGAAACCACGGACTACAATTAGAACTAACCCCTGAAGATGGATCTTGACTCGAAACATCACCTATTCATTTTCTCCAGAGATGCTGTCGGACCCACTTTGTGTGTCTATCTTTGGTTTAAACCAGCATCTGCAGTTCCTTCCAACACACCCAGCATCACCTCATCAGCTGCACGTACCCTGTCATTTAACTGTACATAGTTCTTTGAAGGTCGAGTCGCATATAGATAAGGTGGTCAAAATGTCTTTTGGCACATTGGCCTTCGTTGTTCAGAGTATTGAGTACAGAAGTTGGGAGGTCATGTTGCAGTCCTATAAGACGTTGGGTGAGGCCGCATTTAGAGTATTGTGTTTGGTTCCGGGCACCATGTTATAGGAAAGATGTTGTCAAGTTGGAAAGGATGCAGAGAAGATTTACAAGAATGCTGCCAGGACTGGAGGGTGTGAGCTATAGGAAGAGGTTGAGTAGGCTGGGTCTCTGTCCTTGGAGCGCAGGAGGATGAGGGGTGATCTTATAGAGGTGTATAAAATCATGAGAGGAATAGATCGGGTAGATGCACAGAGTCTCTTGCCCAGAGTAGGGGAATGGAGAACCAGAGGACATAGGTTTAAGGTGAAGGGGGAATGATTTTATAGGAATTTGACGGGGAATGTATTTACATAAAGGGTAGTGTGTATATGGAACAAGCTGCTGGAGGTGGTGGTTGAGGCAGGTACTATGGCAAAATTTAGGAAAGATTTAGACTGGTGCATGGATAGGAGAGGTTTAGAGTGATATGGGCCAAACACAGGCAAGTGAGGGTAGTGTAGATGAGACATGTTGGCCAGTGTGGGCAGGTTGGGCCAATGGGCCTGTTTCCATGCTGTATAACTATGACCTTATCAAAAGGAGGGCAGGAGATGGCTCTGGAACAGATTAAGGAAAATCAAAGATTTTATGTTGTGAAGAAGGGCGACTGGAGAGGCATAAAACCCAAATGCTCACCTCTGTGTGGGACAGCTGGAGCTTGTCAAGGTCATGAATAAATATTTATCCTCTTTACCATGGAGAAAGTCATGAAGACGAGGGGGCTTTGGAAACGTAATAGCAATATCTTGAGGTTAGTCCTTATCGCAGTCAATAACCTGCTGGAAAACCTCAAATGTATAAAGGTAGATGTACAAAATGGCCATGGACACTGTGGGAAGCTAGAGAAGAAACTGCAGAAGTCCTAGCTGAGATGTACATGGTTGAGGTACCTGAAGAGTGGATGGTGGGTAATTTTGTTCCTCTATTAGAGAAGAGCTGCAAAGGAAATGCCTGGAACGGAAGCCTGACATGCGTGGGAGTCAAGTCACTGAGAGGGCTTTGTCAGATAAGATATATGTGCATTTAGAAATACGGGGGTTGATCAGGGAAAGTCATCATGGCATTGTGCATCCAGGAGATAGGTTTAAGGAGAATGGGGAAGATTTACTAGGAACCTGAGGGGCAACGTTTCCACTCAGAGGGTGGTGGGCATATGGAGCGAGCTGCTGGAGGAGGTAGTCGTGGCAGGTATTATAACAACATTTAAAGGATATTTGGGCAGGTGCGTGGCTAGGTTTAGAGGGATATGGGCCGAATGTGGTCATGTGCGACTAGTTGAGGTGGCTCAGATGTGGGTCAGAAGGGACTGGGTAAGGGAAGGCAGGATGGGATGAAGCTTTATGTGTCTCTCTATGAGATCAAGGTATTTGGATACGTGTCCTGTGGGGCAGGAGAAGTCAGGAACAATGGGTCCGCCAGAGCAGTCCTATTTGCTGAGTTTGGGAACGAGAGAGAACCTGGCAGTGCCGGGCTGGGGATCATAAGGGTGGAGACTGGGGAGGGACATTACCAGAGATAATGAGGTTGGTAAGGGTCTAGGAAATGATGGCCTGGTGCTTATCATGGTCAAAGGGTAGGTATGAAGTGATGACCAAGAGCGGATGCCTGGCCTCAGCATGGTACGGGTCAGCCTGCCAAACTATACCGGCACTTCCCTTGTCGGCAGGTGTGATAACAAGTGATAGGAGCAGAATTAGGCCATTCAGCCCATCAATGCTCCGCCATTCAATCATGGCTGATCTATCGTTCCCTCTCAACCCCACACTCCTGCCTTCTCCCCATGACCCCCGACACCCGTACTAATCAAGAATCCATCAATCTCAGCCATAAAAATATCCATTGACTTGGCCTCCACAGCCTTCTGTGGTAATTAATTCCACAGATTCACCACCCTCTGACCAAAGAAATTCCCCCTCACCTCTTTCTGAAAGTAACATCCTTAAATTCTGAGGCTATGACCTCCAGTCCTAGACTCTCCCACTAGTGGAAACATCCTCTCCACATCCACTCTATCCAAGCCTTTCACTATTCGATAAGTTTCAATTAAGTCCCCCCCCTCATCCTTCGAAACTACAGCGTGTACAGGCCCAGTGCCGTCAAAATTAAGGTTGTTGCTGACTGAGTGGAAGGGCTATGCTTTCAGAAGGGGTGAGACTGGTATGGGCAAGGGGAGTGGAACACGCAAGAAGTTGATGTTAAACTGGCATTTGGAAATAAATAGATCCAGCATGAGTAGAAGGCTGTCAGGATGAGTGTGGGAGGAGGAGAAACGTCAGAATGAAAAGACGTTCTTTTAGGAAGGAGATGAGGAGCAATCTCCTTCATCAGAGGATGGTGAATCTGTGGAATTATTTGCCACAGAAGGCTGAGGAAGCCAAGACAGTAGATATTTTTAAGGCAGAGATAGACAAATTGTTGATTAGTATGGGTGTCAGGGGTTATGGGGAGAAGGCAGGAGAATGGGGTTAGGTAAGAGAGATATATCAGCCAAGTGCTGGAGAAACTCAGCGGGGGCAGCAGCATCTATGGAGCGAAGGAAATAGGCAACGTTTCGGGCTGAAACCCTTCTTCAGACTGATGTAGGGTTGGGGGGGGGGGGGAGAAGAAAGGAGAAAGGAAGAGGAGCTCGGGGGCTGAGGGAGAGCTGGGAAGGGGAGGAGACAGCAAGGGCTACCGGAAATTGGAGAAGTCATTGTTTATGCTGCTAGGGTGCAAACTGCCCAAGCGGAATATGAGGTGCTCCGCCTCCAATTTCCGGTGGTGCTCACTCTGGCCATGGAGTAAATGGCGGAGAAGATTTAATGGGCCAAATGGCCTAATTCTACTCCTATTCCTTATGACCTAATGAATGCTGGAGACAGGAGAAACGCTCATGACTGGGAGGTGAGACCAGAGAACAAGGTTGGGGGGAGGAGGCAACAGAAGAAGAGCTCAGCATCATGTTGGGATTGGAACTCAATCAGGTGTGGGCACAGAGGAGCAAAAGCAAGCTGCGTGCTGACCATTCGACATTGGAAAGGTTGTCAAAACCTGACAGACGCTCACCGTAGGTTGACCCACCCATTCCTGGGATCCTTCTTGTAAACCTCCTCTGGACCCGCTCCAGAGCCAGCACATATACAGTGGTTTCCTGCAGGTGGGTGAAGAAGGCTTTTTGAATGCTGATCCACATCAGCCGGGAAACTGAATGCAGACGTTGGGACGTCATGTCCAATTTGGAATATTGTGTTCAGGTTTGGTCACCCTTTAAGAAATACGCCATTAATAGGAACCTATTTCACAGAGAGGGTGGTGGGTGTATTGAACAAGCTGCTGGAGGAATTAGTTGAGGGGGGTACAACCAAATTGAAAAGACATTTGGACAGATACTGCATATGGATGAGAAAGGTGCGAAGGGATATGGGACGAACACAAGCCATTGTGACTAGCTTTGATGGGACACCTTGGTTGCCATGGAAGAGTGGGGTTAGAGGGCCTGTTTCCATGCTATAGTATGCGTATACAATTGGACACACTAGAGGCAGGAAACATGTTCCCGATGTTGGGGGAGTTCAGAACCAGGGGCCACAGTTTAAGAATAAGGCGTAAGCCATCTAGAACGGAGACGAGGAAACACTTTTTCTGTTGGAAGTGGCGAGTCTGTGGAATTCTCTGCCTCAGAGGCAGGTTCTCTGGATGCTTTCAAGAGAGAGCTAGATAGGGCTCTTATAAATAGCACGGTCAGGGGATATGGGGAGAAGGCAGGAACGAGGTACTGATTGGGGATGATCAGCCATGATCACATTGAATGGCGGTGCTGGCACGAAGGGCCGAATGGTCTACTCCTGCACCTATTGTCTATTGTCTACAATTCTGTGGGTTTTTTTCTCTTTACAGGAAACTGCTACTTGTATAAGCACAATCACACTGGGAGCGGACCAGGTTCAAAGCGTTGTAGTTCGGTGCTTTGACACAAACGTGACAACACCAGCTATCACCCCGACCACACTGGTGACCACACCGAGCATTTTAGTTACCACACCGACCATACTGGACACCACAGAGGGCACTTTAGCCACCACACCAACCATACTGGACACCACTGAGGGCACTTTAGCCACCACACCGGCCACACTGGACACCACTGAGGACACTTTAGCCACCACACCGGCCACACTGGACACCACTGAGGACACTTTAGCCACCACACCGGCCACACTGGACACCACTGAGGACACTTTAGCCACCACACCGGCCACACTGGACACCACTGAGGGCACTTTAGCCACCACACAGGACACCACTGAGGGCACTTTAGCCACCACACAGGACACCACTGAGGGCACTTTAGCCACCACACCGACCATACTGGACACCACTGAGGGCACTTTAGCCACCACACCGACCATACTGGACACCACAGAGGGCACTTTAGCCACCACACCGACCATACTGGACACCACTGAGGGCACTTTAGCCACCACACCAACCATACTGGACACCACCGAGGGCACTTTAGCCACTACACTGATCACAACAGTGACCACACCAACTACCACGACCACCACACCAACCACGACCACCACAACAACCAAAAAACCCAGAAAGCGACCATCATCATCATCGTCATCATCATCATCATCATCATCGTCATCATCATCAGAAAGCAGAGAACGATCAAGGAGATGCATAAGAAAGGTATCTTGAGGATTTTTATTGAATTGATTGCTAAAGGGATGCACGCCTGCAATATCACTTGTATCTACGCTGAAACAGCATAAACGTGGCACACTGATAGGTTTTAGTGTATAAGATAAAGGAAATTATTTGGACTGTTTTACAGAGTTGTACAGCAGAGAAACAACTCCTTTGGCCCACCAAATCCATGTCAACCTTACTGCCCATCTACACCAATCCCACTTGCCTGCATTAGGACAATACCCACCTATGTTGCTTATATACTTGCTGACCTCAATGGTTCTCAGAACTGAACACAATACACTAATGCGGGCTCACCAACAACTTATACAACTGCAACATGACCTCCCAACTTCTATACTCAATACTCTGACTGATGAAGGTCAAAATGCCGAAAGCCTTTTTGACCACCTTATCTACCTGTGATGCCACTGTAAACAAACCATGTACCTTCACTCCGAGATCCCTCTGCTCTGCAACACTCCCCAGAGCCCTGCCAGTCACTGTGTAGGTCCTACCCCTTGTTGGTCTTCCCAAAATGTAACACCTCACATTTCTCTTCATTATATTCCATCAACCATTCCTCAGTTCACCCATCCAACCGATCCAGACCCTACTGCAATTTGTGCCACCATCTTCACTGTCTACAATGCCACCCACTATTTTGTCATCTGCAAACCTGCTAATCATGTCTTGCACATTCACAACAAAATCAATGACATAGATGACAAACAGTAACGGGCCCAGCACTGAACTCTGAATCACACCACTAGTCACAGGCCTCCAGCCCGAAAAGAAAACTTTCACCATCATGGAACTTCCTTCTATGAAGCCAATTTTCTATCCATTCAGAAATCTCACCTTGCGATCTAACCTTGCAGCCTACCATGTGGAACAGTCAGAACAGAACGAGGAGGAGGACACAAATACAGGCTCAGACATAGGGCAGATCCATATTCAGAGTTTAATCAGTCCGAGTCGGTACACAGGCAAGCAAACACTGAAGCAACAGTAATCTAGGAGCAGGCAAAAACAGTGGTCGAGTACACAAAGTCACAATATTTCTAGAGCTGGAACAAGGCGATACCAGGTAGCATACACAACAAACTGGCAAAGAAATCTAAAACACAAAGACTTAAATACAGACTTAACAGAGGATAACGAGACACAGGTGAAACACATCAGGGCGGGGTCAACAATCACATGAGGGTAAACGACCTGACAGGAAATGGCACCTGAAACAAGAGGAGATGTGGCACCAAAATAAAACAAGAATGCAAACTCAAATACTGAAAACCAATAAGGAACAGAACCTAGATTAAACGCGAGACCTGACAGGAACCTTGTCGAATGCTTTGCTGAAGTCCATATATACAACATCTACAGCTCTGCCCTCATTGACCTTTGTGGTCACATCTTCAAAAAGCTCAATCAGTTTAGTTTATTGTCACGTGTACCGAGATATCGTGAAAAACCTTTGTTGTATGCCAACCAACCAGCGGAAAGACAATACATGTTTACAATCGATCCATTGACAGTGTATAGATGCATGATAAGGGGAGTAAGATGAATAATGTTTAGTGCAAGATAAAGCCAGTACAGTCCGACCAAAGATAGTCCCAGGGTCTCCAATGTAGACAGTAGTTCAGGACTGCTCTCAAGTTGCCTTTTAAGCTGGTAGACCAAAGTATGTTGTGCAACCTGAATTCATAGTAGATTTGTGCTGAGGTAGGATTATGGTTAGGGTTGTAGAGGGTGGGTCAAGTGTATGATGGTTGATGAAAACAAGCTGTTCTTGGCACTGGAGGTAACAGTTCTCAGGCTCCTGTGCCTTACGAACATAGAAAAATAGAAAATAGCTGCAGGAGCAGGCCATTTGGCCCTTCGAGCCTGTGATCATGGCTGATCATCCAAAATCAGTACTCCGTTCCTGCATTTTCCCCATAGCCCTAAGGAATTCTGTTACTGCCTATGTCATAATGGTTCGGAGGGAGATCTTGGCCAGGCCAGGGTGTGTCATTGATTATAGAAGCTGCCTTCTTGATGCAGTGGTTCCTATAGATCCCTTCGATGGTGGGGTGGGGTCTGTACCCTTGATGGACCGAGCAACATCTAGAACTTTCTGAAGCCTCTTTCATTCTTGAGCGCCGGAATTCCCAAACCAGGCCATGACGCCACCAGTCATAATGCTCTTCCCTGTACAGCGATAGAAGTTGCAAAATAATTACTTACAATGTAAACATTTAGAACTGAGGTGAATTCCACAGTACTTTCATAAACGTCCACGTAAAAAGTCATCACTTTCTTTGACCAATTCCTTTAATGAAACACTTTATTCTAGAACTATGGCCGAAGACATAAGAGGTTTTGCAGGAGGAGGTCTGGCCACTGGAAGCGGAGGGGATTTTGGCGCAAGCAGAGGAAAAATAACGGACAAAGGAGTCTAACCAGAGTTATACGTTTTGCTCCGACTGCAGCTCTCAAGGCAGAAGAGAATCAAGATAGTAAAACGCAGGTTTGTTAAGTATCAGTTACTTGTCAGCATCTGATGTTGTTTCATTTCGTCCTTCCTTCATAGGTGCTCGGGACAGAATTAGGCCATTCGGCCCAACATTCATTCATGGCTGATTTATCTTTCCCTCTCAACCCCATTCTCCTGCCTTCTCCCAGGCTCTTCGGCCCACAATGTCCATGCTGGTTGAGGAATCCAAATTCAAATGATTTAATGAATCTTCATGATCTTTCAGGAAACCGCTGATGGCAGTTTTACCGGTGTGTCATAACCGGCAGTCTGATTCACCATTGGTCTTGAAGGACTGAGATTTCTCATGTTAGATCGCTCTGTCCTATATGTGACTCGAGAACCGCCAATGTCATAGTTTGATTTCGTTCAAGAGATACTATTCCTGATTCCTGATATTTATCCTCCAAGATATTCCTGACATTTGTCCTCCAAGTGATCGCAAGCCCTGATTCCAGTTCTGGTGAAGGGTTGTGTAGGAAGGAGCTGCAGGTGCTGGTTTCAACCGAAGATGGACACAAAAAGCTGGAGTAACTCAGCGGGTCAGACAGCTTCCCCGGAGAAAAGGAATGGGTGACGTTTCGGGTCTGAAGAAGCGTCTCGACCCGAAACATCACCTATTCCTTCTCTCCAGAGATGCTGCCTGACCCGCTGAGTTACTCCAGCTTTTTGTGTCTATCTCTGGTGCAGGGCCATTTTGTTTTCCATGCATACTGCACTGACTGACTTGGTTTGTATTTGCAGCATTACCTGTATTTCTTTCAAATTTGCAGGTTTTGTACTGTTTATGATGTCCATTTGCCTCTTAAGGTCCTGTAAGCTTATGGCCTCTTTCACACAGTCCCCAAATTAGCCTTCAACATTTAAGTGGTCTTTGGTGATGGTTTTGAATAAACTAATATTGTGGCTCTCATTCAACGCCACACAATAACCTCCAGCGAAATGCACAAATTTACTCCCTTCAAAATGTAATTCTCCGATACGAGGGATCAAACCATTATTTTAGAACTCTGTTCATGATGTGAATAATTCCCTTTTGCTTTAAATAACCAGTGTCCTCACTAACACACGGTACAGGTTGATCATATCTTAACACGACTCGTAATTTGGTGTTTGCCTTTAATGATTCCGCACCATTTTATCACCCAGAGAGTTGTGAATCTGTGGAATTCTCTGCCACAGAGGCCAGTGGAGGCCAATTCACTGGATGTTTTCAAGAGAGCGTTAAGGTGCCTGTCCCACTTTCACAACCTAATTCACGACCTCTGCCGAGTTTGCCCATGACTCAGACTCGCAGCATGGTCGTCACGAGGTCGCAGCAGGTCGGGATGCTAGTCGTAGGTAGTCGTCCCAGAGTTTCCTCTAGCCTGATGAAAAATGTCCATGCAAAAAAGGTCGTGAATTAGGTCATGAAAGTGGGACAGGCCCTTTAGATATGACTCTTAGGGCTAACGGAATCAAGGGATAGGGGGAGAAAGCAGGAACAGTGTACTGATTTTGGATGATCAGCCATGCTCATATTGAATATCGCCATTCAATGTGATCATATTGATTAATATGATCCATATGCTGGCTCGAAGGGCTGAATGGCCTACTCCTGCACCGATTTTATATGTTTCTATATTTTCCCTGACTTGTAACTTGCTGTGTGCATTTAATGGTTTAGTGCACCATTTCATCCTCACACTCTGGTGACTGAACATGTTGAGGAATCTCACCTCCATGTGAATATCATTGGGGAATTTAAAAAATGTTTGGGTATCCTTTATAACAACTGATGAGAATTCGAGGCACAAGCCATGAACCCTCTGGTCTTTATGATAAGAAATCCTCACCAAAAATAGAGGACTGTAATTTCTTTGAGATAAGAGTAAAGGGGCTGTCCCACTTGGGGGACTTAATCCGCGAATTCTGGCGAGTTTGCCCTCGACTCATACTCGCAGCATGGTCGACACGAGGTCGTAGGAGGTCTTCGTAACTCTCCTTCATGCTCGAGGGTGGTTTCCGCGTACTTGAGGCCTCAGCTTGGTCGCGGCGTATTTTTCAATATGTAAAAAAAATGCCCACGAGTAAAAAAAGGTCGCCATGGAAAAAATCGATACTTTTTTTGCTCGTAGGTTTAGTCGTAATAGGTCGTAGTAGGTCGGCATGTTAGTCGTAGGCAATCAAGGGTAGCCGAAGGTAGTCGTAGATCGTCTTCATCTTAGTCGGAGGGAGGTCGAAGGGGTTGTCTTCACTCTCCACTATTCGGTGTCCAATTTTCCCGAAGTTAGTCGAAGCTGGTCTTTAACATGGTCGAAGGAGGCCTTCTACATACGTCTTCAACATGTCATTTTTTTAAACTCTTCTAAACTCGCCAATTAGGTTGCCCAAGTGGGACAGCCCCTTTACTCCCATTTGGAAGAGAATGGGCTAATGAGGGAGATCCAGCATGGCTTTATATGCAATAACTTGCTTGAGTTTTTTTTGAGGAGGTGACGATTAATGTAGATAGTGCAGTGGATGCTGTGTACATGGACTTTAGTAAGACTCTTGATAAGGCCCCTCATCTAGGCTGATCCAGAAGATTAAGATGCGCTGTAAAGTTGATTTGGTCTTATGGATTCAGAACTGGATTATTCATGGTAGACAGAGGGTTGTGTTGGAAAGTAGATATTCTGGCTGTGGTCAGTGGAGCTCTGCAAGGACCAGTGCTAGGACCTCTGCTGTTTGCAATAAACATAACTGACCTAGATATAAATGGAGACGGGTTGGTGAGTAAGTTTGCGGATGACACCAAAATTGAAGATGTTGCAGATGGTGAGGAAGGCTGTCAGAAGGTTGTCACCAACAGCGGGATATGGATCAGCTGCTGAAATGGGTGGATAAATGGCAGATGGAATTTAGTCCACGCAAGTGTGAGGTGTTGCACTTTGAGAGGTTGAAAGTAAGGAGAGAGTACACAATTAATGGCAAGACCCTTAACAGCATTGATATGCAGAGGTCTCTTGGAATCCAAGTTCATAGCTCACTGACGTAGGCAGCAAAGTAGATAGGGTGTGTGATATGCTTGCCTTCATCGCCAGGGGCATTGAGTAGAAGGGTCAGGAAGTCATGACGCAGCTCTATAAGACCTTGGTTAGGCTACATTTGAGGTGTTGCGTGCAGTTCCAGCCACCCCCTTCCAGGATGGATGTGGAGCCTTTTCATGTGGCTGCAGTGTTTACCAGGTTGCTGCCTGGGTTTCAGCTAATGGGAGGGGTTGGATAAACTTGGACCTTCAGTGGCTGAGGGAAGATGTGATGGGAGTAATGATAATAATGAGAAGCATACATAGGGCAAACAGAACCTTTCTCCCAGGGTGAAAATGTCCAACTAGAGAGCTAGAAGATAGGAGGGGAAAGTTTTAATGGACATGTGCAGGGCATGTTTTATGTCGGCACATGGAA
This sequence comes from Okamejei kenojei, assembly GCA_035221665.1. Lineage (NCBI taxonomy): Eukaryota > Metazoa > Chordata > Chondrichthyes > Rajiformes > Rajidae > Okamejei > Okamejei kenojei. Next base: position 93,574,614 of record CM069137.1, read on the forward strand.
GTGCAAGAAATAGAGGGATATGGATCTTTGCCACAGAAGGCTGTGGAGGCCAAGTCAATGGATATTTTCAAGGCAGAGATGTATAGATTCTTGATTAGTATGGATGTCAGGGGTTATGGGGAGAAGGCAGGAGAATGGGGTTAGGAGGGAGAGATAGATTAGCCATGATTGAATGGTTGAGTAGACTTGATGGGCCGAATGGCTTAATTCTGCTCCTATCACTTATGACCTGATGTACAGGCAGATGAAATAAAATTAACATGGCATCGTGGTTGATGCACACATTGCATCCTTGGCCCCTTCTGCCGGTGCACTGTCAAAAGTTCTAAGCTCTATGTATTGTCTTTGAGATTCATTTGAATGCCACAAAATGTTACCTATATTGATAAACTTTGAATTCATAGTAGACAATAGACAATAGACAATAGGTGGAAGAGTAGGCCATTCACACTTCGGGCCAGCACCACCATTCATTGTGATCATGGCTGATCATCCACAATCAGTATCCCGTTCCTGCCTTCTCCCCATATCCATTGACTCCGCTATCTTTAAGAGCTCTAGCTAACTCGCTCTTAAAAGCATCCAGAGAATTGGCCTCCACTGCCTTCTGAGGCAGAGAATTCCACAAATTCACCACTTTCTGGGTGAAAAAGTTTTTCCTCATCTCCGTTCTGAATGGCTCACCCCTTATTCTTAAACTGTGACCCCTAGTTCTGGACTCCCCCAACATTGGGAACGTTTTCTGCCTCTAGCATGTCCCATCCCTTAATAATCTTAATAAATATATATATTTATGTGGATGCGAAACCAATTCTCCTAATTCCCTTTAAACATCCGTTACTCATCCAGTTGCCCATTGTCCTGAGTTTGTCCTGAGTCCAAAAAAAAGTCCTTGATTATTCCAGTAAGACCATTTTCCTCTTTAAATAATTCATCCCACATGGACTCGGTGAATATTGCATGAGGAACACACACGATTGCCAACAGCAACTAATTTCTGCACTCGTATCCAAGCCTTGGGTACTTTCATTTGTTGTGGCTTAAGAAAGAACATTTTCCAAAAATAATTTAGAGAAATAATTATGATCTGTTCAACTAAATTTTTAAACTTTTCCACTTAACTTTCAGATTTCATATTAAAACCAGTGGATAAAGATAACAGGGCAAAGTGGTCAAAATAAATAAAACTCCTTGTCTTAATAATGTAATTTTAAGCATGATGCTTCATATTTAACTATAGACAATTTATTTTTTAATCATTTATATTTTATGCTGCAACTTTAAAGAGGAATTTACAATCATATTGCTCTTCAGGCATGTAAGAATTACTCTTCAGGAATGTACAAATTAACTAATGTGTGAGATTTACTCTATTCCAAATTCCCCCCCTGAATATGAAGTTTGAAATTGCATTGAGTTGTACCTGTTTTCAAGGCGTGAGTGATCGTTCCTCGGTTAAACCACATAGGTTGTGAAATTGGACTGGGCACCTCCATGTGTGACTCATGTACTGAGAACATCACTGACATTTTCTTGCGTTAATCCCATTCTATTTCCATCCACACTGCTGCAAAAATTACAAGTTAAAGGGCCTGTCCCACTCAGGCGACTAGGCTGTCGCCACGTGGTCGCTGGGATGTCGCCTGTATGGTCGTGAGTAGTCTCCTCAGTCGCCCAAAGAGTCGTAGTGTCTTTCTGGCCGCCACTGGATTTTCAACATGTTGAAAAATTTTCGGAGACAGTCGGCGACAATGGGTTTGATGCCAATGAGCGTAGCTTGACTTCTCCTGACGTAGGTGCTGTCGCAGTTATCGCCAGGTTAACGTAGATTGTCGCCAGGTGAACGTAAGTTGTCGCCGGTGCTGACTTCAGTTTTGTTTTTGTTGTTAAGGTAATGATTCAATTTCAAATTATATGTCAAACGGGGGGTTTTGCGGCGACCTGCTATGACTATGACAGTCGGCAACAGTCGCCTCAAAATAGCCTAAGTGGGACAGGGCCTTAAGGATACAATGAGTGAGAGGCGTGGAACAGACTCAGATTGCATTATATTAAGTTGTTGCTTTTTCTGCCATTTCAACAGATACGCCACTGACTTCTGACAGTAGGAGATCTGACAAAGCAGCTCCAGAACTAGAATTGCTCAAAAGCCTTCTACAGAGTGTGCTACAATTACTGCCGGGTCTGAATTTCTCCTGCATGTAACTGCTGGGATTCTCATGTTTAGCGTGAGAGTTCTCTTCCTCTCCTCTGCAACCTCTGTCTTTTGCCTGCAATCCAACCAGTTGTAGCTGCCTTGCTGCTACTGTAGACTGATACAATACAATATTAGGAAATGTACCGATAGGTGACGTTTCAGGTCGAGACCCTTCTTCAGACTTCTTCAGTCTGAAGAACGATCTAGTCCCAAAACGTCACCTATTCCTCCGCTCCATAGATGCAGCCTCACCCGCTGAGTTTCTCCAGCATTTTTGTCTACCTTTGATTTTTCCAGCATCTGCAGTTCTTTCTTAAACATGTAATCTCCAGGTCGCCTTTAGACACATAAAACAAGATGACAATCAGTTCATATATTTTGCATCTATTTCTTTAGCTGGTAAGACTTTTAACAATCTGTTAGCAATATCTTGTGATCTGTACCTAATAAACTATAATAAAATATAATGATCACAACCTTTCAATGTCTTACAAGTTTATTCAGGGGTGGAATTAACCATTGAAGCCCAGAAATTCAAATCAGACCTTCAAGCACCTAAAAGACAAGAGGCGCTTATTTCAGTCATGTCGGTAATTCTGAACAAACATGCCAAAGTCTCCCTTTCAACCCTTTGATCATTCATATGTTGTAGGCAGGGTTTGATATTTTATTCCATTAATGTCAATTGTGTTAATTGCCAAGTGGTGGTGTGACAAATCTTCAATTCGCTGGCTGTCACCATGTGGAACAAATTGATTGCATTTTTCCAGGATACATGATTGGCTCAAGCAACAATTGTACAGTATTGTGCTCCGTTTTAGTCACCCTGTGGAGGGAAATGTGTTGTTAAGCTGGAAAGAATGCAGAGAAGAATTATGAGGATGTTGCCCAGACCCGAGAGCCTGAGCTAGAGAGAGAGGTTGAGCAGGCTGGGACTTTATTCCTTGGAGAGCAGGAGGATGTGGGCTGCTGTGAAAGAGGAGTGTAGGATCATGAGTGGAATAAGGTTTGTCGGTTAACTGACCTCCGTAATTTGGCCCTAATGTGTATGAGTGGGATAACATAGAACTAGTGTGATTGGGCGACAGATGGTCGGCATGGCCTCGGTGGGCGAAGGGCCTGTTTCCATGCTGTCACTTTCAATCAATCAGTAGATCGGGTAAATGCCAGAGTCTTTTACCCAGAGTAGGGGAATCAGAAACCAGAGGACATAGGTTTTAGGTGTGGGAGGAAAGATTTAATAGGAACTTGAGGGTCAAGTTTTTTTACACAAAGTTTGGTAGGTGTATGGTAAGAGCTGTCAGAGGAGGTAGTTGAGGTATGTTCAATCACAATGTTTAAATAACATTGGGACCAGTGCATGGATAGATAGAAGGATATAGACCAAACGCAGGCAGGTGGCACAAGTGTACATATCTACATATACATTAATCTACCTACATATACATTGGGCTAACCAAATTGGTCACAACACTGAGGAGAAGCACTTACTGGAATGTTACAGGATGGTTTTCTGAGCCAATATGTAGAGGAAACAACTAGAGGCCACGCCATCCTAGACTGGGTATTGTGTAATGGGGAAGGATTAGTTAACAGTCTTGTTGTGCAAAGCCCCTTGGGCAACAGTGACCATAATATGGAAGAATTCTGCAGTAAGTTGGAGAGTGACATGGTTAATTCAGAGACCAGAGTCCTGAACTTAAAGAAAGATGACTTTGATGGCATGGGACGGGAATTGGCTGGGATAGACACGGCAAATGAAACTTAAAGGGTTGACGGTGGAGATGCAATGGCAAAGATTTAAAGATCGCATGGATGAATTACAACAATTGTTCATTACTGTGTGGTGTAAAAATAAAACAGGGAAGGCGGCTCAACCGTGGCTAACGAGGGAAATTAGGGATAGTGTTAAATCCAAGGAAGAGGCATATAACTTGGCCAGAGGAAGCAGCAAACCGGAGGACTGGAAGAAAATCAGAATTCAACAGAGGAAGACAAAGAGGTTAATTAAGAGGGGGGAAAATAGAGCATGAAAGAAAGCTTGCGGGGAACATAAAAACTGACTGTAAAAGCTTCTATAGATGTGTGAAGAGGAAAGGATTAGTGAAAACAAACGTAGATCCCTTACAGTCAGAAACGGGTGAATTTATAATGGGAAACAAGTAAATGGCAGACCAGTTAAACGTACTTTGGTTCTGTCTTCACTAAGGAAGACACAACCCATCTCCCCTAAATACTAGGGGACCGAGGATCTAGTGGGAGGAACTGAAGGGAATCCACATTAGTCAGGAAATGGTGTTAGGTAAACTGTTGGGACGGAAGGCAGATTAATCCCCAGGGCCTGATGGTCTGCATCCCAGAGAACTCAAGAAGGTGGCCCTAGAAATTGTGGATGCAATGGTGAACATTTTTCACCAATTTCGAATAAATTGTTACTTTGAACACCGACTCCGCGTGGCCTTCCCATTTGTTCCTACACTGTGTGGCTTCTTTGGCACTCTGTCGACTTGTGTTGTCCCTTTCAGGGAGCTGTGGACATGGACTTCATGATCCCTCTACATATGATCCCTCTACAACGCTGGTATGGATCATGGCATCAACTATATATTTTCCCCATACATACTGTATTACCTCCCAACATCCGTCAGCTCACACACAAACTCTCTGACCAAAACATCTAAATTGTAGCTCGCATTTGTAGATCCTCACAATGCTGGCTCTCATCACAGGGAACTAAAGAGATTTAATAAACACTTTGACTCCCCTTCCCATTCACACACTGACATTTCTGACTTGGAATAGACACAAAAATCTGGAGTAACTCAGCAGGACAGGCAGCATCTCTGCAGAGAAGGGATGGGTGACGGTTTGGGTCGAGACCCTTCATCAGACCAGTCTGAAGGTTTAGGTGAGATTTAATAGGAACTGAGGGGTAACATTTTCACACATAGGGTGGTGGGTGTATGGAACAAGCTGCCAGAGCAGGTAGATGAGGCTTGGACTATCCCAACATTTAAGAAACAGTTAGACGGGTGCATGGATAGGACACGTTTGGAGGGATATGGGCCAAACATGGGCAGGTGGGTCTAGTGAAGCTGGGACATGTTGGGCGGTGTTGGCAAGTTGGGACGAAGGGCGTGTTTCAACTCCATATCATTCTTTGACTATCACTTTATACAGTGAAAAGCCTTTGTTTGTGTGCTGTTCAAACAAAGAAAAGATTATACATTAATGCAGTCAGGCCACCCACAGTGCAGAGTATAGAGTGAACAACACCCGTTCCAGAATCCTACTGTGCTTTATACCAACATTCTTGCTGACGGAAATTAGCTTTCATTTATTTAACATTACTTAAAAACTCTTTGCTTTAATGTTACCCCTGGCGATCCCTGCAAATTCCTCCAGTCTCAAAATGACCAAGACATTCTATACTCAACCTATAGGCACATGAGGAAATGTCCTCATTCTTCAGGGAACAGGGACTCCCCTCCACTACTATAGACGAGGCTCTCACTAGGGTCTCTTCAATACCCCGTAACACTGCTCTCTCTCCCCATTCCCCCCACTCGTAACAAGGGCAGAGTCCCCCTAGTCCTCACCTTTCATCCCACTAGTCATCACATACACCAAATAGTCCTCCGTCATTTTCGCCACCTCCAACGTGACCCCACCACTCGCCACATCTTCCCATCTCCCCCCCCCGTCTACTTTCTGCAGAGACCGCACCCTCCGTAACTCCCTGGTCAATTCCTCCCTTTCCTCCTGCACCACCCCCTCCCCGGGCACCTTCCCTTGCAACCGCAAGAGATGCTACACTTGTCGCTTTACCTCCCCCCTCGACTCCATTCAAGGACCCAAGCAGTCGTTCCAGGTGCGACAGAGGTTCACCTGCATCTCCTCCAACCTCACCTATTGCATCTGCTGCTCTAGATGTGAGACCAAGCGTAGGCTTGGCGATCGTTTTGCCGAACACCTCCGCTCGATGAAACTAGGGAACGGTAAAAACACAAAGTGTTGACCGAATTCAGAAGGCCAGAATGCTTTGTGGATTTAGTTTAGTTTAGAGATACAGCGCGGAAACAGGCCCTTCGGCCCACTGAATCCGCAACGACCAGCGATCCCCGCACACTAACTATCCTACACGCACTAGGGACAATTTACAATTACACCAAGCCAATTAACCTACAAGCCTGTACGTCTTTGGAGCGTGGGAGGAAACGAAAAATCTGGGAGAAAACCCACACGGTCACGGGGGGAACGTGCAAACTCCGTACGGGCAGCACCAGTAGTCATGATTGAACTCGGGTCTCCGGCGCTGTAAGGCAGCAACTCTGCCTCTGCGCCACCGTGCCACTGGAGATTGCTGGAAACAAGATCAGAATGGGAGTTGTAATTAATGCTTATCTTGATATTTGCTTTAGAATGAAGAAGAGAATAAAGAAGGTGGGCTCGCCTGCATCAGCGAGATCTGCAAACATCAGGCATTATTTATAGAATAGCATGTGATAACCCTGGATGCCAGAATAGGGCATTTTTTCTCCACAGGCTAAGTATATGGAGAATGGAACAACAACAAAGTGACTGGCAGCCAGCATCAATTTCAGAAGCGAGTCAGGATGGAACCCAGGTGCTGTGAAGCGACTACTCGACCGCTGCGCCACCGTGCCGCTTGGATGATGATTGGTTCAGGACACTTGTTCAGACTTCTCCAGACTGAATCTTGCTGTGTGATTTTTGTTTCACTTTCGACTCTCAAGCCGGAGTAGCTGTTTATCTTTTTTTTTACTTCGGGGCAGGTTCAGCATGTTACCCACACCTCCGGGCAAGAAAGCAACAGCAGCTCCGAAATCACAACATTGTGGAAAGGAGAAGGGCCAACAAGGCAAGGAAAAGAAGCAAAGAATTCTTTTTTTTTTTAATTCTGCATTCATTATGATTTGCCAGCATCCAGCATGTATACATAGTAAAGCTTGAGATATGTGACAATATTATAGCTAGGTTGGTTGAAAACATGTTTTAATTATGAATGGACAAAGCAGTGCATTAAACTAATCTAAAGATCACAATGTTTAAAAAACATTTGGAGAGATATGTGGTTTAGAGAGATATGGGCCCAACTTTGGCAGGTGGGACTAGTGTAGGACAAGGACAAAGGACATTTATTATCACATACACCAATTGGTGTAGTGAAATTTGACTTGCCATGCAGCACACAAATAAAGATAAGCCACAACATCAAAGAATTTAACAATAAACATAAAAAACATCCCCTCACAATGGTTCCCACTGTGGGGGAAGGCCGCAAAGTCCAGTCCTATCCCCTGTTCACCCGTAGTCGGGCCTATTGAGGCCTCTGCAGTCGCCGCTACGGCAGCCCGATGCTTCAGGCGCTCTCGGCGGATGATGAAGTTCTGGCGTCGGGTGAACACTCTCAGCGGCTCGGAGTGTCTGGAGCGGCCGCTTCCTCAGCGGAGACGCGGCTCCCGAAGACCACGGGCCGTGCTGGTCGGACCTCTGACTCTGGTGACCTCGTCGCGAGATCCCAGGCTCCGCGGTGTTTAAAGCTCAGCGCCGCCCGCGGCTGGAAGCTCCGCAGACCGCAGACCACAGACCGCAGCTCCGCGATGTTGGAGTCAGCGGTCCCGGCCCTCCGGAGCCCACCGCACGGCGACCCGGGCAACGATGGCGCTCCAGCGCTGTGTCGCTGCCGAAGCTGAAGTCCCGGCCGGTCCCGGCAGGAAACGCCACTCCAGACTGCCGGTAGGAGGCGAGGAAGGGGCGAAAACACGGCTTGGAGAAAAGCCGCATCTCCGACCAGGTAGGTACTGAGAATAATAATTTCCCCCTTCCCCCCTCCCCCACCCCCCACATAAAAAGACTAAAAGACCTCCAAAACAAACACTTTTAACTAACTAAAAATTTAAACAAGGGTGAAAAGGCTGCTGGCAGGGCAGCCATACTCTATGGTGCCCCCTACGACATTGATGGGGCATAATGGATGTTGTGGGCAAGCTAGACCCACACCATCCGCGACCAGACTGCCGATTTTAACAGCGCGGAGCTGTGGTCTGCGGAGCTTCCAGCCGCGGGTGGCGCTGACTTTAACCGAGGATCGCCGTGTTGGAGCTCCACCCAGCGCGGCCTGTGGACTCCGGGAGCCGCGGTCTCCGGTAGGAAGCGGCCGTTTCGGAACTCCAAGCTGCCGAGAGCGTTCTTCCAACGCCGGAGTTCCATCATCCCGGCGAGAGGGCCTGAAACATCGGGCTGCCGTAGCGGCGACTGCGGAGGCCTCACTAGGCCCCGACCACGGGTGAACATGGAGGAAGTGGACTGAACTTTGCTGCCTTCCCTCACTGTGGGAAATGTTGATCCCGCTGTGGGGGGATGATTTTTTCTGTTTAATATTAAATTCTATAATGCCGTGTTTATTTTATTTATGTGCTACAATGGGAACTCAAATTTCACTACATCAATTGGTGTATGTGACAATAAATGTCCTTTGTCCTTTGTCCACCTTTGACTTGCAGGGCTCCAGCCCTCTGGCCTTGGCCTCTCAGCGGCTCCTCAGGAAAGCTATAGTAGAGGTTGGGAAAACTTGGATTGTGAGGTGAGGGGGAGAGACCCGATAAAAGTTTTGATAGATATGGTAGATAGTTTGAGGTATTTTCCCAAGATGTCAACAGCAAATGTTATAGAGCATCGGTTCAGGAGAGGGAGGAAAGTTTAACAAAGGTTTGTGAAGCAGTTTTTTTTAATGCCAAGGGCAGCAAGTTCCCGGAACATACTGCCTTGGGTGGTGGTGAAAATAGACATTATCGTGACATTTATGTGGCTTTTAGACAGACACAAGAACAGGCAGCGAATGGAGCGAAGAATATATCCATTCTACTTGTGTACGTCCACAAGTGTTTTGCTCAGTTTGCGAGCGTGTGCAAGAGACTCACGATCCTAAAGAAATGAATACTGTTTAATAAATCCACTTGCACTTACTCAATGAATAGGACAAGGATCATGGCAGAAAGGATTAGTTTAATTTGGCGTTAGGTGCAGCACATACTTTGTGGGTCAGATGTGTGTTCTTGTGCTACACTGTTCTGTGTAGGTATAACAGAAATATACCTGTTTCTGTATAAGAAGGTATAACAGATGAATGGGGGAAAAAAGGGGGATGTGTCGTTTTGATTTGCTTTTGCCATTGAGCACTGGTGCAAGCTCAAAGAACCGAATGTCTTATTCTGATGTTCCATTACAAGAGCACGCTTCATTGCAACGAATATCGTCTCAAACCGCCCAGCGATCACCCTATATTATCCCACTTTCACATCTACAAGGGACAATTTTACAGGGACCAATTCACCTCCAAACAAATGCGCCTTTCGGATGTGGGAGGAAGCCGGAGCAATGGCAGGAAAACCACGCTATCACGGGGAGAACGTGCAAACTCCACACAGACAGTACCCAAGGTAAGAATTGAACCCGGGTCTCTAGCGCTGTGAGGCAGTGGTTCTCCGAGCTACGCTGCAGTGCGCATTCGCAAGGATACCCACAATTAACCCCGCAAAATGCAGCAAATCATAACATAGGACATGGAGCAGTACAGCGCAGGGAAAGGGCCCTTCGGCCCACAATGTTTGTGCTAAACATGATGCCTAGTTAAATTGATCACATCTACCTGTACATTATCCATATCCACCTACACTCTGTACTTCGAAGGTAGACAAAAGTGCTGGAGAAACTCAGCGGGTGCAACAGCATCTATGGAGCGAAGGAAATAGGCAATGTTTCGGGCCGAAACCCTTCTTCAGACTGAAGAAGAATCCACCATCAGTCTGAAGAAGGGTTTCGGCCCGAAACGTTGCCTATTTCCTTCGCTCCATAGATGCTGCTGCACCAGCTGAGTTTTTCCAGGACTTTTGTCTACCTTCGATTTTCCAGCATCTGCAGTGCCTTCTTATACACTCTGTACTTCTATAGAAACATAGAAACATAGAAATTAGGTGCAGGAGCAGGCCATTCGGCCTTTCGGGCCTGCACCGCCATTCAATATGATCATGGCTGATCATCCAACTCAGTATCCCGTACCTGCCTTCTCTCCATACCCCCTGATCCCTTCAGCCACAAGGGCCACATCCAACTCCCTCTTAAATATGGCCAACGAACTGGCCTCAACTACCTTCTGTGGCAGAGAATTCCACAGATTCACCACTCTCTGTGTGAAAAACAATTTTCTCATCTCGGTTCTAAAAGACTTCCCCCTTCTCCTTAAACTGTGACCCCTTGTCCTGGACTTCCCCAACATCGGGAACAATCTTCCTGCATCTAGCCTGTCCAACCCCTTAAGAATTTTGTAAGTCTCTATGAGATCACCCCTCAATCTTCTAAATTCCAGCGAGGACAAGCCAAGTCTATCCAGTCTTTCTTCATATGGAAGTCGTGGCATCCCAGGAATCAGTCTGGTGAACCAAGAATGTCTTTCCTCAGATTTGGAGACCAAAACTGTACGCAATACTCCAGGTGTGGCCTCACCAAGACCCTGTACAACTGCAGTAGAACCTCCCTGCTCTTGTACTCAAATCCTTTTGCTATGAATGCCAACATACCATTCACTTTCTTCACAGCCTGCTGCACCTGCATGCCTACTTTCAATGACTGGTGTACCATGACACCCAGTTTCGCTGCTTCTCCTCTTTTCCTAATCGGTCAACATTCAAATAATAGTCTACCTTCCTGTTTTTGCCACCAAAGTGGATAACCTCACATTTATCCAGATTATACTGCGTCTGCCATGCATTTGCCCACTCACCCAGTCTATCCAAGTCATCCTGCAGCCTCCTAGCATCCTCCTCACAGCTAACACTGCCCCCCGGCTTCATGTCATCCGCAAACTTCGAGATGTTGCATTTAATTCCCTCGTCCAAATCATTAATGTATATTGTAAATTGCTGGGGTCCCAGCACTGAGCCTTGCGGCACCCCACTAGTCACTGTCTGCCATCCTGAAAAGGACCCGTTCACTCCTACTCTTTGCTTCCTGTCTGCCAGCCAGTTCTCTATCCACATCAATACTGAACCACCAATACCGTGTGCTTTAAGTTTGTATACCAATCTCTTGTGTGGGACCTTGTCGAAAGCCTTCTGAAAGTCCAGATACAACACATCCACTGCTTCTCCCTTATCCACTCTACTAGTTACATCCTCAAAAAATTCAATAAGATTCGTCAGACATGATTTACCCTTCGTAAATTCATGCTGACTTTGTCCAATGATTTCACCACTTTCCAAATGCGCTGCTATCCCATCCTTAATAATTGACTCTAGCAGTTTCCCCACTACCGATGTTAGACTAACTGGTCTGTAATTCCCCGTTTTCTCTCTCCCTCCCTTTTTAAAAAGTGGGGTTACATTAGCTACCCTCCAATCCTCAGGAACTACTCCAGAATCTAAAGAGTTTTGAAAAATTATTACTAAGGCATCTGCTATTTCTGGGGCTACTTCCTTAAGTACCCTGGGATGCAGCCTATCTGGCCCTGGGGATTTATCGGCCTTTAATCCATTCAATTTATCCAACACCACTTTCCGGCTAACCTGGATTTCACTCATTTCCTCCCATCTCATTTGACCCGCGATCCCCTGCTATTTCCGGCAAATTATTCATGTCTTCCTTAGTGAAGACAGAACCAAAGTAGTTATTCAATTGGTCTGCCATGTCCTTGTTCCCCATGATCAATTCACCCGCTTCTGACTGCAAGGGACCTACATTTGTTTTAACTAATCTTTTGCGCTTCACATATCGATAAAAACTTTTGCACTCAGTTTTTATGTTTCCTGCCTGTTTTCTTTCATACTCCATGTTCCCTTTCCTAATTAAGCCCTTTGTCCTCCTCTGTTGGTCTCTGAATTTCTCCCAGTCCCCTGGTAGGCTGCTTTTTCTGGCTAATTTGTACGCTTCTTCTTTTTCTTTGATACTATCCCTGATTTCCCTCGTTATCCACGGATGCACCACCTTCCGTGATTTATTCTTTTGCCACACTGGGATGAACAATTGTTGTAGTTCATCCATGCAGTCTTTAAATGCCTTCCATTGCATATCCACCATCAACCCTTCAAGAATCAATTGCCAGTCCATCTTGGCCAATTCACGTCTCATACCCTCAAAGTTACCTTTCTTTAAGTTCCGGACCCGTGTTTCTGAATTAACAATGTCACTCTCCATCCTAATGAAGAACTCAACCATATTATGGTCACTCTTGCCCAAGGGGCCACGTACAACAAGGCTGCTAACTAACCCTTCCTCATTACTCAATATCCAGTCTAGAATAGCCTGCTCTCTCGTTGGTTCCTCCACATGTTGGTTTAGAAAACTATCCCGCATACATTCCAAGAAATCCTCTTCCTCAGCACCCCTGCCAATTTGATTCACCCAATCTATATGTAGATTGAAGTCACCCATTATAACAGTTTTACCTTCGTTGCATGCATTTCTAATTTCCTGTTTGATGCCATCCCCAACTCCACTACTACTGTTAGGTGGCCTGTACACAACACCCACTAGCGTTTTCTGCCCCTTAGTGTTTCGCAGCTCCACCCATATCGATTCCACATCCTCCAAGCTAATGTCATTCCTTTCTATTGCGTTAATCTCCTCTCTAACCAGCAACGCTACCCCACCTCCTTTTCCTCTCTGTCTATCCCTCCTGAATATTGAATATCCCTGGATGTTCAGCTCCGAGCCTTGGTCACCCTGGAGCCATGTCTCCGTGATCCCAACTATATCATAATTATTAATAGCTATCTGCACATTCAACTCATCCACCTCATTACGAATGCTCCTCGCATTGAGACACAAAGCCTTCAGGCTTGTTTTTACAACACTCTTGGCCCTTTTACAATTATGTTGAAAAGTGGCCCTTTTAGATTTTTGCCCTGGATTTGTTTTCCTGCCACTTTTCACCTTGCTACCTATTGCTCCTATCCTCATTTTACACCCCTCTGTCTCTCTGCTCACACATTTAAGAAACCCTCCACTTCTTATTCTCCGTTTGTTATTTTTTTCTTCTTTCCTCCCTACGTGTTGCGTCTGACTGCTTCTCTTCTCTGCCTCCTGCCTCACAAACGGACTACTTGCCTTCTCTATTTGAGTCCCTCCCCCCAACCGATCTAGTTTGAAGTCTCCCCAGTAGCCTTTGCAAATCTCCCCGCCAGGATATTGGTTCCCCTTGGGTTCAAGTGCAACCCGTCCTTTTTGTACAGGTCACACCTTCCCCAAAAGAGGTCCCAATGATCCAGAAATTTGAATCTCTGCGCTCTGCACCAGTCCTTTAGCCACGCATTTATCCTCCACCTTGCTCCATTCCTCCTCTCACTGTCGCGTGGCACAGGCAGTAATCCTGAGATTGTTACCTTTGCGGTCCTTCTCCTTAACACTCTTCCTAACTCCCTAAATTCTCCTTTCAGGACCTCCTCTCTTTTTCTACCTATGTCATTGGTACCTATATGTACCACGACCTCTGGCTCCTCTCACTCCCATTTCAAGATATCTTGGACACGTTCAGTCACATCCCGGACCCTGGCACCAGGGAGGCAAACTACCATCCGGGTCTCCTGACTGCATCCACAGAATCGCCTATCTGACCCCCTAACTATAGAGTCCCCTATTACTGCTGCCCTCCTCTTCTTTTCCTTACCCTTCTGAGCAACAGGGCCGGCCTATGTGCCTATCTAAAAGCCTCTTAAACATCATATCATATCTGCCTCAACCACCACCCCCTGACCATGCATTCCAGGCCCCCACCACTCTGTGTGTGAAACATTTGCCTCACATACGTATCTCCATCAAGCTTTCCCCCTCTCACCTTATAGCTCTTCCCTCTGGTTGGACATTTCCATCCAGGGAATACGGTTCTGACTGTCTACCCTGTCTGTGCCTCTCATAATATTATATACTTCTATCAAGGCTCCCCTCAACCTCCGACGTTCAGGAGAAAACAATCCAATTCTATCCAAGCGCTCGCTGTGGGTGAAACTCTCTGATCCAGGCAGCGTTCTGGTAAACCCCCTCTGTATGCTCTTCACATCCTCCACATCTTTCCTGCAATGGGACAGCCAGAACTGCACGCAATACTCCGAATGCAGCCGAACCAACGTCCTGCGGAGCAGCGTTGCAAACCATTGGCTTTATTACACAACTATTTCCCAGCAACGGATTGCTCAACAGAGAAAAGCGAGATTGGATCAAGACCACTCAGAGGGAAACATGACGCTCGGAGGAATGTGGTTGCATGCCCCAGCATATCGATGATTCATATTCCATCTGAGCAACAGCCAGTCAACAAGTCAACACAGATGAAGAATAAAACAGATGGCAAGAATAATTGTCTGGAGATATAAAGTCAGTATGCGATACGCACTTGTGCAGGAAGGAACTGCAGAGGCTGGTTTACACCGAAGATGAGACACAAAAAGCTGGAGTAACTCAACGGGACAGGGAGCGTCTCTTGAGAGAAGGAATGGATGACGTTTCGGGTCGAGAAGGGTCTCGACTCGAAACGTCACCCATTCCTTCTCTCCAGAGATGTTGCCTGCCCCGCTGAGTTACTGCAGCTTTTTGTGTCTATCTTTGAGATACACACTTCCATGGTTTCTAAGGCAAAGGAAATCTTATTGCATGCAAATCATTCCACTTCTGCAGTTGTACAGAGCCCTAGTGAGACCACACCTGGAGTATTGTGTGCAGTTTTGGTCCCCTAATTTGATGAAGGACATTCTTGCTATTGAGGGAGTGCAGCGTAGGTTTACAAGGTTAATTCCCGGGATGGCCAGACTGTCATATGCTGAGAGAATGGAACAGCTGGGCTTGTACACTCTGGAGTTTAGAAGGATGAGAGGATATTCCATTGAAATGGATATCCCATATAAGATTGTTAAGGGTTTGGACACGCTAGAGGCAGGAAACATGTTCCCGATGTTGGGGGAGTCCAGAACCAGGGGCCACAGTTTAAGAATAAGGAGGAAGCCATTTAGAACGGAGACGAGGAAACACTTTTTCTCACAGAGAGTGGTGAGTCTGTGGAATTCTCTGCCTCAGAGGGCGGAGGAGGCAGGTTCTCTGGATGCTTTCAAGAGAGAGCTAATAGGGCTCTTAAACATAGCAGAGTCAGGGGATATGGCAAGAACAGGGTACTGATTGGGGATGATCAGCCATGATCACATTGAATGGTGGTGCTGGCTCGAAGGGCTGAATGGCCTCCTCCTGCACCTATTGTCTATTGTCACTCTCTACACTTACATGTACCTTTCTTAAATCCTCTTAAATGCCACTATCATATCTGCCTCCACCATATACCATCCCATGTGCTAATCTAAACGCATCTTAATGCCACTATTGTATATACCTCCACCATCATTAAGGGGCAGAGGTTTCGGGGTAACGTGAGGGGGAACTTCTTTACTCAGAGGGTGGTGGCTGTGTGGAATCAGCTTCCAGCAGAAGTGGTGGAGGCAGGATCGATTTTAACATTTAAGAGTAAAGTGGATAGGTATATGGACGTGAAGGGAATGGAGGGGTATGGTCTGAGTGCAGGTAGATGGGACTAGGGGAAAACAAATGGTCGGCACGGACTGGAAGGGCCGAGAGGGCCTGTTTCCATGCTGTAATTGTTATATGGTTATATGGTTATCATTCCTGGCAACACGTTCCAGGCACCTACCATCCTCCATGTACAAATTTGCCCCATTCAACTTAAAACTGTGTCCTCTCATCATTGATATATTTCCACCATGGGAAAAAGGTTCCGATGGTCACCCTATCTATGCCTCTCATAACTTTGTATACTTCTGCCTGGTCTCCCCTCATCCTCCAGTGTTGAGGAGAAAACAGTCCAAGTCTGTCCAAAGATAGACACCAAATGCTGGAGTAACTCAGCGGGTCAAGCAGTATCTCTGGACAAAAGGAATAGGTGATATTTCAGGTCGAGACTCTTCCTAAGTCCGAGTGTCAGGGAAAAGGTCTGTGTCCTTTCAATCTTTTTTTGGTATTTTTAGTGTGTTTTAAAAGTATGTGTCAATGTTCTCTGATTTCTTTTCGGTGGGGGGTGGGGGAGGGGGTCAATGGAAACTTTCTTTCAATCTCTTACCTTGCCAGAGATGCGATTGTTTTCCGGATCGCATCTCCGGTCGTTCTGCGGCCTAACATCATGGAGCTGGCGGCCTTGCTCGAGACTGACATTGAGCCTCACCGAGGGGCGAGGACTTACCATCGGAGCCTGCGATCCTTCGCCTGGGACCGACACTCCAACTGCGGCCTGCGTACTTTAACATCAGGAACTTGCAGCCTTGGGTAGAGACCGATGTTGGGAGCTCCAAAATCCGCACGACGTTCGACAAGCCCCGAACCGGGGTCAGATCGCCCGGAGCGGGGGAGCTGACAACCTCCCGATGCAGGAGCATGATCGACCCGACGAGGAGGCCTGCCGCCGGCTACGGGAGTCAGGATCGCCCCATCAACGGAAGGTTAGAGGCCCCCGACCCGCAGGAGAACAAAGAAGGGAACTTCCATCACAGTGAGGAATGTGGAGGAGTCACTGTGGTGGATGTTTATGTTGAAATGTATTGTGTGTGTCCTGTTGTCTTTTATTGGTATGACTGTATGGCAAATCAAATTCCTCATATGTTGCAAAACATACTTGGCTAATAAAGTATGATTATGATTATGATTGTGATTATGCTTATGATAATGATCTGCAAACCTACTTAACAACCCATCGGTTGGCCTCACTGCAGTGGTAGGGAAACTAATGGAGGGGATTTGAAATAGAGAGGATGAAGGGAATAGGTTAATTAGGGACAGTCAGCATGGCTTTGTACACAGGCCTGGGCACTCCTGGCAAGCGGGTCAGATGCGTTCACACACAGACCAACCTCGGGGCCCCACCTGGTATACTCGGCTCGCCTGCTGCCATCTCCAGCGGGACCGAAGGCTTGTTCGGAGTCCGCCCAAAGGCTCGCAGTCAGCGGGACCTCGCCTGAAGGTGCACGGTCGCCGGGATCGGAAACCCACCTGAGGGCTTGGCAGACGGCATAACCGGGAGGCAGCTGGAGATGTCGGGCAAGGGGTGCGAGAGCCTGTAGGAGGGTGAATTGGGGCGATGGCTCCAGCGCCTTCGAGGTCGGCTGCAGGGGGCGCCCCTGGGACGCAGAGATGGCCAGGCTAGGAGAGGAGAGGAGAGGGACGTCGGATCGTAGGAACTGCTCCCCTACATCGAGCACGCAGGCCGACCGGACTTAGCACTTTGAATAATGGCGTCAAATATGGTAGTGCCCGCATGTGTAATATATGCAAAATGTATTTCACTGGGCAGTTGCACATGTGATAAATAAATCACTATTGACTATTGGTCGTGTCAATACTAACTAACTTGGTCAGGACTCTGAGGCTGTGATGAAGGTGATTGATGAGGGTAGGGAAGTCATAAGGTCATAAGTGATAGGAGAAGAATGAGACCATTTGGCCCATCAAGCCTACTCCGCCATTCAATCATGGTTGATCTATCTATCCCCATTAAACACATTCTCCTGACTTCTCCCCATAACCGGGGCCCTTGTATGTGAATACTTGGCCAATAAACAATCATTCATTCATTCATTCATTCATAACACCTGACACCTGCACTAATCAATAATCTATCTATCTCTGCCTTAAACTGAGCCAGTTTAAACTTAAGTCTAAAGGTTAATTCCCGGGATGGCGGGGCTGTCATATGCTGAGAGAATGGAGCAGCTGGCCTTGTACACTCTGGAGTTTAGAAGGATGAGAGGAGATCTCATTGAAACATATAAGATTGTTAAGGGTTTGGACACGCTAGAGGCAGGAAAAATGTTTCCGATGTTGGGGGAGTCCAGAACCAGGGGCCACAGTTTAAGAATAAGCATTTAGAACAGGGACGAGGAAACACTTTTACTCACAGAGAGTTGGGAGTCTGTGGAATTCTCTACCTCAGAGGGTGGTGGAGGCCGGTTCTCTGGATGGTTTCAACAGAGAGCTAGATAGGGCTCTTAAAAATAGCTGAGTCAGGGGATATGGGGAGAAGGCAGGAACGGGGTAGTGATTGGGGATGATCAGCCATGATCACATTGAATGGCGGTGCTGGCTCGAAGGGCTGAATGGCCTACTCCTGCACCTATTGTCTATTGTCTGTTGTCTAAACTTAAACTCTCCACTGAGACCGCATGCAAGAGGCGCCAGGTTTTGACTCCACTACAAGTGGTTGCATGGAATATATTGCAGCATCACAGGAATGTCTGCAGACTGGATTGTCCACAGCAAGGTATGTTCCATCAGCCTCTGCCCAGCCCATTGGAACTAGTGCCAATGGAGACAATCCCCATCACGCCTTCATAACAGAAGCTTCAAATTCAAACAAGAATCTAACAGGGTTACCAATGACCAGACTTCAATGGATTCCTAAATCGCTCCAACACAGCAAGCAGCTTAGGAGAGAAATTACTGGTTGTGCCCCGTGATTGTGTCTTCCTAAATCAAGGTAACAACTGATGTAGATTCCACTTAGATAGACACAAAGTGGATGTTGTTTACATGGATTTTAATAAGCCATTTGATAAAATCTCCCATGGTAGGCTGATCCACGAGAATAGGATGCACAGGATTAATAGTGAGTTGTTTGTATGAATTCAGAACTTGCTTACTGGCAGAAGATAGAGGGTTATGGTGGAAGGACAATATTTAGGCTGGAGGTCTTTGACCAGTGCAGTATTTTTAGTTTAGTTTAGGTTTGAGATACAGCGCGGAAACAGGCCCTTCTGCACCAACCAGCGATCCCCGCATATTAACACTATCCTACACACACTAGGGACAAGTTTACATTTATATCATGCCATTTAACCTACAAACCTGTACGTCTTTGGAGTGTGGGAGGAAACCAAAGATCTTGGAGAAAATCCGCGCGGTCACGGGGAGAACGTACAAACTCCGTACAGACAAGCACCCATAGTCGGGATTGAACCCGGGTCTCCGGCGCTGTAAGTGCTGCTGCGCCACCGTGCTGTTCTGCAGGAATCTACGCTGAGACCACAGTTGTTTATGATATATATATATAAATTTAGTACATTTGCAGATGGCACCAAGATTGCTGGGATCACACTGCTGTTGCACTTTGAGAGGTGAAATATCAATGGAAAATGTACAATTAAGCATGACCCTTAACAGCATTGATGTACAGAGGCGTCCAAGCTCAATACTCGCTGAAAGTGGCAACACAAGTAGATTTTACTTCGGAGTCACGTGAATGACTATGTGAAGAAGCCCCGCCAGGCGCATGCGCGTCTTTACGTCCGCGCATGTCGCACTGAACGGGCTGGAGAGCACAGCTCCACCAGCGGTACGTAGAACTTGCAGGTAAGTGTTTTAAACAACTTTCCCTGCAGGGTATTTCACTCCGTAAAGCTGGCTCGAGTAGTCAGTCGGACTTTTAGTCATGGATAGGTCCGGATGGAGGGTTCGCTCAAAGCGTAGGTCCAGCAGCGACTCGCACTTTCGATCGGGTCGGGAGATAAGCGCGGCAACTCCGGTTCCGATACCGGGTGCAGTTTCACCGGCAGCTGAAGTCACAAGCGAATCCTCTAGGAGAGTTCCTCAAACTGAGCAGGCTGAGCCTGCTGAGAGCCACAGGAAGGCTAAACGAAAATCAAACAGGCCAGTATTATCAGACGAGTCTGATCAAGCTGGTGACTCTCCCCCAGGTACTAAATAACTGTGGGGCAGAATGCAGCACATGGAGAATATGCTCCAGATTCTGATACACCAAGGGGCTGAGGCCCCAGTACTTCCCCAGGCTGCTGAGCAGCAGGGCCCTTATGAAGGGGACTATATGCAATGCCGCCAAGGGGAGTTCCTTCCAGCGCCTGGTATAGGACTGGGGGATGCCTCCCTGGATTATCAATTGGGAGATGCGGGGCAGGATGCAGCTGACCCTGAGTCTGGTGTCCCTGCTTATGTGCAAACACCAGAGCACAAGAACCACGCTCCGGGTGTCCCGGACATAGCGATGATCTTTGCTATTCCGGAGGGAACTGGTGAGGCAATGGAGGTGTACCTTACAAATACCATTCATTATTTAGTTTCTCACCAGCTACAGCTATCGGTCATCCAAGAGACCAGTAATAAATACAAAACAGCTGTCAACTGTGCGTCGTTAAAAGTGCCTACGGTGAACCCAGCAATATGGGCACCTATGACTCCTATGAGGGGGTCAGGAGGTACGTTACCAACACGTCCTCAAACTGGTGGCGGCTACGATCACTGCATTTGGCACCATGGTCCGAGGGACCGTGTTAACTCAATTACAAAAAGACATGTTGGCTATAATGTGCAACGCTTTCTTTGAGGTTAATTGTATTCGAAAAATCGCCATCAGTCCGGCCCTGAATCAAAAGTTTGCTGCACTCTGTAAGGCGACCAATGTCCAAACGCCTGACCTCCTCTTTGGTAATGATCTCGTGAAACAAATTCGGGATATTGACGAGGAGGCAAAAACCATAGGGTCCGGGTGCTGGGCCCAGCAGGGGGAGACCAGGGTGGCAACGAGGATATCCACCACGGCAGTTTGCCTACAACCCCAATACGGCCAGACAACAGCCTTACAAGCCACCTGGAGAGGTTCAGGGGCTTTGTGTTCAGGTTAAGAATTCTGGTGTGCAACCTCCTATTGGAGGTCGATTACAATTGTTTTATACTGAATGGTGCTGTATAAACGTCTGATATGTTTATGCTAAATACTGTGTCCGGTTCTACCATTGAGTTAATCTCAGGGATAGATCCACCTCACCAGCACAAGCCTTGTTAAATGTTGGTGTTTTCTGCTCCAGAGACTGAGCAGGTAAATGTTGAATTTGAGAATTTATCCCGAAAAGGTGTGATTGAAAAAGCCATTCATCATCCTCAACAATTTGAGTCTAATATTTTTCCCAGCCCTACAAAAGATGGTGGTTGTAGAGTAATTCTGCACCTCACTCAATTAAATGCTCCTTCTTCTTCTTATAGGATTCCGGCAGTGTAGACGCTGGTAAGCGTATTACTGCCCTCCACAGGTCAAAGTTTGAACTAAATTCTTACATACAGTCCTGTAACATGCAGGAATTGAAGAACAGCCCTGGATATCAGCTGATGTTTCTCACTGTGTCCAAACAAAGATAAAACAGAAAAAGCCTCAACTCCAAGTCCTGTCAGTCTAGCAAACAATGCCTTTCTTTCTACCCTATACTTTTTACATTCTAGGAAAACATGCTTAACTGTCTCCTTACTCCCACAAGCCAGAAACATGTTTCCCTACAATGCACAAACAGGAATTTAACCCACAATGTCCCAACCTCAATCTACACAGTTTAACTGAGTCACTACAGCACAGAGATATACAGAAACATATTTTTCTAACTTCAGCTTGAATTAAATGCTTCAGATCCCTATAGGCATTTTAAAATGTACACATTCGTTACTGCAAAGCAGCTGATGTCACAGGGTTGTTATATGGCCACCATTCATTTACAAGATGACTCTTATTTAGTGCCAATTCATGCTCATTATCACAGGTACTTGAAATTTAATTGGATGGGACAGCTGTGGCAATATAAAGCATTGCCTAATGGATTAAGTTCAGCACCTAGGCTATTTACTAAATTGGTCAAACCTGTGCTGGGGCTATTGAGGGCCCACAATCGCATTCTCATGGCTTATTTAGATGATATCTTAATTGTCAGCAACATTACAGAGTCAGCTGAGGAATCGGTTGCAGCAACCAAAAATGTGTTTGAATCATTGGGGTTTTTGGTCCATCCAACTAAGTCCAAGTTACAGCCAACTCAACAAATTGAGTATTTTGGGTTTTCTTATTGATTCAGTTCATATGACACTCACATTACCAACAGCCGAGGTAGTTGATATTGTTAATGTCTCTATTTGCCTGACATAAAACCTTTATCCCTCCATCCAAGACGTTGCCAAGGTCATTGGGAAATTGGTAGCAGCCTTTCCTGCAGTACAGTTCGGACCTTTGCATTATCAACATTTGCAAAGAGCAAGAGAACAAGCATTGAAAGAGAATGCAGGCCATTTTGATCGGCTTATGCAGTTACCCACCACGGCTCTGGCAGAATTGCAGTGGTGGATTGTTAATGTTAGTCAAGCCACCAATCACATTTTGGTGGATGCACCTTCAGTGATCTTACAGACTGATGTTACCGCGCTCTCGGATGGGGGGGGGGGGGGGGGGGGGGGGGGGGGGGGGCTACGGACACAGAGTCTAGCTGTGGGGGTAGATGGAATGAACAAGAAGACTTGATTCTCCACACACATGGGATTAATTATCTGGAATTATTGGGGGCATTTTATGGGTTAAAAGCATATTGCTCCACAATGACTGATTTACACGTTCAACTCCAGATTGATAACACCACAGCTGTGGCATATATTAATCATATGGGAGGAGCTAGATCAGTGTTGTGTGATAACTTGGCTAATGTTATCTGGCATTGGTGTATTTCAAGGAACATCTGGGTTTCAGCCATCTATCTACCAGGTATAGACAATGTGGTAGCAGACCTTAGGTCGAGAAAGTTTAATGACAATATAGAATGGATGTTGAATGCTGAAATATTTCAAACGATTGTCACTCGATTTGGGTTGCCAGATATTGATCTCTTCGCATCCCGGCTGAATCACCAGTTGCCTAAATATGTTTCCTGGGAGCCAGATCCAGGAGCAGTGGCTGTGGATGCGTTCTCGTTACATTGGGGGCACTCATTCTTTTATGCATTTCCTCCATTCTGCCTGATCGCGAAATGTCTCACCAAAATAGAGCGTGACTCCGCCACCAGCGTTTTGGTGGTCCCAGATTGGCCTACACAACCATGGTTCCCATTGGTACTGAGAATGATGGCACAGCCATTTATGTTGATTCCCAGATGCAGTAATTTGTTGGTGCATCCGGTTACAGGAGAATGTCACCCATTACATGACCGTATCAATTTGTTGGTCTGCAGGTTCTGACCAGACCATTCCAAGGGCTTGGATTATCGAACAGGACCATGGAGGTTTTCACTGCAGGCTGGAGAAATAGCACTAAACACCAATACATGGTGCACATAAAGAAATGGGAGATGTTCTGTGTACAATCCAATATATCTTATGATACTGCTAGCTACTCCATGTGATGTGTTGGAGTTCCTTGCTAATTTGCATTTTGATGAGCACCTCAGTTACAGTGCCATTAACACTGCTCGCAGTGCTTTGTCCTCCTATTTAGGGCAGTCTTCAGAACAACAACAACCTATCGGGTCTCATCCGTTAGTATCCCGGTTTATGAGAGGAATTTTTAACAAAAACCCTCCTCAGTCCAGATACACAGCAATCTGGGATATCAGTATAGTTCTCACACTGCTTCGGCAATGGGCTCCAATTACGTCATTATCTTTGCAAAAATTAACTATTAAAGTGGTTATGCTAATGGCGCTGGTTTCAGCACAACGTGTACAACCATTACACTTGTTAAGAATAGATTGTATGCATTTCTCTCTCGATGACATTACATTTTATGTCTGTGATTTAATCAAACAAAGCAGACCAGGAATGTTCGGAACCAAGGTGACGTTTAAAGCATATCCTGTTGACCAAATGTCATGTGTAGTTAAACATTTAACCCAATATATTGCGTTAACAAGGAGTCTCAGAGGTTCTGAGACAGGACTGCTCCTTAGTCACAAAAAGCCATATAAACAAGTGTCAGTACAAACTATTTCTAGATGGTTGAAACAGGTTCTTAATTATGCTGGAGTCGACACGGATGTGTTTAAATCTCACTCCACCAGGGCGGCATCTACATCCGTGGTGAAGGCTCAGGACGTGCCGTTAGACCAAATCCTCGCGGCCGCAGGATGGTCTAGAGAGTCAACTTTTTCTCGTTTTTATGACAAACCTGTTCAGACAGTGCCACAGTTTGGGCCTGCTGTTTTGGGTTCAATTTAATTCTGTTGCTTTGTTTATTTCGATTCTTGTTTGTAATTTCCCCCTAGGACAGAGGGGTTATTACTGTTTTTTGTTATCATTATTAAAATAGTTATTGAATAATTCATGCAATGTTCAATATATTATTTATTTACTACTGTGTCAACCAAAGCAGATTGTCGTCTGGAGTGCATCTGCAGCATGGAAACACAGAGCTTTGAAATCTTCACGTAGTCACTCACATGACTCCGAAGTAAAATAGTAAGATTAAACGAGAACTTACCAGTTCAAAGTTTGATCCTTATTTTATGAAGAGTGACGTTGAAGGATTACGTGCCCTCCGCTCCCACCCTCATAATCTACGAGATCATCTGGTAGTTCTAGTCTTCTTACAGCCTTACTATGTTACCTCGGCTATTTGTTTTCTGTGTTTTCACGCCGCTGCTTTGAAGTATGACGCGCATGCGCCTGGCGGGGCTTCTTCACGTAATCCCTCAACGTCACTCCTCATAAAATAAGGATCAAACTTCGAACTGGTAAGTTCCCGTTTAATCTTACTATTAAATGGTAAAAAAGGCATATGGTATGTTTGGTTTAATAGACTGCGGCATTGAGCGTAAGAGGCAAAGTTATAATGCTGCTTTACAGGACTTTGGTTCGGCCGCATTTGGAGTATTGTGGGCAATTCTGGTTGCCCCGTTGCAGAATGGATGCGGGGGCTTTGGAAAGGGTGCAGAGGAGGTTTACCAGAATGATGCCTGGGTGAGGGAGAATTAGCAACAGGGAGAGACTTGGAATTTTTTTCTCTGGAATGTCAGAGGTTGCGGGGAGACCTGATAGAAGTATATAAAATGAAGTGAAACATAGATAGGGTGGAAAGTCATATTCATTTTCCCAGGATGGAAAAATCAAATTCTAGTGGACTTAGCTTTATGGGGTAAATATATGGGGTCACCAAGGCAAATTTATGGGGTCACCAAGGCAAATTCCTAGTATGTGAATACTTGGCCAATAAACTTACTTACTTACTTAAAGGAAAGGTTTAAAGGAGACGAGACCAAGGGGTCCCGTGGGGTCCCGTCCCCTCAACGCACGGTTGCGGGGGTGGGAGCAAAGAAGCACGTCAAAATCTTGCGTGATATTTGACTCCTCATTAAAGTTTGACAAGCAAGTCAACTCTGTGGTAAATGCTAGTTTCTTCCAGCTTCGTACCATTGCAAAAATCAAACCATTCCTCCAATTCGACGACCTAGAAAAAATCATCCAAGCATTTATCTCCTCCCACCTTGGAGGATGCTGGCGGACATCGGCCGACAACTAATCTTTCCACCTGAAATTGCTTCAACCAACCTCAGGCCAGATTTGGTGTTCTGGTCCCTTTCACAGAAGACTGCTTACATCATAGAGCTCACAGTTCCATGGGAGAACTCTGTTGTGGAGGCCTATGAGCATAAGAAGCTGCGCTACACAGAGCTTGCAGCAGAGGCAAGGCAGCGTGGCTGGAACATCAACGTTTATCCAGTTGAAGTGGGATGCAGAGGATTTGTTGCGTCATCTACCATCAGACTGCTGAAGGAGCTTGGAATCCACGGTCAGGCTCTGCAGAAGACCATAAGATCACTCTCAGACGCGGCTGAAAGAAGCAGCTGTTGGATTTGGCTCAAGCGGAAAGACCCATGCTGGGCCCCAAATGCGTCATGGTGAATCTTTGAGGCAGTTTGACACGGGACACACGCTGAGGGCTGATCATCCTGCAGCGGGCCGCCCTTGTGGAGGGTGTATAGTGATAAAAGGCCGAAACACCCAGTGATGCAAGGGTACACTACTGATGATGTGTCCTGTGCCCAGCTGTCCTGAAGGTTACCCAGGCCAAGATATACGCATACGTCCCCCCCCCCCCCCCCCCCCCCCCCCCCCCCCCCCCCCCCCCCCGATGTTGAGCGTCGACCACTCTCAGCAATCAATGAATGTCGTGAAATGCTCCCCACCTACTGGCACAAGGGACTTCTTAACATCTAGTCCTGTGTATTTGATTCTGACTACTGCAACTCCCTATTCACTGGCATCAGCCCATCATCCCTGTCCCACTTGCAATTGGCTCAAATCACCGCAGCGAGATAAAAGGGACCACATCACCCAGATTCTGGCCTCTCTCCACTGGCTCCCAGTATGTACAGAACCAACTTCAAGTCCTCTTATTCGTATACAAAGCCCTTAATGGGCTTGCCCCCCCCCCCATATCAAAAATCTTCTAACCCACCATTCTACCTCCAGGTCCCTCAGGTCGGCTACTGACCATCCCGCGGTCTAGGTTTAAGTTCAGGGGTGACCGTCCTTTTTTCGGTTGCAGCACCTAGACTGAGGAACAGCATCCCCCTCCTCATCAGTGCCCCCACCATCGACTCCTTTAAGTCGAGGCTCAAAACCTATTTCTACTCCCTAGCGTTTTTGAGTCCCTCTGAGGGGTCGCTGTAAACAGTTTATGTATGTATTGTTAGGTCTGCGTATCATTATATGTAGCACGTTAGTACCAGCACTGATGTAAAGTCAAAGTGAGTTGTTTTTAAATGTGCTATAACATTGATTGATTGATTGATTGATAGAAAAGTGAATGTTTGTGAAAGGGAATGCCGCTGCAGCCAGTCCGCTGCAGCCGAACGCAAGACTCAGTGGACCGCAGCCTGCAAGGAGGACGCCGCTGAGCTGGCCTCAGCTTGTAGGACACAGTGAACCATGGCCTAGGAGGGTGAGCCCACCGAGCTGGCCCCTGCTTGCCCCCCGAAGACCAGAGACCGGGAGGATGGAGCCAGTGACGTGAATGGATGCTACAGTCGAGGGGCAAGATCTACCGCACCCTGGAGGTCGGCTGTGGGAGGTGCCCCCGGGGTACAAAGGTGGACGGGCGAGGGGAGGACGTTGGCTCACTGGTCAATCCAGACGTCCAAGGGAAGGCATTGGTTGGAGGGCTGCAAAAGCCTTCGGGCCTGTGTGAAATGGGCACTGCTCATAACTAGAGCGCGGGCTGGATTTTGAAAACGGAGCCAAAAATGGCGCTTCGTGCATGCGGGATCAGTGGACTATTTCTCTACAATTTGCAAATCAGGGATGTGCTTAGGAATGGGAATACTCTACTGGACAGTTTGTAAGAAGAAGAATTTCACTGTGTGAAATGAAGTGAAATTTCACTTCATTCACTTCACACTAGTGACAATGAAAGCACCATTAAACCATTGAACCAGTTTACACAGTTCCATTCTAAGTTTCTTGCTGACTATCACTGATCCATTTCCATTTTACTTGAAATCTCAAGCTAAATTGAGATTTGAAGGCTCAAGCTAAATTGAGGTGCTGTGTGCAACTATTTACAATATACATCAATGATTTTGATGAAGGGATTCAAAGTAACATTAGCAAATTTACAGATGACACAAAGCTGGGTGGCAGTGTGAACTGTGAGGAGGATGCTATGAGAATGCAGGGTGACTTGGACAGGTTGGGGGAGTGGGCAGAAGCATGGCAGATTAAGTTTAATGGGAATAAATGTGAAGTTATCCACTTTGGTATCAAAAACAGGAAGGCAGATTATTATCTAAATGGCGTCAAATTGGGAAAAGGGGAAGTACAACAGGATCAGGGGGTCCTTGTTCATCAGTCTATGAAAGTAAGCATGCAGGTACAGCAGGCAGTGAAGAAAGCGAATGGCATGTTGGCCTTTATAACAAGAGGAGTCGAGTATAGGAGCAAAGAGGTCCTTCTGCAGTTGTACAGGGTCATAGTGAGACCACACCTGGAGTATTGTGTGCAGTTTTGGTCCCCTAATTTGAGGAAGGACATTCTTGCTATTGAGGGAGTGCAGCGTAGGTTTACAAGGTTAATTCCCGGGAGGGTGGGACTGTCATATGCTGAGAGAATGGAGTGGCTGGGCTTATTACACTCTGAAGTTTAGAAGAATGAGAGGGGATCTAATTGAAACATATAAGATTGTTAAGGGTTTGAACACGCTAGAGGCAGGAAACATGCTCCCGATATTGGGGGAGTCCAGAACCAGGGGCCACAGTTTAAGAATAAGGGGTAAGCCATTTAGAACGGAGACGAGGAAACACTTTTTCACACAGAGAGTTGTGAGTCTGTGGAATTCTCTGCCTCAGAGGGTGGTGGAGGCCAGTTCTCTGGATACTTTCAAGAGAGAGCTAGATAGGGGCTCTTAAAGATAGCAGTCAGGGGATATGGAGAGAAGGCAAGAACGGGGTACTGATTGGGGATGATCAGCCATGATCACATTGAATGGCGGTGCTGGCTCGAAGGGCCGAATAGCCTACTCCTGCACCTATTGTCTATTGTACCTAAAATGATTCCATAATATAGCTACCATCAAATTAAAACTAATTGGTCAGTAATTACCTAATCCAGACCTTCCTGTTCATATATTCTTTGCACATTTCCTTTGGTAACATTCCACTGAAATGATTAAATTGCTTGGAATTGTTTGCATCTTTTTCTGTTCCGTTTTTGGATAACCAACATGGCGATGTTGTTATATTTTCACTCTTCACCAATAACCTTCCCTTACCAGCATTGAACCGCCCTTGATTCTATTTTGCCACTCGCCATTGGA
The DNA here is from genome assembly GCA_035221665.1 of Okamejei kenojei. Taxonomy (NCBI): domain Eukaryota; kingdom Metazoa; phylum Chordata; class Chondrichthyes; order Rajiformes; family Rajidae; genus Okamejei; species Okamejei kenojei. Next base: position 93,603,434 of record CM069137.1, read on the forward strand.
TTCATGAACATTTACCTTCTTGGCTGGGGTCAAGGAAAGAGCGTTCACGTCGCGGCCCTGTGTCAGCCAATCTTTCCACCACCACGCACAAGAAGCGACAAGACAGTCACCCCCTGCATGCAGATGCCGAGAAGTGTGTTCAGCTCTGGCTGAACAACAACTAATCTTGTGTGTGGACTCAACGAGAAGAAGAAGATCTTCTTGGCTATCGCATTCCTTCTCTCCAGAGCTGCTGCCTGTCCCGCTGAGTTATTCCAGCATTTTGTGTCTATATTCTTGGCTAGCCTGCCATTTGGGATTGTCTCAAAATCCCATGCTGATATCTATATAGAATACATCAAAAACACACAAGGCCCTTCTTCTTACTTAAAAGACCATAAATTCACAAACTCATGCTGACTATTCCTGATCCATTTCCTTTCTAAATTAAATCTCAAACTGAATTGATTCTGTAATTAGAAGATACACATGGGGAATGCAGGAGTATCTTGGCGGGTCAGGCAGTGTCTCTGGAGAAATGAAATGGGTAACGTTTTGGGTCGAGACCCTTATTCAGACTGAGGTTCTTCAACGTTGGCATACCTTGAGGGCATTTTGCAAAGGTGCAGACAAAATATGTAGGAAGGAACTGCAGACGCTGGTTTACACCGATGATGGACACAAAATGCTGGAGTAACTCAAGTGGTCAGGCAGCATCTCTGGAGAGAAGGAATGGGTGAAGTTCCGGGTCCAGACCCTTCTTCAGACAGGGCCCCTAATTACCTACTAATGAATTTAAATTAATTGGTTTGTAATTATCTGATCTCGACCTTCCTAATTTTTAAACCATGATTAGCAGTAACTTGATTAACAATGTTCAGATCCTCAACAATTTTGGGAACAATTTTGAGGGTGCAGGGTAGATTTACGAGGATGTTGCCAGGACTCAAGGGCCTGAGCTACAGGGAGAGGTTGAGCAGGCTGGGACTCTATTCCTTGGAGCGCAGGAGAATGAGGGGTGATTTTGTAGAGGGGTACAAAATCATGAGAGGAATAGATCGGGTAGATGCACAGAGTCTCTTGCCCAGAGTAGGGCAATGGAGAACCGGCGGACATAGGTTTAAAGTGAGGGGGGGAAAGATTTAATAGGAACCTGAGGGGTAACTTTTTTACACAAAGAGTGGTGGGTGTATGGAACGAGCTGCCGGAGGAGGCAGTTGAGGCAGGTACTATCGCAATGTTTAAGAAACATTTATTGTATTGTATTGTATATCTTTATTATCATTTTTCTGAGTACTTGCATACCCAGAGGAAAACGAAAAAGCATTTCTACATAACCGAGTATGGCTCCAGTGTTCAGGTTGGTGTGTGCGCGATACTTTAGTCCGTTTATCAGTCTAATTGCCTGCGGGAAGAAGCTGAGGAGCATCCTGCTGGTTTTGCAGTTGATGCTCCTGTACCTCTTCCCAGATGGCAGGATGGAGAATATGTGATGCGATGGGTGGTGGTCTTTGATGATGGAGATGGCTCAGCTAATACATCTCTTCCTGTATATGTCCAGCAATAAAGGGAGTGGAGCACCAATAATCCTGCTGGCGGTCTTCACAATCCCGTCCAGTTGGTGCCGTTCGTACGCCTTGCAGCTCCCGAACCAGGAGGTGATGCCGTAGGTTAATGTGCTCTCGATTGTCCCCCTATAAAAAGTTCGTAGGTGTGCAGTGGGGAGACCTGCTTTCCGTAGTCTACGGAGAGGGTGTAGTCGCTGCTGGGCTCTCTTGACCAGTGCTGTGGTGTTGGTCGTGGACGTCAGGTCATCTGACACGTGGAGTCCTAGGAACGTCACACTGCTACCCTTTCCACATCAGCTCCATCGATGTGCAGAGGTGTATGGCGTTGTTTTCCCGCCCTCCTGAAGTCAACCACCATCTCCTTCGTTTTTCCCACGTTGAGAATGAGGTTGTGGGATTTGCACCATCCTGTGAGCAGCTCCACCTCCATCCTGTACGCCGACTCATCATTGTCACTGATGAGACCCACCACTGTTGTGTCATCAGCGAACTTGTTCATGAAGTTGTTGTTGAGTCTAGCAGTACAGTCGTGTGTAAGCAGACTAAACAGCAGGGGGCTTAGGACACAGCCTTGGGGCGAGCCAGTGCTCACGGCTATGGTTTTTGATGTCCTACTGCCCACCCTGACTGTCTGCTGCCGTTGTGATAGAAAGTTCAGGACCCAGTTACATGTGCCAGCATCAACCCCCAATAACTCCAACTTCTCCACCAGCTGCTGCGGAATGATTGTGTTAAAAGCAGAGCTGAAGTCTATGAAGAGGATCCTGGCATAAGTATTTTTCCGATCAAGGTGTGGCAGTACGAGGTTCAACGTTGTTGAGACTGCATCCTCTGTGGATCGGGTGGCTCTGTAGGCAAACTGCAGTGGGTCTAGGTCGGCAGGTAGGCTATTTTTGATATGCTGCATAACCAGTCGCTCAAAACACTTAATTACTATGGGTGTTAGAGCCACTGGTCGAAAGTCATTATGGCAGGCTGGGTTTGGTTTCTTCGGGACAGGAACGATGGTGGCACTCTTAAGACAGTTGGGCACTACTGCCTGGCTGAGCGAGGTGTTAAAAATATCTGTGAAGACATCTTTCAGTTGCTCGGCGCAGTCTCTTAGCACGCACCCAGGAATGTTGTCCGGCCCTGTGGCTTTGCGTGGATTGATGCTGGCAAAGGCCTTTTTTACTCCAGCTGCGGACAGTCTGAGCGACTGGTCACTGGGAGATGGCAGTAGTGCACGTGTCTGGGTGCTGTTTTTAACCTCAAACCGTGCGTAGAACTCGTTCAGTTCATTTAGATGGATAGGATATGTTAAGAGGGATATGGGCAAGTGAAGGCAGGTGGGACTAGTGTAGATGCTAGATGTTGGGCGGTGTAGGTAAGTTGGTCCAAAGGGCTGTTTTCACGTTGTATGACTCTGTGACTATATAATTTTGCAGTGTTATTTAAAACCGCCCGAGATCTACTTTATGTGTGATGTATTCACTTGTGGGTTATTCACTTCCAAAATACATCCTTTCATAGAATGTTTAACATTTCCATATTATATACTTCTCATCCTGAAGCACAATTTTGGAGACACAGTCCCTCTTTTTGGAAGGAAGGAACTGCAGATGCTGGTTTACACAGAAGATGGACACAAAATGCTGGAGTAATTCAGCGGAACAGGCAGCATCTCTGGAGAGAAGGAATGGGTGACGTTTCGGGGTTGAGATCCTTCTGCAGTCACAAGAAGGGTCTCGATCCGAAACGTCACCCATTCCTTCTCTCCAGAGATGCTGCCTGTCCTGTTGAGTTACTCCAGCATTTTGTGTCTACCTTCGATTTAAACCAGCATCTGCAGTTCCTTCCTACACTGGATATATGTAGGTTTGGAGGGATATGGATCATACACAGGCAGGATGAGATTAGATCCTGCACAATTCCTATGCTGTACTGTTCTATGTGATTTTGTTTAGTTTAGTTTAGAGATACAGCACGGAAACAGGCCCTTCGCCCACCGAGTCCTCACCGACCAGCGATCCCCACACACCAACACTATCCTACACACACTAGGGATAATTTTTTCAACATTTATACCAAGCCAATTAATCTACAAACCTGTACGTCTTTGGAGTGTGAGAGGAAACCAAAGATCTCGGAGAAAATCCACACAGGTCAAGGGGAGACTGTATAAACTCCGTACGGACAGGCACCTGTGGTCAGAATCGAACCCGGGTCTCTGGCGCTGTAAGGCAGAGTAGCTCTATCGCTACTGCCATGATGAAAAAACACAAAGTGTTGGAGTAACTCAGCGGGTCAAGCAGTATCCATGGAGAACATGAAAAGGTGATGTTCCGGGTCACGACCCTTCTTCAGAACCCCCAGTCTGAAGAAAGTTCTGGACCTGAAATATCACCTATCCATGTTCTCCATGGATGCTGCTTGACCCGCTGAGTTACTCCAACACTTTGGTAACACGGCAACCACGACCCCTTCTCTCTATATGTTCTATGTGATGTTTTTGTTTTGATTTTATGAATATAAGGAAAGGCTGAGGTCCTAACCAATTTGTCATTGAATATATATATGTCAAAAGTTAGCTGTTTGGCCTACAGATGCAATGTCAGTCTGCCTATTGTGCCTTCTACCACCAGGTTCATAGCACCACGGGTGATGGCTTTAATATGGAGTACAGAACATAGAACTATACAACATAGGAGCAGGTCCTTTGTCTCACAATACTAGTGCCAAACATGGTACCAAAAACAGTCTCATCTGTCTGCACAATCACCAGCTGGTCAACTGGATGGAGGAGTAGTTGATGAGTGTGAGGTGTTGCAATTTGGGAAGTCAAACAATAGACAATAGGTGCAGGAGTAGGCCATTTGGCCCTTCGAGCCAGCAATGTGATTCAATGTGATCATGGCTGATCATCCCCAATCAGCACCCCGTTCCTGCCTTCTCCCCATATCCCCTGTCTCTGCTATCTTTAAGAGCCCTATCTAGCTCTCTCTTGAAAGTATCCAGAGAACCTGCCTCCACCACCCTCTGAGGCAGAGAATTCCACAGATTCACAAATCTCTGTGAGAAAATGTGTTTCCTCGTCTCCGTTCTAAATGGCTTACCCCTTATTCTTAAACTGTGGCCCCTGGTTCTGGACTCCCCCAACATCGGGAACATGTTTCCTGCCTCTAGCGTGTCCAAACCCTCAACAATCTTTTATGTTTCAATGCGATTCCCTCTCATCCTTCTAAACTCCAGTGTGTACAAGCCCAGCTGCTCCATTCTCTCAGCACTTGACAGTCCCGCCATCCCGGGAATTAACCTTGTAAACCTACGCTGCACTCCCTCAAGAGCAAGAATGTCCTTCCCCAAACCAGATCAATCCTTACATGGCAGCACTCTGGAAAATGTTGTAGACCAGAGAGGTCTAGGAGCATAGGGTCACAATTAAAGGATGTTCCTTTAGGAAGGAAATGAGGAGGAATTTCTTTCATCAGAGAGTGGAGGCAGGAGTGGGATACTGATTGGGGATGATCAGCCATGATCACAGTGAATGGCAGTGCTGGCTCGAAGAGCCGAATGGCCTACTCCTGCACCTATTGTCTATTGTCTACTGTGGTGAAGCTGTGGAATTCTTTGCCACAGAAGGCTGTGGTGGCCGTCAATGGATGTTTTTAAGGCAGATTCTTGATTAGTATGGGTGTCATGTGTTATGGGGAGAAGGCAGGAGAATGGGGTTGGGAGGGAGAGATGGCGGAGTAGACATGATTGAATGGCAGAGTAGACTTGATGGGCCGAATGGTCTAATCTGCTCCTATCACTTATGACCATCAGACCATATGAGCACAGGTGCATAGTTCCCTGAAAGTGGCGTCACAGGCAGATTGGGTGGCCAAGTAGGTTTTTGGTACATTGGCCTTCATCAGTCAGGATATTGAATACAGAATGGAGAAACAAAGAACTGCAGATGGAGAGGGGTCTCAACTTGAAACATCACCTATCCATGTTGGTCAGAGATGCTGCCCGATCTTCCATCAGCACTTTGTTTCGTATTGAGTACAGAAGTTGAGATGTCATGTTACAGGTTTTACGTCATGGGTGAGACTGCACTATTTATGAGGATGTGGCCCGGACTTGAGGGACTGAGCTATAAGGAGAGGTTCGATAGGCTCGACCTTTATTCTTTGGAATGTAGGAGTATGAAGAGAGATCTTACCGAGGTGTATCAGATCATGAGGGGAATAGATGGTGGATGTACACAGCCATTTACCCAGAGTAGGGGATCAAGAACCAGAGGACACAGGCTTAATGTGAAAGGGGAAAGATTTAATAGGTCTAAAGAAGGGTTTCGGCCTGAAATGTTGCCTATTTTCTTCTCTCCATAGATGCTGCTGCACCCGCTGAGTTTCTCCAGTACTTTTGTCTACCTAAGATTTAATAGGTATCAGAAGGACAACTTTTTCACAGTTGACCACAGTTCACCAAGAGTTTGGTGGGTATATGGAATGAGCTGCCAGAGGAGGGAGTTGTGCCAGCTATATCAACAACATTTATAAGAATTTAGATGAATCGGAAATGTTTAGTGGGATAAGGGTCAAACACAAACCGGTGGGACTAGTGTAGATGTGGCTTGTGTAGGAAAGAACTGCAGATGCTGACTTTAATCGAAGGTAGACACAAAATGCTGGAGTAACTCAGCGGGACAGGCAGCATCTTTGGAGAAAAGGAATGGGTGACGTTTCGGGTCGAGACCCTTCTTCATGGATGGGCACGTTGGGCCTTGGGGCTTGTTTGTTTGTTTTTTGTGTGCACGTATGTGTGCATGTCAATTATCTCCATATATGCGCATATGTGAGTATATATAGAGATAATTTGTTTATCTCTCGTTTATTATATTGTTTACAGTGTACAATGGAACACTCTCGACTCTTGTTCCTGTGCTGTACGGCTCAATAATTGTGACTGTGTCGTTTGCCCCGAGTATGGGGGGCTGCCTGGAACATGTTGCCAGGGAGGGAGGTGGACACAGATAGTGGCATTTATGAGGTATTTCGGCAAGCACGTGGACATGTAGGGAGAGAATCAAAGGATATGGATCATGCAATGGCAGATGAGATTAGTCTATCTCGGCATCAAACTCTGCACAGACATTGTGGGCAGAAGGGCCTATTCCTACTGCACTGCATTGCTCTATGTTCTAATACCACCTGTGTAGTCTACAAACCAATGGTATGACCATTAAACCCACGCGGCCTGTGTTCCTTTGCTCTTTGCTAACAGTCCACCCATGGATTCTCTCATTTTGTTCACCTGTTTCACCCCCCCTCCCCATCATTACCCCGATTCCACCTGCTCATCACCCACATACATTTAGAGCTGGGTTTATTCTCCTTGGCTCACCTTTTCGCTGCCCTCCCCAACCTAGCTCCATCTGGCAAATCGTTTTCCTTATCTTCTTCAGCTTCTGCTTGTTTACTGCACAACCGCCAACACCTCCTGTGCGATCTCCTGCAGGTTGCGCTCGCATGGGCATTGGTTGAAAAAAGGGTTATTTAGATTTTTATGTGGGCAAGTTTGGTGAGATGATCCATGTCCAAGTTGTCGAGCTGTGACTGGAAGAGTGACACGGTTGGTGCACACCTGGTGGTGTCGGGAAGGATGATCCACTCTGGGATAGTCCGTGGATATAGTGACTGTAGATTGCAATTTTTATTTTCTTTAATTCTAGTATAAATAAAGTGAGCTGAGGACTGTCTTGTAGATTTTACTTCGGAGTCACGTGAGGGACTATGTGAAGACCCCGCCAGCACGCATGCGCGACATATCGTCAAACGCATCGCGAAGCGACAGGCAGGAGGAGCCCGCTCCTCCAGCGTAAGTTTAAAAACGGTCCGCAGGTAAGTACTTACCATTCTGAGGTTGTTTGTTGGCTCTGTGTGCTGTTGTTTTACAGAGTGCATCATGGAGTCCAGAAAGTCAAGAAGAGCCGCTACTAAAGTTGCTGCTGAGGAAGGAGGCAGCCAGCGGCGTCCGAGTTCTCCTGAGCTGCTGGTTCAAACCGCAGCCCCCGACTTCACACTGCTACAGGCCACAGGTGCTCCTGGGACTAGCGGAAAATCCACCCGGAAGTCGGGCAGGTCCGCTGACTCGGCTGAGTCCGGACCGGAGGACACCCCGCTCGCGGGAAGCGATGGCGGTCGACTGTCCCAAGCATGGAGCGGATGGTGGAGCAATTGTCAAACTCCAGCGTGACCATGCATTGGACAGCAGGGGCGTGAGGATGAGAGACATCACAGTAGGGTATGTCCCTGTTAGGTTGAAAGGAAATAGTAAAAATTGGAAAGAGCCATGTCAAGGGAAATTATCGAAAAGAGAGATATCTACAATAATTATAGGAGGCATGGAGTAAATGAGGTGCTAGAGGAGTATAAAGAATGTAAAAAGAATCTTAAGAAATAAATTAGGAAGGCTAAAAGAAGATATGAGGTTGCTTTGGCAAGAAAGGTGAAAGCAGGGCAGCTATATTAATAGCAAAAGGATTTTGGACCATTAGAGACCAGAATGGACAGCTATCTGCAGAGCCAAAATGGGGGAGATATTGAACAATTTTTTTCTTCTCAAGGAGAAAGATATTGAAACTCTGGAAACTTCGCACCCTTTTGAAAAATATAAAGATAAAGCATAGCAGGAGCTATGGATTAGAAACAGAAGCATTGGGCATTGTTTAAAAAGGGTTCAAAGAATAAACCTCTAGACCTATTAGTTTGAGTCATGGTGGGCATGGATACTGATAAAAATCTGGATAAACAAGGGTCTGATTCAGGAACAGTCAATGCTGTTGAAGGGGAATTTTTTGAAGCGGTAACTAGGGAAATTGATGGGGTTTTAAAGCAGTGGATGTTGTCTATGGATTTCAGAAGGTTGGAGTTCAATCTTTGGGTTTAATGGCGGAGTAGCAAGATGGATTAACAGTGGCTGAATGGGAGATGTCTAAATCAGGTGGGGTGCCCTCATCTGTGTTGGGTCCTCACTGTTGTTGTCATGTACTGTTGTTTGTCAATGATCCACATAAGGGTTGATTCTCAAAGTCTACAGAGAGATTTGGGCCATTTGGTAAAGTGGGCTCGTTGGCACTGTGCCAGTATAAATAAAAATCAGACATGAGGCGAGTGGAAACAACTAAACAAGCCATCAATGATACGGCAGCAAAATACTAGCTCCGTTCTTTAAATGAGAATTGACGAGGGATCTCCCTCAAGGGTAAGGAAGATTCAAACAAGAGGCTGTTGTTTAACGTGAGGGGGTAAACCAGAGGGTGGTGGCTGTGTGAATGAGCTTTTGGGAGGCAGGGATTTTAACATTTAAAAGTACGGTATATGGACTGGGGGGCTATGGTCTGAGGAGCCACTAGGGGAATGGTCGGCACGGACTGGAACTCCGTGCTGTAATTGTTAAAAGATCCTTAAACTGCTGGCTGCCGGGATTACAGCCGTTGCCAGAACAGTGGATGGAGTTGATATGCCGGAGGAGCTGCAGGACGCGCAAGCGCTCTTATGTAACACTCAATATGAGATCAACAGTTACAGGAAGAGCGTCATCCGGCCTGCACTCAACCCCAAGTTTGCAGGGTTGTGCAGATCCAGCAGTGCACAGCCGCCAACATTGCTATTTGGGGGCAACCTGCCGAAATAGGTCAAAGACCTTGACGAAGAGGCAAAACCTATTGGCATGATTAAGGTGCCGGCTGCCACCAAGTCCCCATACCAGCGGCGGCAGCACCCCTATGCATCCACCAGCAGACAACGCTACGGCGATAGAGCACCTGCTGGTGGAAAGCTCGAAAGTCGGACAACCTGCTCAACGGTCTTTTTTAAAGTCCATGGCCCAGCACGGCCTTCTTGGAAGATGCACACCCCCCACACCACAGTGCCTCCACACCACAAGAAACAAGGACAGAGGCAACCAACGCAGTACCACCTGTAACCATGGAGGTAGGTGGGTCTGGTTGCCTCATGAACATCGCGTGTCTAGACTCCTCACGGGATGCATGTGCACATTAACTACTGATCCTTTCTACTTCAGGGATATAAAATTTGAATTGTGTTCAGCATATGATCCGGAAATTGTACTTTCACGGAAAGAAAAGACAGAAGGTCAAGCTGAACTTCTACGACTAAATTCAAAAGGGTAATTGAGAAAACTAAAAGAGAGTCTCATGAGTTCGTAGCGAACATTTTCACTAAAAATAAAAAAGACGGTGGATTCCGCATCATCATAGATTTGACTGAACTGTATACTTTCGTACAGTATTCCCATTTCAAAATGGAAACCTTTGTCACGGCCAAACAACTAATTTCCAAAAGGTACTTCATGGCTGGCATCGACCTAAAGGATGCATACTATTCAGTACCAATAGACAAGGATCATCGCAGATATTTGAAATTTGTCTGGATGGGGGAGCTCTGGCAGTTCAAAGCACTACCTAATGGATTGTCATCTGCACCCAGACTGTTTACCAAATTATTAAAACCAGCTTTAGCATGTCTCATGAAACAAAATCCTATTGTTATGGCTTACCTCGATGATATTTTAATCGTGGGAAAAAACCTTTGGAGCTGGCCCAAACCGGCCGTCTCAGCCACCGAGCACCTATTTCAAAAGCTGGGATTTGTCATTCATCCAGATAAATCAAAATTGATGCCTTCTACTACTATGGACTATTTGGGTTTCACAATTGATTCTGTTCATATGTCTGTCACTTTGCCACCAAACAAAGTGTCAGACTTGATAGAAGCATGCAACAGCCTTACTGGCATCAGGAAACCATCTATTCGGCAAGTAGCCAGAGTGATTGGGAAGTTAGTGGCTGCCTTTCCAGCCACACAATTTGGCCCACTACATTACCAAAACCTACAAAGGGCAAAAATAGCAGCTCTCAAGCACCTTGCGGGCCATTTTGACAGGCCAATGCAATTACCAGCAAAAGCAAAATTAGAATTACAATGGTGGATAGACAATGCACGACATTGCTCTAATCCTATCACTCCCTCGGTTATACTACAAACTGATGCCAGTGCAAAAGGTTGGGGAGCAACTAATACCACCTCCAGTTGTGGTGGTAGATGGAGTGCACATGAATTAACTCTACTTCCGGCACTAGGAATTAATTATCTTGAAATGCTGGGAGCATTTCATGTACTCCAGGCTTACTGTTCGAACATGCACCATCTGCACGTACGTTTACAGATTGACAATACCACTGTGGTGGCTTATATCAATCATATGGGTGGAATAAAGTCGATATCCTGTGACGAATTGGTCAATACAATCTGGCACTGGTGCCTAGAAAGGAACATTTGGATATCAGCCACTTACCTTCCAGGTAGGCTAAATACAGTGGCGGACACCAGGTCACGCAAATTTAATGACAACACCGAATGGATGTTGGACCGCAAAGTGTTTGCCGACATTGTAGATCGGTATGGAACACCAGATATCGACCTTTTTGCATCCAGACTCAATCACCAAATATCAATCATATGTTGCATGGGAACCAGACCCTGGGGCAGTAGCGATGGACGCTTTCTCGCCACACTGGGGGGATTTGTTTTTCTATGCATTTCCCCCCTTCTGCCTCATCAGTCGGGACTTGCAAAAAATTAGACAAGACTACGCATCGGGTATTCTGGTTGTTCCCGACTGGCCTACTCAACCATGGTTCCCTGTGGTACAAGACATGGCCACAGAACCTTGCATCCCAATAAATAAACGTCCAAGTCTATTGGTACACCCTGTGACAGGGGAGAGTCACCCCTGCCATGACCGGATAAACCTGTTGGTTTGCAGGATTTGAAAATGCCACTTCTGGATTATGGACTCTCCGACCGAACAATCAATGTCATCACAGCATCGTGCAGGGAGTCCACCAGAAAATCTCACATACGTGAAGAAATGGGAGACGTTTTGCTCAAAAACGAACACCACATATGGCACAGCCACCATCACGGAAGTGCTGGACTTCCTGGCAAGCCTTCATTTCGATGAGGGTTTGAGCTATAGTGCCATCAACTGTGCCAGGTGTGCCCCATCTAATTATCTTGGGCGAGGGTGCGATCACCTTGCAGTGGGATCTCACTCTTTGGTGTCAAAATTAATGAGGGGATTATTTAATTCAAATCTCCCCAGGCCCAGATGGTCCCAGACTTGCGATATCAGCATTGTGTTAATCATGCTCCGAGGGTGGGCACCAATAATGGGTCTTTCATTGGATAAACTGACCTACAAAATGGTCATGCTGATGGCACTCGTAACGGCACAACGGGTCCATTCCCTACATAAGCTAAGGATGGACGCCATGAACATATCCAACAGCACGGTAACTTTATTTATACAGGGGTTACTCAAGCAAGACAGGCCTGGTTCATCTGGCCAAAAATTGGATTTCCTGGCCTATCCCGTAGATTGCCGTTTATGTATCGTGACCCACATTTTACACTACATAGAGGTCACTAAATGTCTCGGGGGCACAGAGAGGGCTTTGCTCATTAGCTACAAATGCCCTCACCATAGATTCACCGTGCAAACCATTTCCAGATGATTAAGGGTGGTATTGGGTGCAGCGGGGGTGGACACTAACATGTTTAAATCTCCACCAGGGCTGCATCCACATCAGCGGCAAGGATGATGGAAGTTCCAATGGACCACATCCTTGCAACAGTGGGTTGGAGTAATGAAAAAACCTTTCAGCGGTTTTACAATAAACCCGTGGCCGCACCTGAGACATTTGCGGAAAAAAATATTAAGTTCTGTTTTATAATTTCCACGATGTAGGGGCATTATTGTTTGGAATTGTGGAATAAATACCTTTTGTTTTTCAGCACAGTTTCATGTCTGAAATACGTTAACATACTCCTCTATTTCTCGTAATGGCAGTGTGTGAGTATGGACTAATTCCAGGGCATGAAATCACAGAGCTTTGAAATCTTCACATAGTCACTCACGTGACTCCGAAGTAAAATAGTAAGATTAAATGGGAACTTACCAGTTTGAAGTTTGATCTTTATTTTTTGAGGCGATACGATGAGGGATTACGTGCCCTCCGTTCCCAAACCCTCTATTATAAAGGTCAACCAGTATGCTAGTTCTCTTATCTTGCTATGTTAGTCAACTCTGGTATCTGTGATTTCACACCGCTGCTTTGAAGAATGTTGCGCATGCGTGCTGGCGGGTTCTTCACGCAATCCCTCATCGTAACCGCTCATAAAATAAAGATCAAACTTCAAACTGGTAAGTTCTCATTTAATCTTACTATTTCTGGGTATTGGATTGAATGAGGTGAGATATGTTACTGGGGATGATGCCATGAGTCTCCTTGTAGACAGTACATAAGCGGGTTTTGGTGCATCTTGATGCCAGCGACTCCCAGTCAAGGTGATTTAACATATCGGATACACTGGACTGTCTTGAGTAGTCGTTATAGACAAACCGGGCTGCACGCCTCTGAACCTTGCCAAGGGTGTCAATATTATTTTTCTGGTGAGGGTCCCATATTGTCTGGCAATATTCCAACAGTGGGCGGACAAGTGCCTTGTACACTACCTCCTTAGTTGGTTTCCACCGATCACCTCCCAGCATCGGATTCAACGTTCCTCCATCCTAAGAACCCCACCTGGCTTCATCTATCAACCTCCCCCCCCCTCCCCACTCCACCAGCCCCATTCACTCCCTCTCACTTTATATATTGGCTATCTTCCCTCTCCTCTCTGGTCTCACAATTTTAATGCGGTTGGAGCAACATAGAAAGGCCACCATAGAGCTGGTGGTTGAAGTAACAGGCCATGTATTACACTGGTGTTTACGTACCAGGAGGCAGCCAAAGCTGACCTGTCAAGTGTGACTTTGGTACATTTTTTAATATTCTCAGATGACGAGGTAATTCGGAAACCCGATTAACAGCAATGAGTCTTTGCAGAGACTTGATTAACAATACCACAGAGTCTTAATTGCAGGATGGAAGTCAGACTTAGTGAGGTCACAAACAGAATGAGATGGTTGTCCACAAATCTAAATTTGTTACCAGTAGATCCAAATCTAAACAATAGTTACAATGATGGGTGCACACATAATCAATGAAGTTCCTGTTCAGCTTTTGTCTGTGGTTTAATTATGAATATCCTTCCAGTAGTTCTTCTTCTTTCGTGTGGCGTGCACAGCCTAAAGTTGTAAGACAACTTCTTCCAGTAGTTTGGTATGAAGGAGTTAAAAATATAATGTCAGCAAAAGAAAAAAATGGATTTTATCTTGTACATCATCGCTGTTAGTGATTAATGATTGGATTGATCTGCCTGACCTGTTAATTCTATGTAAACACTCTAAACATCGGTTGTCCCTTTTTGATTGCACTATATTGGTGAACATTAAGAACTTATCTCTATGAAAGTCTGGAGAATGCGATTTGATATATTATTCAATTTTAGGAAAATAGTGTCGACATATGCATGGATATAGCTTGCTGACACAGACTTTCTTCTGTAGATATCATAGTGAAAGGAATAAGGGTATTTATGATTCATTGGATTGAGATAAATCTCTTGGACCTGAACAGGAATTTCTGAGACATTGTGGGAATCTAGGAGTTTCAGGAGCCCTGACAGTATATTGTAATTGTAATTCATTTATTTGCAAAGTATGTAAACATGCAAGGAATTTGATTTGCCAACAGTCATACAAAAAAGCAACAAGGTACATAACCACATCAAAAATTAAACATAAACAGGCACCACAGCGGCGTGTGAGAATCCACAGGGCACACAGCATAAGCGGAGACCCACCGCCATCGATTCCATGTCCGGGCCACACACACACACGCTCCTTCACCGTGATGTGACCAGTGTTGTATCGACCGCTGTCATTCTCTCTGCAGTCCCCGTCCGCCCGAACAGTCAGAAAGCCATCCACACTCACACCAGACTGCGATGTCCACGTGGAGAGATGTCTCCGCAAAAACCGAGATAACTGCACTCACGGCACTCCCTCCGAGCCCTCACCAGTGCAGCAAATCCATCTTGTTTTTCCGGTGACCTCACATTCCCCACTGTGATGGAAGGCAAATAACGTATACCTCCTATCCTCTCTTTCTCCCGCGGTCAGGGCGATCGAACCATCTGCGGTCGCGGCGATCGAAGCTTCCGCAGTCGACGATCGAGGCCCCGCATCGGGATGATCAAAGCCCCCGCGATCGGGGCAGTCGCAGCTCCTGCGGTTGGGGCTCCCAAAGTCGATCCCTAACAAAGAGACTGCCAGCTCCACGATGTTAAAGTGGCAGTGCGGATGGAGATACGTTGAAAAAGTTGCCTCTCTGTTGCAGAAAGAGATAAAAAAGGTTTCCCCCAACCCCCCCCCCCCCCCCCCCCCCCCCCCCCCCCCCCACCCTCACATAATACAAAAACTAAAGGTACACTAAAACCATAAACACACGTAAACACAGACCAAAACAACAAAAGAAAAAAGACGGGACAGGCTGTTGGCGAGGCTGCAATGTACAGCGCCACCCGGTGGTATGAATCATTGTTAGACACTGATGAGGTTTCAGATGACTGGTGGATGGCTAATGTTGTGATCTCATTTAAAAGCTCAAGAAAAACCAGGGAATTAGGGATCATGGAGCTTAACATTTGGGGTAGGTAGACACAAAAAGTTGGAGTCACTCAGCGGGACAGGCAACACCTATTGGGAGAGGGAATGGGTGACATTTCGGGTTGAGACCCTTCTTCAGACAGGAGAAGGATCTCGACCCAAAACATCACCCATTCAGTCTGAAGAAGGGTCTCGACTCGAAACGTCACCCATTCCTTTTCTCCAGAGATGCTGCCTGTCCACTGAGTTACTCCAGCTTTTTGTGTCTATATTCGGATTAAACCAGCATCTGCAGTTCCTTCCTACACATTCAGGGTAGATAGGTTGCTGGAGAGGATTCTGAGATAAGATATCCAAACATTTGGATGGACAGAGTCAGGTTAGGGATAGTCAACACAGTTTTGTACGTGGGACATCATGTCTGACGAATTTGAGTGAGTTTTCGAAAAAGAAAACCAAGAAGGTTGATGAGGGCAAAGCCATAGACTAAATGGACTTGAGCAAGGCTTATGATAGGTTCTGCACGGTAGGCTGCTCTGGAAGGTTAGATCGCATGGCATTCAGGGAATGTAAGCTGTCATGTTACAGAATTGCCTTCATAGTGGGAAGTAGAGACAGGTGGTGGAAGGCTATCTTCTGACAGGAACCCCGTAACTAGTGGTGCGTCTCAGGGATCGGTGCTGGGGCCAGTGCTTCCACACCTCAAAAAAAAAAATTCCTTCAAATAGAATCCCAAATTTCCTGGAATTTGATGGTATTTCCAGAATTTCCCCAACTGCGCATGTGCGACTGCCGCCCCAACTGCGCACACGCAGATACGGGCCCACTGCGCATGCGCTACGGGGAGACGGTGTTATTTAGCATCCCTCCCGTGTCACCAGCGCCATTTTCAATTGTGCGCGGCTGACGGGCGTCCCCCAACTGCACAGGCGCGGATGGCCATAAATATTTTATTTTTTTTCCCCAAATCACCCCTTCGTGAGCCGGATGCGGAAATTTCCCGAAATTATTTCATTTCCCTAAAATTACCCGAAGACAACCCGAATTTCCCGAATTTCGGGTAATTAAATTCAAAGTGGAAACACAGGCTGGGGCGATTGCCGTTCGTGATTCCTAACAGGGATTTGGATGAGAATGCACAAGGCAGGCTTAGTGAATTAGCAGATGGCGCTAATGTGGGTGGTTTCGTACCTGTCAAAATTACAGCAGGATTTTCATCAGCTCCACAAATGGACTGAGGCATGGCCAGTGGAGTTTAATGCAGATAAGTGTAAAGAGTTGCACTGGGAAGGCAAACAAGTGCAGTACCTTCATAATGGGTGGTGCAGCCCGGGGAATGTTGTAGAGCAGAGGGATTGAGGAGTACGCAGACACAGTTCTGTGAAAGTGGGGTCACAGGTAGATCGGGTGATAAAGAAGGCACATTGGTACATTGTCCTTTATCAGTCAAGGTTCAAGTTATACAAGATACTAGTGAGATACCAAGTGAGGCCTCATTTGAACTATGGCGGTCAGTTTTGGTCATCTTGCCATAGAGAGGATTTACGAGGATGTTGCCAGGATTCGAGGGCCAGAGCTACGGGGAGAGATTTGATGAGCTAGGACTTTATTGCTTGGAGTGAAGGAGGGCTAAGGGGTGATGTACACTGTAATAGAGGCATAATAAATGGTGGAGCGAATGCTGAGAGTATTTTACCCTAGTTAGGGGAATCGTGAACCAGAGGACATTGCACGTAGAACATGGAACCGTACAGCTGAGGAACTGGCCATTGGGCCCACAATGGTCTTGCTCAACATGATGCCTAGCTGAATAGATCTCTTCTGCCAGCACATGAACCACGTCCCTCTATTAACTGCATTTCCGCGTGCTGATCCATAAACCTCCACCTCCACTATCATATCAGCCTCCACCACCACCCCTGGCAATGCATTCCAGACCCCCGCAACCCTCTGTGTAAAAACCTGCTCCGCATATCTCCATTAAACTTTCCCCCTCTTATGTATATGCCCGTTGGTGTTGGACATTACCACCCAGGGAAAAAAGGTTCTGAATGTCTACCCTATCTACAGTATGCCTCTCATAATTTTATCTCCCCTCGACCGCCGATGTTCCAGAAAAAACAACCCAAGTCTGTACAAAATCGCCCTGTAGCTGAAACCCTCCAATCCAGGCAGTTTTCTGGTAAACCTCCTCAGCGGCTGTTCCAAAGCATCCAAGTTTTTCCTGTAATGGGATGGCCAGAGCTGCATGAAAAGAACAATAGAGGGGTGGAATTTAAAACAGAGAAATGTGAGGTGTTGCACTTTGGAAAGTCTAACATGGGCAGGACCAAGACAGTGAATGGTAGGGCTCTGGGGAGTGTTGTAGAGCAGAGGAACACAGCTCCTTGAAAGTGGCGTTACAGGTGGTCAAAAAGGCTTGAATTTACATCAAAATATTGAATGTTGAAGTTGGGAGTTCATGATGCAGTGATGTAAGACATTGGTGAGGCCGCATTTAGAATATTGTGTTCAGTTTTGGTCTCCAGGTTTAAGGAAAGATGTTGCCAAGCTGTAAAGGGTGCAGGGAGGATTTGCGAGGATGTTGTCAAGATTCGAGGGTCTGAACTGTAGGGAGAGGTTGAACAGATTAGGACTTTATTTCTTGGAGCACTGTAGGATAAGGGGTGATCTTATAGAGGCGTACAAAGTCATGAGATTAATAGATCGGGTAACTGCACAGTGTCTCTTGCCTAGAGTAGGGAAATTGAGAAACAGAGGATATAGGTTTAAGGTGAGGGAAAAAAATGTAATAGGAACCTGAGGGATAACTGTTTTGCACAAAGAGTGGTGGGTGTATGGAACGAACTGCCGGAGGAGGTAGTTGAAGCAGGTACTATTGCAATGTTTAAAAAAAACATTTAGATAGGCACATGGAGAGGACAGGTTCAGAGGGATGTGGGCCAAATGCAGGCAGGTGGGACTAGTGTAGATGGGACATGGTAGTGGTCTTCTTGAAGCAGGTGTGTAATACTGAATGGAGGAGGGTGAGATGTCAATGAACAATTCAGCCAGTTGGTCAGCGCAGTTCCTCTGCCCGGGCCAGTTGCTTTCCATGGGCAAGTTGGGCCAAAGGGCCTGTTTCCACACTGTATCTCTCGATGACTTCTGGCTGCCCCTTAAATAATAATAATAATAATAAATAATAATAATATCTTTTATTGTCATTGCACAGAGGTACAGCGAGATTTGGTATGCAGCTTCCATCTGATGCCATAACTTAATTAGCTAAAAATTTAGACACTCAAAGAAACAAGATTTAAGAAAAAAACTGTTAAAGCGATATAAAGTGCAAATAGGTCTGTGCCGGGTCAATGTTCGACGTGACTATCCGAGGGAGACAGTTCATGGGGGGGGGGGGGGGTGCGACGGGGCCATCACTCGGGGACTGGTTGGTGGATGGATGAAATGAGCTGCCAGAGGAGGTAGCTTGAAGCTGCACAATTACAACATTTAGAAGATATTTGGACTAATACCATGGCTGCAAAACAAAGTCAGGCAGCATTGCTGGTGACAGTGTGACCTCCCTGATGAACAATGCATTCTGTGCTCGCCAACAGGGTAATGACATCCGTCCCATCAGACTCCATGTGCCTATTCCCATGGTCACTAGTGCACAAGTTAGATTGGCCTTCCTAAGGGTGAACCCACGGAAAGCATCTAGCCCGGGCAGAGGAACTGCACTGACCAACTGGCTGAATTGTTCATGTTCATATTTAATCTCACCAACCTCCATTCAGTATTAAGGGTGGCAACCTAATTGGTGAGTTTAGAAGAGTTTAGGAGAGTTTGAAAAAATGTCATGTTGAAGACCTCCTTCGACTATGTAGAAGACTAGCTTCGACTAGCTACAACTAGCTTTGGGAAAATTGGACACTGAATAGTGGAGAGTGAAGCCGACCTCCTTCAATCTCCTTCAACCTCCCTTCGACTATGATGAAGACTACCTACGACTACCTTCAATTACCTTTGACTACCCTCGATTACCTACGACTAACATGCCGACCGACTACGACCTACTTCGACTAAACCTATGAGTAAAAAAAGTATCTATTTTTTCCATGGCGACCTGTTTTTACTCGCGGACATTTTTCAGCATGTTGAAAAATACGCCGCGACCTAGCTGAGGCCTCGAGTACGCGGGGACTACTCTCGAGCATGAAGGAGAGTTACAAAGACCTCCTAGGACCTCGTGTCGACCATGCTGCGAGTATGAGTCGAGGGCAAACTCGCCAGAACTCGCGGATTAGGTCGCCGCAGTGGGATATGCCCTTCACCCACCTGCTTCAAGAAGACCACTATCATCCCGGTGCCAAGCAAAAGCTCATGCCTCAACAACTACCATCCAGTGGCCTTGACGTCCATCATCTTGAGGTGCTTTGAGAAGCTGGTTATCACGTTCACAAGTTGTAGGAGTAGAATTAGGCCATTCGGCCCATCATGCTGACTCCTCCATTCAATCATGGCTGACCTGCCTAATCCCATTTTCCTGCCTTCTCCCCATAACCCTTGACACCCGTTTCAATCAAGAATTTGTCTATCTCTGCCTTAGAAATATCCACTGACTTGGCCTCCACAGCCCTCTGTGGCAATGAGTTCCACAGATTAACTACCCTCTGACTAAAGGAGTTCCTCCTCACCTCCTTTTTAAAAGAGCACCCTTTAATTTTGAAGGTATGACCTCTGGTCATAGACTCTCCCACCAGCAAAAATATCCTTTCCACATCCACTCTATCTATGCCTTACATTATTCTGTATCAATGAGGTCCCCCCTCAACTTTCTAAACTCCAGCGAGTAGAGGCCCAGTGCTGTCAAACGCTCATCATATGCTGACCCACTCATTCCTGGAATCATTCTTGTAAATCTCCTCAGGACCCTCTACAGAGCCAGCCCATCCCTCCTCAGATATGGGGCTAAAATTTGCCCACAGTTCTCCAGATGTGGTTTTACCAGTGCCTGAAAAAGACCCACAGTATTATATCTCCTGGTAATGTTTCAAATCATCTTCAGGGACAATTATGGAACATATTAGACAATAGGCAATAGAGTAGGCCATTTGGCCCTTCAAGCCAGCACCGCCATTCAATGTGATCATGGCTGATCATCCACAATCAGATTACGGAGATTCGGCATGTCAAGGGGATTCTCTTGAACTTCTACAGGTGTACAGTAGAGAGCATTCTGACAGGTTGCATCGTGGCCTGGTTCGGCAACTTGAACGTCCAGGAGTGGAAAAGACTACAAAAAGTGACCACAGCCCAGTCCATCACTGGCTTTGACCTCCCCACCATCGAAGGGATCTATCGAAGTCGCTGCCTCAAAAAGGCAGTCAACATTATCAAAGACCCTCACCATCCTGGCCACACACCCATATCACCATTGCCATCGGGAAGAAGGTACAGGAGCCTGAAAACTGTAACGTCCAGGTTTAGGAACAGCTTCTTCCCTACAGCCATCAGGCTATTAAACGCAACAGCAAATAAGCTCTGAACTGCAACAGACTATTTAGTATGGGTACATTCTGTTTTCTTCTCCCATTATGTACTATGTTTACATATTCTGTTGTGCTGAAGCAACTAAGAATTTCATTATAGACAATAGACATCAGACAATAGGTGCAGGAGTAGGCCATTCGGCCCTTCAAGCTAACATCGCCATTCTAATCATGGCTGATCATCCCCAATCAGAACCCCGTTCCTGCCTTCTCCCCATATCCCCTGACTCCGCTATCTTTAAGAGCCTTATCTAACTCTCTCTTGAAAGTATCCAGGGAACTGGCCTCTACCGCCCTCTGAGGCAGAGAATTTCACACTCACAACTCTCGGTGTGAACAAGTGTTTCCTCGTCTCCGTTCTGAATGGCTCTACCCTTATTCTTAAACTGTGGCTCCTGGTTCTGGACTCCCTCAACATCGGGAACATGTTTCCTGCCTCTAGCGTGTCCAAACCCTTAATAATCTTATATGTTTCCATAAGATCCTCTCTCATCCTTCTAAATTCCAGAGTATACAAGTCCAGCCGCTCCATTCTCTCAGCATATGACAGTCCCGCCATCCCAGGAATTAACCCGGTGAACCTATGCTGCACTCCCTCAATAGCAAGAATGTCCTTTTAGGACATTTTAATCAAATTAGGAGACAAAAACTGCACACAATACTCCAGGTGTGATCTCACTAGGGCCCTGTTCATCTGCAGAAGGATCTCTTTGCTCCTTTACTCAACTCATCTTGTTATGAAGGCCAACATGCCATTCACTTTCTTCACTGCCTGCTGTACCTGCATGCTTACTTTCATTGACTGATGAACAACGACTCCCCAGATCCCGTTGTACTTCCTTTTCCCAACTTGACACCATTTAGATAATAATCTGTCTTCCTGTTTCTGCTACCAAAGTGGATAACCTCACCATCATCCACATTAAACTGCATCTGCCATGCATCTGCCTACTCACCGAACTGTCACATATTCGCCTAAGATGTGGAATAATAATACTGACACAATATGTATGTAGAGAGAAAGGAATGTAACCTGTAAAATATTGTGTATGCATGTAAGCTGTTCTCAGGCAACTTAACTGCCCTCTCACTAGCTAGAGTGCGGTCCTGAACTACCATCTACCTCATTGGAGACCTTTGAACTAACTTTAATCGGACCTTTATCCTGTATCCTGGATGGCTTGTGATAACCAATATTTTGAAAATTATAAGGAAGATGAATAGTTTGTAAGTTGTTTAACCCTAGAGCAGGGGTGTCAAACTAATTTTAGGTCACGAGTTGGATTGGGAAAAATGCGAGTTCATGTAGGCCTGATCAGTTGTGCACATGCGGACGTCAGTCAGCCAGCCCGAGGCCAAGGGGAGCTCAGCGCCACCATCTTGGCAACCGCGGGCCAATCACGGAGCGGAGGACGGGAGCGCCCCTGCCGGCGCAGCAGGCAGCACAGACAGTGGTGGGAGAGAGAGCGGGGAGGGAGAGAGCGCGGCAGCCGTACAGATACATAATAAATGTTCATGAATACACCTTTTTCCCCCAAATCATCCCGCGGGTCAGATCGGACCCCTTCGCGGGCTGGATGCGGCCCATAGGCCGGTGGTCAGACACCCACGCCGTAGAGCTTACATACATGGGAAGCATGATGGAAAAAACGGCCAAGAAAGGGATGTCAGTAAGGCAATAAATAGATTTGTCATGGTGTTTCAGTTCCACAGCACAGCCGGTTTAGCTAAAATAAACATTGGAGGCTGTAAACTAAGCTGAGGGTAATAAAACTGCTTAGGAAATTGAGTTGTTTGTTGTGACCACTTGTTAGAAAGAGATTTTCAAAATAACAGGAAACGTAAGTTTAAAGATAACTCTGGGGAAAGATACAGATGAAAGTTTACGGAGACATTGATCAACGATGAGTTATTTCAAGAATGTAGAGTCCACATGTAACTATTGTGTTGTGAGAATGTTCAATGATGTGGCTGCTATAAATCTTTGAAGCACTTTGGATTTTCTCAGAGTGTTTCCCAGTGTGTACCGCAGGGCTGCCAACATTGGGTGAGAGTTGGGAGTGAGAAATTGCAAGACCAAGCCCGAGGGAGCGTAGTAAGTCTTTTAACTTACACTTGAATGCAATATATATGCTTTAAATTAGATTAGCTATAAATCAGGTTAGAGTAAATTACATTCCTAATTACATTCCACAGTAGAGCCCAGGCTCTGATCCATACGTGCAGCACATGAATGATCTTAGTGTATTCATGTATGGAAATCAGATTATAATCAAACACTTGGCCCATGTTGGCCAACCTGGGTCTCACTGCACAGCTGGTACTACTCCTGGCCCTGACTCCAGTTGCATACCTTTTTTCATTCCTGTTCCTGAGTCCAGTCCTACATCTGGCCCCCTATTCTACCCTGATCATAGCTGCTTACCTGCTTAGGTTCCCAGTGCTGAACACACCCCTGGTCCCAGCTTTGACTGCACACCTAGTACTATTCCAGACCTTGACTCTGGATGCACACTTGGCCTTGCTCCTAGCCCCTTTGCACTGACAATATATCTGGCCCACACATAAAGCCCCATATCTGACCCCCCGGACTTAACCTATTACGTTCAAGTCCACAGGTGCTTAGCTAATGCAGTAATCCTTTATGGGGCACTTCACAGACCAAATTATGGATAACAAAATTTGCTACATTCATTAGCTTCCTTGTTATCTAACATGCTAGTCACTTTGTCAAAGAAGTCATCAATTGGTTGAACACAATTCCCATCCATAAAATTATACTCACTCAGCTGTATAAGTATTCTGATACCATTTCTTTAATTTTCGTAACAAACTGTCCTGAAGTCATCAGGCTAATTACAAATCAATAACATTAGCCAACTCCGAAACATGAAGCGCTGAGCATTGGGATCCAAACATCATGGACAACTGGCCTCAGTTCCCCGCTCACATCTGGCAGTGTTCTCCATCTGAACCAGGGGCCGTGGAGCGTTTTTGAAAGTGGGGAGGCTGAGCGATCACTGATCACTGGCCTTGGGGGTACCCGGTGAGGGAGTGGAGCAACCGAGTGGGGAGAGGGTGTGGAAGAAGGGTGTCCCCCCTCCCAGGGTAGGAACTTTGCGAAATTTTATGTATTAAAATCATGTTTTAGTGCATTGTAGAAGTATGATTTCAATGTTTTTTGTATGAAGTATTTAAGTGGTAACTTTTTAAGGGGTAACTTTATCCACACAAAGTGTGGTGGGTGTTTGGAACAAGCTGCCAGAGGAGGTATTTGAGGCAGGAACCATCCCAACATTTAAGAAACAGTTAGACTGATACAGGGATAGGACAGGTTTGGAGGTATGGACCAAAAGCAGGTAGCGTAGCTGGGACATGTTGGCGGGTGTGGGCAAGTTGCGCTGAAGGGCCTGTTTTCACACTGTATCACTCTATGACCACATTATACCTCCACCATGCATGAATGCTTCAAAATCAAGTGATCGAGTTTTATTGCCATATACTCCAGCATAGAAACGTAGAAAATAGGTGCAGGAATAGGCCATTCGGCCTTTCGAGCCAGCACTGCTATTCAATATGATCATGGCTATTCACCTAAAAGTAACTCTCTCTTGAAAACATCCAGTGAATTGGCCTGCACTGCCTTCTGTGGCAGAGAATTCCACAGATTCACAACTCTCTGCGTGACGAAAGTTTGTCCTCATCTCAGTCCTAACTGACCCACCCTTTATTCTTAAACTGTGACCCCCTGGTTCTGAACTCCCCCAACATCGGGAACATTTTTCCTGCAGTTACAGTAAGTGAAAATCTAGCAGGCAAGCAGGATGCTTTCTCCAACCACCCCCATTTGAAGTCCACTATCTTCCACCGTTTCTACCCAGTGCTTGGTACTTACTTCCAGCAGCCACTGGTTGTCCTCCAGGATGCACCGAGCCGCAGCCTGATCCATGCCGGTCACCTGGGCAAATTTGGCACAGAGACTCTCACGGCAGCGGCGCAACGCTTCCGACGCCTTGCACTGAGGCTGCTCCATGGCCGGAGCTGCAGTGAGCGACTCGCCAGCCCGGCAAATACTCGCCAGCCCCGCTCCCCGTCTGCATCTGTCCCCGTCGCTGCTTCTGCTTCCAACACCCATGGCCCATGCAGTTGATATGAGTTTTGAAATTTTCGTTGATCACAGAATTTCTCACGACAGAGCGTGAGAAATTTGTGATCAGCGTGAGAATTTGGCGAAATGCGTGATTCTCACGCTCAGTGCATGGGAATTGGCAGTCCTGCCTCTCTACCCCCCTCTCTCCCCCATCTCTCTCCCCCCCCTCTCTCTTCTCCCTCTCTCTCTCTTCCCCCTCTCCCACCTCTCTCCCCCTCTCTCTTGTCGCCTCTCTCCTCTCTCCCCTTCCCCTCTCCTCTCTCCCTCTCTTTCCCCTAACTCTCTCTCCCCCTCTCTCTCTCCCTCTCTCTCTCTTTCTTCTCTCTCCTCCTCTTTCTTCTCTCTATCCCCTTTCTTCTCTCTCTCCCTCTCTCTCCCCCTCACTCCCCCCTCTCCCTCTCTCCCTCTCCATCTTGCTCCCACTCCACACTCTCCCCCCCTCTCTCTCTTCCCCCTCCCTCTCTCTCCTCCTCTCTCTCCATTTCTCCCTCCCCACCTCACTCTCCCCCTTGCTCTCTCTCTCCTCTCTCTTTCTCCTGTCTCTATCAATTTCTCTTTGCCCCCCCATCTCCCTCTCTTTCCCCCGTTTTCTTTTCCCTTTCCCTCTTCCCCTCTCTCTCTTTCCCCCTCTCATTCTCTCCTACCCTCTCCTCCCTCTCCACCCCTTCTCTCTCTTCCCTCACCCCTCTCTCTCTTCCCCCTCCCCATCTCACTCTCTCCCCTCTCCCTCTCCCTCTCCCCCCATTTTCTCCCCCTCTGTCTCTCCCTTCTCTCTCCTCTCAGCCCCCCTCTCTCCCTGTCTCCTTCCCCTCTCTCTCCATCTCCCTTTCAGAGTCTCTGTCCCATCGGCACAGAGACTCTCTCGGCCACGGCGCAACGCTTCCGACGCCTCCGATCGGCCCGGGACTCTTGCACTGCTCCATGGCCGGAGATGCCGCGAGCGACTCGCCAGCCCCGCAAACACTCGGCAGCCCCGTAAACACTCGCCAGCCCCGGCTTTCCGTCCGCATCTGTTCCCGCCGCTACATCGGCTTCCATCCCTCCCTCAGCCCCGGCTCTCCAACACCTGCGGACCATGCAGTTTAGCTGAGTTTTGACATTTTCGTTGATCACAGAATTTCTCACCACAGAGTATGAGAAATTTCTGATCAGCGTGAGGGCGTGAGAGTTTCTTCAAATGCGTGATTCTCACGCTCAAAGCGTGAGAGTTGGCAGCCATGGTACCGTTAAGGCCTGTAATTAACCAACTGGTTCAGAAAACTCACCACTGAGCTATGAGATATTTTATTTGTGTCTGTTCCTATCTGAGTAAAGTCAGATTCAGGTACAGGTAGGCATGTTACAAAACTTAACTTTAGCGGCGCTGCAGTTCAGTCACTGGCCTTGTGCGCGACTTTGGCGCCTTTGAGGGGGGGGGGGGGGGGGGGCGGGGTTAAAATGCGGTTTTCCCTTGCCATCCGGAATTATATTTTCTCGGAGTGCGAGCTTTTTCTGGAGATTTGTTCCGACTGCCGGTAAGTGCATTTAAAAAAAAAAAAATCGCCCGACTATTTCAGCGCTGCAGTAAAATTAAAAATTAGTTCCTAATGCCGTGAACAGGGACGGATTTTACGTAGGGGACAGGTAAATGAAAGCTGTTTATTTTTTAATATAAACTTGCTTGTTAAGATGATCTTAATCAACATTTCATGTTGCGAAATGGTGATTTATTCCCCATACGAACCGGCAGAATTTTTCTTGCCGATATGGGGTTTAAATTCACCGCAACCGCAACGTTCCAATCCATCGCGTTCCAGAAAATCCGACTCGCAAGCAGATTTAAATGGCCATTAATTTACGGGCATTAAACACTAAATTCCTTCCATTTGGCCAATAAATTCATGACAATTAGATTTTAAAATCATGTTATATTGTGAATTCTTGTGTGAATGTTATTTGGACACTTGGACTTTAAAAAAAATGTTAATATTTTCTTAAGAAATGGATAGATGTTTAGATCTAGTAATTGAATTTTGTAATTAGCTACAATTGGGTAACTAACTAATTATATGCTTTAATTTCAGGTCATCCAAGTAAGATTGTTTCATATTTGTTTCAGAATGCTTCAATCTATAATAACTGAAAATTTCTTTCAGTTCTCTTAATTTTTAAGAAAGTTATGGGCTTTTGACTGTCCTCGATCACAGCTTTTGTGTTAAGAACGGAAAAGCAATAGGGAACAAGATGTTAATTTCCGAGTATGAAAATGGCCATCACTTTTTTAATACTGAAGATATGAAAGTGAATTAGGTGTCAAATTAAACTTTATCTGATGGGATAAATTGCAGACTTGATTTTTAAAATCTCAACATTTTGTAACGTTGCTAGTACAGGTATAACACAAAATGCCTTCCCACAGCTTGATTGTAATCATGTAGTCTTCTCGTTGACTGCTTAACTTGCAACAAAAAAGATTTTCACCGTACCTTGGTACACATGATGGTAATGAAATAAACTGAATTAAAACTATGAAAGGTTTAGAGGGGTATGTTCCAAATGCAGGCAAATGAGATTCACGTAGCTGGGGTATACAGTATTAGACGGGTTGGGCTGAAGGTCGTGTTTTCATGCTGTACGATCTATGGGTCTCTGGCTCTTCGAGCTTGCACCACTACTCAACGAGCAAGAAAATCAAAGGTACACTTCCATCTATTTTCCCGCATCGATCTGGTATATCTTCAGCTAGAACAGTACAGCACAAGAAGAGGCCTTTTGCCCCACTACGTGTGTGTTGAACATGACGCCAAATTAAACAAATTCCTTCCGCCATAACGCCTATCCCCCCCCCAGTCCCTGCCTGTTTACGTGCCTGTCTGAATACATCATGAACATCACTATCGAAGCTGCTTTCACCGGCATCCCAGGAAACTTGTTCCAGGAACTTACACTCTGCCCAAAAACATGCTTCGTAAACTTTCTTTAAACCTTCCCCCACTCACCTCAAGTGGATACTCTTTAGTATTTGATATTGACACCTTGAGAAAAAGAATCGTTATCTACCCTGTCTATGTCTCTCGTAATTTCATAAATGTTTATCTCCCCACCCCCCACCCCAGACTCCAGTGCTGAATAGCAAGTAATCCAAGTTTGGCCAGCCTCTCGTTCTTCCTCATCCACCACAAACCAGGCAACATCCTGGTATTCTGCATCAGGCTCAGGGGAGACCTGATAAAAGTATACACTCTGAGAGTCACAGATAGGAGAGACTGTCAGAATTTTTTACCCAGGATGGAAATGTCGAACACTAGAAGGCATAGCTATAAGGTGAGAGGGGGAAAGAGGTGGAGATGTGTGGGGTGAATTTTTTACAGAGAGTGGTGGGGGCCTGGAACGTATTGCCATGGGTAGTGGTGGAGGCAGATACAATAGTGGCATTTAGGAGGCGTTCAGATAGCCATGTGGCCATGCAGGGTGTAAGGGGAAATGGATCATGTGCGGGGAGGTGAGATTGCTTTAACTGGGCATCGTGTTCGGGGCAGACAATGTGGGCTGAAGGGCCTGTTTCTCTGCTGTACTGTTCTATGTTCTATGTGCACTCTCTTCAGAGCCTCCACATCTTTGCCATGATCAAAGTGGCCTATACTGCAAAGAATCTCTTAATGTGGGTGAACCAAATTTTTATAGTTTCCAATGACTTCCTGATTCTCATAGTCAATGTCCCTCATGATGAAAGCAAGCATGTCAGACATTTACCTTCTCTACAACCATATCTACTGATGTTTCACGGTCAGAGTTCTAAGCAAATTCCTGCCAAGATCCCTCTATACATAAATGCTCCTTAGGTTGCTGCCATTTACTGTATACTCTGTCCTGATTAGTTCAGGAACTTTCCCCTTACATTTGAACTACCTCACATTTTGCCAGATTAAACCTCGCCAGCCTGTGGATATGCAGGGTGCAGAAGGATTTGGGTTTCATGCAGGTTTATAAGCAATGGTCTTGGCATCATGTTCAGCACAGACACTGTGGGCCGAAGGGCCTGTTCTAATACTGTTCCATTCTACGTTCTGCCACTTCTCCGACCCTATCTGCAACTAATCTCGATCCTGCTGGATGGCAGCCGACATCATTGTTCACCATTCCCTCGTTTTCACTGTCCACGGTAACCGCTGCCTCACAGCGCCGGAGACCCGCGTTCCATCCTGACTACGGCTGCTGTCTGTGCAGAGTTTGCACGTTCTCCCTGTGACCTGCGTGGGTTTTCTCCGAGATTTTCAGTTTCATTCCCACGCTCCAAAGGTGTACAAGTTTGTAGGCTATTTGGCTTGGTATAAACGTAAATTGTCCCTAGTGTGTGCAGAATAGTATTAGTGTGTGGGGGTTGCTGGTCGGTGCAGACTCAGTGGGCCAAAGGGCCTGTTTCCGCGCTGTTTCTCTAAACTAAACCACATTTGATTCCAGAGCAAACAAAATTCTATGATTTCAGATTTGAATAAGTACAATAACTAATAATTCAGCTTTCTCTGAGGTACAAAATGACAAGGATTTAAAACCCTCACTGTAGAAATATCTGAGCACCTGTGTCCTAAAGGGCTGATCGCTTATTCTGACCCTGTGGTTTCATAAATCCTTGAAGGATCTTTGGCTCGTTTTGCAATCACCTTATATTGTTGTGCTGGTTAAATGAAACCAAATAATGAAGCACAGGATGTCATTTTACTTCGGAGTCACGTGCGTGACTACGTGAAGAACCCCGTCCAGCCGCACGTGCGTCATTACGTCAGACGCATTGGTGCAGGTCGGCCGGTTGGGCAGCAGAGCTCCTCCAAGTGGTAAGTGTAAAACGCAAGGTAAATTTTAAAACTTTTCCTGTGGTCGCTTTCCGCGTTGGCGGTAAACGTTTACACCGTTGAGAATGATGCAGAAAGTTAAAAAGGTGAAGGTGAGGCGATCCGGAAAAAGTTTGGAGGACCGCGAGAATGCGGATAGCGGATGCCCGCCTAGTTCACCAAGTCCGTCGCCACCAAGGGGGCTAGCGACACCAGATCTGCTGCCTGTGAGCAGCGTTGCCACGCCAGTAAGACGCAAGGCTACTACAAAATCTAATAGGCCCATTGATCCAGAGTCAGGCCTGGAGGTTTTACCTCCGCAAGGAGAGACCGTTTGCTCACGGCTCTCCCAGATCGAGATCTTATTGCAAAAGATGCTCGATAGGGACGCACTCCGGGAGGAGGAGTGGTGTCCACGCCAGGCTGTTGAAGAGCCTGTGCCAGCAGTGCCTGAAATAGGGCTGCATGACTACCCATCCTTTCAGGAAGAGGGTATACCGGGTCAGGAATATACTGATGCCAAATCAGTGGCTGGGCAGAGCCACAAGGGAGTAGAACAACAAGAGCTAATACCAAATATAGCTGAAAATTGTGCAGTCCCCAGAGAAGCAGGGGAGCCGTTAGGGGCAGAGTTGGCAGCTGCTATCCAGTACATGCTCTCCCATGAACTTCAAGAACTGGCAATGGATGAGGCTGCCAAGAAATATGAAGCCCCAGTTAACTGTGGATTGTTAAAAGTGCCAATGGTTAACCATCTTATATGGACACAATTGGGGGTCACAGCAAGGGCGCAGGAGTTAAAATGCCAAAAAGTGCTCAAGTTGCTCTCAGCAGGACTCATTGCGTTTGCAACAACAGTGGACAAGGGGCACATGACAGAAGCCCATCAGGATTCCTGGGATGGCACGACTTCCATATGAAGAAAGACTGGATAGACTCGGCTTGTACTCGCTGGAATTTAGAAGATTGAGGGGTGATCTCATAGAGACTTACAAAATTCTTAAGGGGTTGGACAGGCTAGATGCAGGAAGATTGTTCCCGATGTTGGGGAAGTCCAGGACAAGGGGTCACAGTTTAAGGATAAGGGGGAAGTCTTTTAGGACCGAGATGAGAAAATCGTTTTTCACACAGAGAGTGGTGAATCTGTGGAATTCTCTGCCAAAGAAGGTAGTTGAGGCCAGTTCGTTCGCCATATTTAAGAGGGAGTTGGATGTGGCCCTTGTGGCTGAAGGGATCAGGGGGTATGGAGAGAAGGCAGGTACAGGATACTGAGTTGGATGATCAGCCATGATCATATTGAATGGCGGTGCAGGCTCGAAGGGCCGAATGGCCTGCTCCTGCACCTAATTTCTATGTTTCTATGTTTCTATGACTCCTGTGCAGTGCATTTTTTTAAATGAATAATTTACAAAGGAGTGCCATACGCCCAGCCATCAATCCAAAACTTGTAGCACTATGCAAACCAAGTAGCGCACAACCACCTAACCTTTTGTTTGGGGAGGACCTCGCAAAGCGAGTCAAGGAACTGCACGAGAACGCAAAACCCATAGTCCTAATCAAAGCAAGTGGCAAAACAGGCAAGAGGGTTTTCCCCTATCGGCGGGGTACCATGAGTACGCTGGTGAAGGGACGAGCCATTCAGTCTCACACACACGCAGCTGGCAGCCTGCCACAGGCACAAGGGGAAGGACGAATTTCCCTACAAGGGGCCGGGGGCAACAAGCGCAGTCAGGACATGTGCAGGTGAGAGATTTTGCTTCAAAGGAATACAAATTAAGTGAAAAAGATGTTCAAATTGGGGGCAGATTACACTTGTTTCTCAAACAATGGCAGGAGATAACATCAGATTCATTTATACTGGGCAGTATAGAGGGGGTTAAAATTGAATTTTACTTTGGAGTCACGTGAGTGACTTCGTGAAGATCCCGCAAGCATGTATGCGCGACATATCGTCGACCGCATGCGAAGCGACAGGCAGGGAGGAGGGTCGCTCCTCCACGGGAACGGACCTGCAGGTAAGAAACAACTAACCTGAGGTCGGGTTTCTCTTTCAGGGACTCCACCAAGGGGCCGCCTCGAAAGACTGACTGCGGACCGCGGGCAGTCAGCGGCGGCATCACTACACACCGGGTAAGTCGGGCAGCCCGTTGTAATGGCAGGGTCCGGGCTCCGAGACTCGCCGTTCACAGGTAGCGACAGCAGAGCGGCAGCCCCGACTCAACACCGCAGCCCGCAGGAACACCGCGGACTGGCGGCATCACTACACACCGGGTAAGTCGGGCAGCCCGTTGACCCGGCAGGGTCCGGGCTCAGAGACTGCCGTTCGCGGGTATTCAATTCAATTCAATTCAATTCAACTTTAATGTCATTGCACAGATACAAGTATGGGTACAACGAAATGCAGTTTAGTGTCAGTACGTAGTAATATCAATATATAGATAAATACAGATAAATAAATACAGATGTGGAAATCTATCGGCGGGACTCCGAGTTCAGCAGTGTGATGGTGTTATTATAGAAGCTATTCCACATCCTACTGGAGCGGGACCTGAGGCTCCTGTACCGCCTCCCCGATGGTAGGAGGGCAAACAGTCCATGGTTAGGGTGGGAAGGGTCCTTGATGATCTTCCCGGCCCGTCTCAGGCACCGTTTTCGGTGGAGGGCATCCATGGCAGGGAGCGGGGCACCGATGATGTACTGGGCGGTTTTCACCACCCGTT
Source organism: Okamejei kenojei (assembly GCA_035221665.1). Classification (NCBI taxonomy): domain Eukaryota; kingdom Metazoa; phylum Chordata; class Chondrichthyes; order Rajiformes; family Rajidae; genus Okamejei; species Okamejei kenojei. Next base: position 93,635,801 of record CM069137.1, read on the forward strand.
AGTAGTGCCTTCCTGTCTGCTACGGTGCAACTGCTGTACCATACCGTAAAGCAGGTGGTCAGGATGGGTAGCGAAGGCAGAGCAGGAGCTCTGACTCAACGCCGCAGCCCGCAGTAATACCGCGGACTGACGGCAACGCTACCCGGAAGTCGGGCAAGCCCGTTTGTCCCGGCAGGGTCCGGGCTCGTAGACTCGCCGTTTCGGAGGTAGCGAAGACAGAGCCGGAGCTCCAACTCAACGCTGCAGCCCGTACACCTGGAACGCCAGACTGGCGGCACAACGCCCAGAAGTGGGGCAAGCCCGTTGACCCGGCAGGGTCCGGGCTCACAGACTCGCCGTTTGCGGCAGTCTATATGCCCGCATGAGCGGAAGGGGAACACTAGCTCCAACATGGCACACTCCAGCAGGAGTCTGGTCATCGTGGGTCTCCTAGCAGACCCACGGCAGTACCCTTTACAGGGCTGCCAAATGTTCACCCTCTTCGCAGGGGAGCATAAGGAGTCAGGTCTGGGCTGACTCTGAAGAAGGGGTATTGGCAGAAGAAACACAACATGCTAGGGGTGCAAGAGAGGAGCTACTCGGGATGGTATCCAAGTTGCAATGCCCTCACAAAAGGGGCCACCATTGTCAACAGGCAGCCAGTTAAAAGTACTTAACAACTTATCTAGCTTCAGGAATCGGTATTTCCCTCAATGTGCCTGCGGCAAATCTTCAAACTACTGGCCTCTGGTATTACCAGGTTTACCAGGTCAGTAGACGGAAGATATGTCAGAGGAGCAACAAGAAGCTCTGGCACTCTCCTGTATGGTCAATTGAGATCAACTACTTCAGGAAGAATGCCATCCGACCTACACTAAACCCCCAAGTTCGCGGGGTTGTGTAGAACCAGCAGTGCACAGCCGCCTACTCTGTTTCGGGGACAACCTGCCCAAACAGGTAAAAGACCTCGACAGAGAAACAATAGCCGTTGGCATGATTAAGGTGCCGGCCGCTACCAGGTCCTCACATATTTGGTGGCAGCACCCCTACGCATCCACCAGCAGGCTGCGTTATCGCACTGAAAGAAAAGCTGGTGAAAGCATGAAGGCCGTACAGCTTACACAAAGGTCTTTTGCAGGCCATGTCCCAGAACGGCCTTCCTGGAAGATGCGCCAACCCCACACCACAACGCCTCCACCTCCCAGGAACCAAAGAAGGAGAAAAACCAACACAGCACCACCGGTAACCATGGAGGTAGGTGGGTTTGGTTGTCTTCAGAACATAGCTTATGTAACGTCTTCACAGGTTGGGGGAAGGTTACACTTGTACAGGGAATAACTTCTGATCTTTCATACTGCACGGTATTCAGCGATACAAAACTGAATCTGTTGACAAACTCCTCCTTTCCAGTTCAACATGCACCTAGCCAAAAGTTTGAGCTTTCACAAAAAAGAGAAAGTGGGAGGTCATGCGGAACTGTTAAATCTATATACAAAAGGAGCAATAGAGGAAACCAAAACATGAGTCTCTTGAGTTTGTATCAAACATGATGGCAGATGCCTGCATCATTTGATTTGACACAACTGAATACTTGTGCAGTACACCCACTTAAAAATGGGAAAATTTGTTACTTCTAAAACAACGAGGTTCCAAAGGGTGCTTCATGGTGCATCGACCTAAAAGATGCATACTACTCAGAACCAATACACAAGATCACCGCAGATATTTAAAATTTATCTGGATGGGAGTTCTGGCAGTATAAAGCGCTGCCTAATGGATTAACATCAAGCCAGACTGTTTTCCAAAAATATTGAAACCAGCTTGGCGTCTCTTCGTAAACAAAAAATATATTATCAAGGCATATCTGAATTACATCTTATTGTGGGGTAACATTGGAATTGGCTAAATTGGCTGTCTCAGCCACCAAGCTCCTATTTTTTGAAAAATCTGGGTTATTATCCATCTGGACAAATCCAAGTTAAATGCCTTCCGGTATTTGGGATTCACGATTGACTCTGTTCACATATCTGTCACTTTGCCAAAGGACAAAGCAATAGACTTGATAGAGGCATATAACAGCCTTGTTTGTGTCAGTAAACCATCTATTTGGCAAATAGCCAGGGTAATTGGAAAGATCGTGGCTTCCTTTTTTCCCAGCCACAATTTGGACCCTTACATTACCAAATCTACAAAGGGCCAAAACTACAGTGTTACAAACTGATGCCAGCACTCACGGCTGGGGAGCAACCAATACCACCTCCAGCTGCGGTGGTAGATGGAACACACACGAGTTAACCTTACTTCAGGGTATCAATCATCACAAGGTGTTGGGAGCATTCACGGACTTTGAGCTTATCTTTCAGACATGCATCATCTGCATGTTCGCCTACAAATTAATAATACTACCGTGGTGACATACATTAATCATATGGGTGGAATTAAGTCGATATCTTGTGATGAATTGATCAATACAATCTGGCACTGGTGCATTGAAAGAAACTTGGATATTAACTCAAGGTCATGCAAATTCAATGTTAATTCCAAATGGATGTTGGACCACCAGTCATTTACTGACATTATAGCTCAGTATGGAACGCCAGATATCGATTGTTTTGCATCAAGACTTAATCACCAGATACCAATGTATGTTGCATGAGAATCGGACACTGGGGCAGTAGCGATGGACGCATCTCGCTACACTGGGGGGGGGGGGGGGGGATTGTTTTTTTCTATGCGTTTTCCCCCCTTTTCTGCCTCATTAGTCGGGTCCTGGGGAAAATTGAACAAGACGCCGCATCAGGCATTTTGGAGTCCCCGATTGGCCTACTCAGCCATGGTACCCTGTGGGACTCGACATGGTAAGAGCAATGGATTTCGATCTACAAACACCCGAGTTTGCTGGTACGCCCATGACAAGGGAGAGTCATCCGTGCCTTGACCGAATTAACCCATTGGGTGCAAAATTTGGGAAAGACCTCTCCTGGAATTGTGCTGTTGGACCGAACCATGAATATCATCACGGCATCATGCAGAGAGTCCACCAGCAAACAGTACCTCACCCATATAAAAAATGGGAGGTATTTTATACCAGGATAGACACAACTTTCAACACAGACACCATCGCAGTTGTGCTAGAGTTCCTGGTAAGTCTACACTTCGATGAAGGCTTGAGTTATAATACCATCAATTGCGCGAAGTGTCCCATCCTCATACCTGGGATTGGAGCTAGAACACCATGGAGGAGTATCTCACCCTCTGGTGTCAAAACTCAAGAGGGATTATAACACAAATATCCCCAGGCCTCAATATACCCGGACCTGGGATATTGGCATTGTCCTGCCCTATTCAGAGATTGGGCACCAGCCACGTCCCTCTCACTAACACGTATACAATAGTGATGCTGATGACACTTGTAACGGTGCAGCAGGTCCAGTCACTGCACAAACTAGACTGGACACCATGTAATACCCCAAAATAAGTAACCTTTCACATTATGACTACCTAACTAAACAGGCCTGGGACATCTGGCCTCAAATTGGAGTTCCTGGTTTATCCCGTAGACAGACGCCTATGCAGAGCGAACCAACTCCTACATTAACTGGAGGTCACCAATTATCTCAGGGGTACAGACATGGCTCTATTGATAAGTTCAAACATCCTCATCACAGAGTACCGTGCAGACCATATCAAGATGACTCAGGGTGGTGTTAGGTGCAGCAGGGGTAGATACTGATATTTAAATCTCATTTCACCAGGACTGCAGCTACATCAAGGATGATGGAAGTCCCATGGGCCACGCCCTTGTAATGGCGGGTTGGTCTAATGAAAACATCCAGCAGATAACAAACCTGTGGCCACTCCTGGGATATCTACAGACACTATTTTAAGTTCTTAATTAGAATTCCCGAATTTAGGGATTATTATTATTGTTAAATAATACATTGTTTGTTTTTCAGCACTGTCAAGTCTGAAATACGTTAACATACTTCCTCCATTGATCATTATGGCAGTGTGTGAGCATGTACTCGTTCCCAGGGCATGAAATCACAGAGCTTTGAAATCTTCACGAAGTCACTCACGTGACTCTGAAGTAAAATAGTAAGATTAAATGAGAACTTACCCTTTCCATGCCTCCGCTCCCAACCCTCTATTATAAGGTCAACTGGTATGTTAGTTCTCTTTTCTTACTATCTTCAGTCAACTCTACTATCTGTGATTTCACACCGTTGCTTTGAAGAATTACGCGCATGCGTACTGGTGGGGTCTTCACAAAATCCCTCATCGTAACTCCTCATAAAATAAGGATCAAACTTCAAACTGGTAAGTTCTCATTTAATCTTACTACCCCACTGTGTGTCCACCCATTTAGCATGTTCCACATCGAACACTTATATTTTCACAAGAAGAGAATATGCAAATACAGGCAGAAGTTAACATATTACAAAAAAGGGGTCATTGAGAAGCCAGTTCGTCAAACCCGTCAGTTTGTGTCAAATATTTTTCCTAGGTCTAAAAAGACTGGGGGATGTAGAATCATTCTGGACCTGACGAGCTTGAACCCCTTTGTACATTATAGGCATTTCAAAATGGAAACTTTTTCTACTGCTAAACAGCTGGTTTCCAAAGTGTGTTATATGGCCAACATCGATCTGAAAGATGCATATTACTGTGTCTGTTCATTGTGATGATGGGAGGTATTTGAAGTTTACCTGCATGAGTCAGTTATGGCAATTCAAAGCATTGCTAATGGATTAACCTCAGCTCCCAGATTATTTATCAAATTGTTGAAACCTGTTCTAGGACTACTCCTAGCTCAGGGGCATGTTGTAATGGCATATTTGGATGATATCTTAATTATCGGGAAGACTCAGAATGCAACTGAATTATCTGTTTCAGTTGTTAAACTCACTTTTGAGCAATTAGGGTTCATCATTCATCCAGATTAATCTAAATTATCACCAGTTAAAATTATTGATTACTTGGGCTTTACCACGAATTCAGAGCTAGTGACTTTGCCCAGGGGCAAAAGGCAGCAGTTAGTTGAAGGTTGTATCAACCTCCTTAGTGAGCAACGACCTTCAATTAGACAAGTGTCCAGTTGAATTGGGAAATTGGTGGCTACTTTCCCAGCTCTGCAGTTTGGACCTCTGCATTATCAACACTTACAACGAGCAAAAGAACAGGCACTGAGGACACATGCGGGTCACTTTGACAGGCCCATGGGATTATCAGCGGAAGCTATTTCAGAAATACAGTGGTGGATCACAAATGTCTCAAAAGGTTTGAGGGAAGTCTTGGTTGAACTACCTTCTATGATCTTACAGACAGATGTTAGTGCTCTAGGTTGGGGTGCTACGGATATGTCCTCCAGTTGTGGAGGCAGATGGAATAGTGATGAGACATCCCTACTGCAATTGAGAGGGATCAATTATTTAGAGTTTTTGGGAACCTTTTATGGGCTTAAAGCTTATTGCTCTGCCAGGAGTCACTTGCATGTGCAGGTTCAAATTGACAATACTACAGCAGTGGCGTATGTCAACCACATGGGTGGAGTCAAGTCGCAATATTGTGACAGATTAGCTAATCATATCTGGGGCTGGTGCATTGACAAAAACATCTGGCTTTCAGCAATTTATTTACCAGGTAGATTCAACACAAGGTCACGCCAATTCAATAATAACATAGAATGGATGTTAAATCAGGACATATTTAATCAGGTGGTTGCTCGATATGGAATGCCAGATATTGACTTGTTTGCATCGAGACTGAACCATCAGTTACCCAAATGTTTCATGGGAACCAGATCCTGGCGCAGCAGCGGTGGATGCATTCTCGCTGCATTGGGGTGGAATGTTTTTATATGCATTTCCCCCATTCTGTCTCATCAGTCGATGCCTGCAAAAAATCAAGCAGGACTCTGCTTCACGAGTATTGGTAATGCCAGATTGGCCTACCCAGCCATGGTTCCCTCTTGTATTGCAGATGGCTACTCAGCCTCATATGATTATTCCCAAACATAAAAACCTACTGGTGAACCTGGTAACGGGATTAACATCCTTTACATGATTGTATTGATCTGTTAATTTGCAGATTTTAAGAAGGCCATACCTGGGGAGAGGACTGTCTGATCGTACCGTGGATGTTCTCACGTCGGCCTGCAGGGATAGTACCCAGAAGCAGTACATCAACTCGATAAGGAAGTGGGAGGTATTCTGCTTACAGCAGAATATCTCATATCAGACTGCAGGCATCCCAGACGTGCTGGAGTTCTTGTCCACTCTTTACTTCGATCAAAAATTAAGCTATAGTGCGATTAATACAGCCAGAAGTGCTCTGTCTTCTTATTTGCTCATGGTATTGCATTCAGTAGGGACACATCGTTAGTCTCTAGAGTTATGAAGGGAGTTTTTAATTCTAATCCTCCTAAACCCAGGTATTTGGGTATTTGGAATGTAAGCAAAGTGCTTATACTCCTTTGCCAGTGGACTCCTGCTACAGTCCTATCTCTAGCCAAACTAACCATGAAGGTGGCTATGCTTATGGCGTTGGTATCAGCCCAACGTGTGCAGACATTGCAGAAGCTACGGCTAGACAGAATGCAGGTATCGGCAGATGCCATCACTTTTTATGTTTATGATCTGCTCAAACAGAGTAGAATAGGCAAGACAGGATGTAAGATAGTTTTTTCAGCATACCCCAAAGATGCTCGACTGTGTGTAGTGTCATATTTGTCTAATTACATTGAGGCTACCAGAGTCCTAAGGAACAGAATGAGCATTATTTATTAGCCACAAAAAAAACACACAGTAAGGTGTCGGTGCAAACAATTTCAAGGTGGCTAAAGCAGGTTCTGGGAAGTGCTGGGATTGATACTGATAAATTTAAATCTCATTCCACCAGGGCGGCATCAACTTCCGCGGCCAGGGCGATGGACGTGCCTATAGACCATATCCTCGCGGCCGCAGGGTGGTCCAGTGAGCTGACCTTCCAGAAATTTTAGCATAAGCCAATTGCAAGGCTGGGGGTATTGGCTGAGTGTTTTAAGTTTTGTTATATAATTTCTCCCTGAGATAGAGGGGTCGCTATTGTTTTTTCTTTGTAATAAACCGTTAATTAATTTAAACAATGTTATGATTGATGCATTATTGATTATTTAATTATGTTGAGTCAATCAATGCAGTGAGAGGCCAGATTTGAAATCACAGAGCTTTGAAATCTTCACGTAGTCACTAACGTGACTCCGAAGTAAAATAGTAAGATAAAATGAGAACTTACCAGTTCGAAGTTTGATCTTTATTTTATGAGGAGTTACAATGAGGGACTACGTGCCCTCCGCTCCCAACCCTCATAAATGTCTTCTGGTAGTTCTAGTCTTCTGTTATCTTACTATTATATTTCAGTCACTATTACCTGTGATTTCACACCGCTGCTTTGAAGATTGACGCACGTGTGGCTGGACGAGGTTCTTCACGTAGTCCCTCATCGTAACTCCTCATAAAATAAAAATCAAACTTCAAACTGATAAGTTCTCGTTTAATCTTACTATTTTTCTGTGGATTTCCTGTGTCTTGTATCATCCACAACAGGTTTCATGTGGTAAGTTCTTGTTGGAACAAACTTTTATTCTTGCTACCAAAATATACATTTCATAATCTGGCATCTTTGTGATCAATTGGGCCATTCCTGACCAGAGTGACCATTTAAAATAAAATTCAGTTTACTAAAGGAAGTAATATCACCCGATTTGGTAAATAATTAAGTGGATTAGTTTCATGTAGAGCTTTGTATATTATTAATTGTTACATGGTTTCAATCAACTTAATTATAATACAATTACATCTTCAAACTTTACTACAAATGTATATACAGGATGCTTGCAACTCATAATGAATGCATAATTAAGGAACTACTGTCTCAGTAACACCTGAATATTATTTTTTCTTTTTCCCTTTTTTCTTTGCTTCCTTTCCTTTTTTTCCGTCCTTTCCTTTTTGGCCTTTCGCTTTTCCATCATTTTCTGATTCCGTGGCTGCTTTTGCTCTCTTCTTGCCGAGAGGTGTTTTAACAAACCAATCCTGAAGTAAAAAGACAAACAGTTACTCCAGTTTGCTGCTGTACATTGAGAACCATAGAGCAGAACAAAAATAAAAATGATGCACAATATTGGTTTGTGTAGTGGCCATTTGGCTTGTTTTGTGTGTCATTAATGATGGCATGTGTCTTTAAATTTTAGACTGCCCGTTATATTGTGGGTGGGATTTATGACGTATTTTAGGGCGTGTTTGGAGCTAAGTTTATTGCGCAGAAGCTTAGTTTTTAGTTTAGTTTGGGACCAGCATGGAGAAGGTTTACCCTTCGACCATGCGAAGCGTAACGGAGACACGAGGAGTTCTCTAACCTTTAAAGCGATAAGCTGGAGTTTGATGAAGATTATAGTGCACGAGGCAGAAGAAGTTTGGATGTACCTTATTGTTTTTCATCAACAATGAAGAATTAATCAAAAGACTGTGTTTTGAAGATTTATCTGGGAACAAGCTCTGAAGGTCTCTGACGGAGAGCTCGCATGCGTACGGAGACATTCCCCTTAACCATATAGTCCATGTAGCGGCTAGAGGGAGTAATCTCTTGAACAATATAAAAATCTGCCGCTAGTTTGTATCCAATGAATGGTTCTTCATGATCAGGTAACGGTATCCAATGAATTGTAGACCGCACTTTCAGCTAAGATTCACCTCTGAAATCTAAACATGATATTTCCTGATACAGATGCATCCATCTATGTTTACCTGTAATCTTTAGCTAAATATTTCCTCTCTACTTGCGGACAATTTTTAGCTGAAGTCCCTTGAGCAAAAAGTGATTCCTTTATCAGGTACGATCAAGTGGATGGCAATAATTCAGGATGGGATTGCACACGTTTTTAGATACATTCATAATTGAATATTGGGTAGAATGCACTGATGCCTAAACTGAATTTCTAATCGGCCTCGTTGAAGTGACCATTCTTTGGTCTTGAGATCATACAGTTATGGACACCGTCAAGGGCCAACCTGGGTTCATTCTTTAAATAGGCCATACGTAACTGAACAATGTTCTACCTTGCTGTAGAGTTATCAGTGTTCTAGCTGAACTATAGTTGTGACTTGTTCTTCATTATTACACAGCCCATACCCTTTCCGGTTTATTGTCTGAGCTCATATCTGTTACAGCGCAGTACAGGGCGGCACAGCAGTAGAGTTGCTGCCTTACAGCGCTTGCAGTGCCGGAGCCCCGGGTTCGATGACGACTACGGGTGCTGTCTGTACCAGGCACGTACCGTCAGGGATGGCAAGGTAGGCACTGTCTACCCTGACTAAAATTATAATATAGTAATGTCTAAATATAAATAGTAAAGTAATGGGAGAATTATGCCTATATAAGAGACCGATCTCTTAGGTAGGCATAATTCTCCGTGCCTTTCATCCGCAGCGCTTGTAACACGGGAAGCTCTGTGCAGCCCACGTGCCGTCAGCGCTGCCTGAAGCTGTCAATTTCAATCGGGGCTGAAGGCAGCAGAAATTCTGCCTTTGCAGCACTGCGCATGCGCATCAGTCTACTGCGCATGCGCAACGCAAGTTTCTTGGCGGAGTTTTCAAATATGGTTTGTCGTGTACCAATGATGTGGTAAGTACATTTCTTGGTGATGTTTTTAAGTACCGTATTTCCCGGGGTGTGGGGGTGGGGGGAGAGCTCCTTTCCAAGCGTTTGGGGAGTCTGGCCCGGGGTAAAGTTGCGGGGAGGGCACGAATGTTATGAAGGAGGGGATTGGGATAATGCCACTTGCGACGCTCCTTGCACGGAGGCGTGGAATGCCACCGCATTGAGGCCGGGGGGGGGGAGAGAAGTAGCTCGGGTGGCTGAGCGGCCGCCGGGCCGGACAGCGGAACCAGCCACCACCTTAGCTCATTCTGCCTGTCCCCGCTCACCTCTGGCAGCTCTCCGTCTAAAAACCTCTCTCCTGCCGCTCGCTGGCCTCACTCATGTCCTTAAATTCCGACAGCGCGATTGAGGTTACTCGGCTGTGGGAATTTAAAGGCTTTGCAGGAAGCTGCTGACATGAGCGAAGTAGGCGAACGGCAGGTGACAGGTGTTCCGACGGAGAGCACTGCCAAAGGTGAGTGGGCCGGCAGAAGGCGCTGAAGTGGCGGCCAGTTCTGCTGTCGGATCCCGGTGAGCGCTCGCAGCTCCCCGAGCTGCTTCTATCCCCAGCTACAGTGCGTGGCTTCGCGCCCGGAGAGCTGCGGCAGCGGTGAGTGAGTTACTGGCAGTATCCCCGACACCCTCCTTCTCAACACTCGTTCCCTCCCCACAACTTTACCCCTGACACAGACTCTCCACACGCTGTGAAAGGAACTGTTCCCCCAATTGGTCCCTTGAACAAGTGTTGTCATTCAATAAGATGACAACTGATTCAACTATTCAGTGTACTCCCGTTTTTCCCACTGTCTCTCCATCTCTCCATCTGCCATCACCCTTCACCCCCCCCCCCCCCACCATTCAGTAATTCAGAATAAAGGAGACTAGGAAGCCTTGGGCAAATTGAATTGTCACTGTTTTTATTTTTATTTATTTTTAACGGAGAGAACAATCTGCACATGCGCGGTTTAATTTTTTTTAAGCCGACTGAGTGCCTACCCTGAGTAATTACTCATGGCACGTGCCTGGTCTGTACGGAGTTTGTACCTTCTCCCCGTGCAGTTGACTTACGGCTATTCCTTGAAATTCCATTTCAAGCAGGGTGCAAGGCCACCAAATTCAAATGCAGTTTCCTACTATTTCAAGCAGGTTGCAAGGCCACCAAATTCAAGTGCAGTTTCTTACCACTTCAAGCAGGGTGCAGGGCCACCAAACTCAGGTGCAGTTTCATGCCACCAAGCAGGGTGCAAGGCCACCAAATGCTAGTGCAGTTTCATACCATTTCATGCATGGTGCAAGGCCACCAAATTCAAATGCAGTTTCATACCATTTCAAGCAGGGTGAAACCACCATAAAACCACACAAAACACCACATACAGTTCAGTAGACATTCAGTGTGTTCAGTTTATTCACAGCTCAGACAGAGTCGTGACCTCTCCGTCCCTCATCTTGCAGAGACTGAGCCACACCCACACTTCCAGGTTTTATAATCATGGCATGGTCACCAACAACCATATGCGGTGCAGCATTTCAAAGCAGTTACTACTACCAACAACCATTTGCCGTGCAGCATTTCAAAGCAGTTACCACCACCAACAACCATTTGCAGTGCAGCATTTAAAAACAGTTACCAACACCAACAACCATTTGCAGTGCAGCATTTCAAAGCAGTTACCACCACCAACAACCATTTGCAGTGCAGCATTTCAAAGCAGTTACCACCACCAACAACCATTTGCAGTGCACAACCAACAACAACCATTTGGTTTTGCAGTGCAGCCTTTCAAAGCAGTTACCACCACCAAAAACAGCCTTTTTTTTTGCAGTGTAGCCTTTCAAAGCAGTTACCACCACCAAAAACAGCCTTTTTTTTTAGCAGTGTAGCCTTTCAAAGCAGTTACCACCACCAACAACAGACATTTGTTTTGCTGTGCAGCCTTTCAAAGCAGTTACCACCACCAACAACAGCCATTTTTTTCCCAGTGCAGCCATTTAAAAGCAGTTACCACCACCAACAGCCATTTTTTTTTTTGCAGTGCATCCATTTAAAAGCAGTTACAACCACCAACAACGGCCATTTTTTTTGCAGTGCAGCTTTCAAAGCAGTTACCACCACCACCAACAGCCTTTTTTTTTTGCAAGTCCGGTCCAGTCCGGCGGAGGGGGGCTCTGAGCGAGGTGACCAAAAATGACAGCCGTAAGTGGCGGTGTTCTCTCGGAAATCATATCGCAGTGTCAAAAGCGGTCAAGATCTTACTTTTAATAATATAGATATTGTGGGGTGACCCATTAGGGAGTCCTTGCTGATGTCACGGCTGTGAGGAAATGTGCAACTAATGCGCGAAGCTCAGTTCCTAGCACTCGTTGTTCTTGAAACGGAGACACCTTACTCTAGGAAGCCCATTGATATGGTTTTGGTACTTATTAATTCCATGATTTATAGCTAGCATTGAGGAAACTGCCAATGTGCCATGATTTTATTGAATGGCAGAGTAGGCAGTGGGTGCTGAATAGCCCACCTCACTTAAAATGGTGCAGAAAAATTCCATAAGCAGAATATATCAGAAAGGTATGGCAGGCAGGATAGCAATTGAATATATGAACAATCTAGGAATGTCTTGAAGACAATTAAATGTTTTTTCCTTTTGAGATGCTGATCTCAGTCTGCCATTTCAATCGAATACCTTGAGGGCAGCCTTCACCCAACGTACATTTAATATCTGGCAGCAGGTAAAGCTGCTGCCTCATAGCGCCACAGACCCAGGTTCCACCCTAACCTTTAGGGCTGTCTTTGTGGTGTTTTCATGTTCTCCCTGTGACCGCATGGGATTCCTCCTGGTGCTCCGGTTTCCCCCCACTTCCCAAAGATATGCGGATTTGTATGTTAATTGCATGTGTAAAAAGTGTGTAGGGAGTGGATGAGAAAGTGGGATAACATAGAACTAGTGTTCTATGTGTTCCGCTCGGTCCGCAATAACCAAGCCTACCTCCCGGTGGCTCAGCACTTCAACTCCCCCTCCCATTCCGTATCCGACCTCTCGGTCCTGGGCCTCCTCCCCCCAGAGTGAGCAACACCGCAAGTTGGAGGAACAGCACCTCATATTCCGCTTGGGGAGTCTGCATCCTCTGGGCTTGAACGTTGAATTTTCTCAATTCTGTTAACCCTTGCTGTCTCCTCCCCTTCCCACCTCTCCCTCAGCCCTCGGGCACTGGCATTCCCTCTCTCTCTCTATCTCTCTCCCGCACCCTAGTCACACCAGCTTCTCATTTTCACACCACAAACAGCTTACAATGGCTTGTTCGCTTTATCATCGATACTTTTTTAGCATATCGTTCATTCGTTGTTCTTTATCTCTCCACATCACCGTCTATATCTCTCGTTTCCCTGATCCCTGACCAGTGTGAAGAAGGGTCTCGACCCGAAACGTCGCCTATCTCCTTCGCTCCTTAGATGCTGCTGCACCCGCTGAGTTTCTCCAGCTTTTTGTGTACCCTCGATTCTCCAGCATCTGCAGTTCCTTCTTTAACACTAGTGTGAATGGGTATTGACGGTGTGGACTTGATGGGCCAAAGGGCCTGCTTGCATGCTAGATTTCTAAATTTAAAAAATAAAAGAAATTAAAATGAAACCTGCTGATGTAGAATGGCAGGTCTCACTTTCTGATGAAGTCAATGCGACCAAATCCAATGTCATGCGTTTCTTGCCTGGATAAAAAAATATCACAGTTCTCTAGAAGTGAAATAGTTGTAGAGTTTTGTGTTGGTGAGGTTACCGGAAAAAAATACATAGAGATTACACTTTCTTTTAGAACAACATGGAAACGTAATATAATGTTACCAGCAAAACTGAGCAGACGAATAGATGACTGAGATCTCATTTTTCCTTTTGATCCTCCGAGTTCGAATATGTCAGACGTATGTTCGAAATGCTAATTTTTCAGGCAGAACTGATCTCCCTATCCTTGGATACCGATTTTCCACTCATGACCAAATCTTAGATACTTCTCTCCGAGATTACAACCGCAGCGTTTATAGCGCTTTAGTTAGCAACTGAGTATCAACTGTGCCATGTTAAAAAAGAATCCTCTTTACCTTGAATGAATTTTCCTCCTCTTGGTACACAGGTTCCTGCCTGGCCAGAGGGGGGATGAATTCCACTGCAGTCAGAGGCTTTGTGTGTAGCTGCTTTATGCGTCTTTCAGTAAGAACATCCTTTGCAGCTTGGGTAAGGTGTCCCTGTGTGTAGCCATCAGTGATCTTAGCCAGGGAACTCATATCCAATGAATGTGTCAGGATCCCACCATTCTGTTGGATTATGGTCTTCCACAACACTGCGACATGAAACATGAGTTGTGATTATTAATTATTTTATTAAATAACACAATTACACGTCAGGGAAAGCAGCTAGTAACTTACTGTTGGTAGTTGTGGAAGATGAACGTTTAAACTGGCAACATAAACATGTCTGTCAGAATTGGGAGATGGAGTAAGATCATATAAAGGTCTTTGCAACAAGGAATGTCTGGGATGTTGCCAAATACAATTAAAATCGTCCACACTCCATGAACTTTCATTTGGTACAAAGGGGGGTGTTTGCATCTTGAGCTTCCTTGGCATGTAATCTGGGTGTAGTCAAGTTATGTGGTTTAGCAGATCACAGAATCTTGTTGTGACTGAGCTGTGCCCAAGTCTTCTTGACTTTTATATAATAACAACTCTTCACTTATCCTTTGAATGAACCTTTCAGCAGAAAAAGGCCGTACCCCAGACTCTGTAAGAGGTATGGATTTGAGAACGTGTACATTTGGTTTTCAGCTGCATTTTATGCATTTATGCAGGTTATGAAATAGGATATTGTGGACTCAGTCAATACCTACAGGTCTGACTTTAATCCAAGGGTCAGTGGCACTCCCTATGAATTCACAATACATTCAATGCCTAGTTTTAGTCAGGAGTCAAGTTAGAGTTGTACTGAGTAAAATGAGGAAGGACTTTAGTTAATTTGTAGTTCCAGTCCAATCTTTTGCACTGTATCTCTGAGTTCCTCTTTTCATTCCTCACGCTGAGGACTGATATAGACATAACTTTGAATGTAATGGTCTGTGGCAGTACAAGTAAGCAAGTACAGTGCGATATTTCTGAATAAGGGATTTGTGTGATTTTTATTTGACCATTTCTTCTCTCATTGTAAATGTGAATGTCCAGAGATGTACATGTCACAAGAATATCTTCCTTAGAGGGAACGCTCTTGCTCCATACTCACCAAATCGAGACGTGTAGTCTGGTCTTGGAATGAGTACAATTTTCTGGAAGGTTCGGCAGAAAGACTTTAATTCTGCATCAAAGGGACGTCGTGTTGTGCCAACAATGAGAACACGATCTTCTGATTTCAAGGATTTGAGTATACTTGGGAAAGACTTCTTTAATCTCTTCGGATCCAGCTGTTTAAGATAAGGAAAAGTTTGTTGCTATGATCTTACTTTGAATAACAGAATTTTCCACAATATTTTGTTTCATAAGGGCTCTGGAAAATTGTTGTTACAGAAGTACTTTTGTCCTGCAGTTGGAAACTAGCTTTGATTTCACTGGTAGTTTTCCTTGCATGTAGCTGATTTACAATGCCATGTTGGATCAAAGGACCATACTGTGGTATTGACCTACACAGAAATGGCCATGGAGTTAGGAAGGTCATTGAACATTAAAGGACCTGTCCCACTTTCACGACCTAATTTACGACCTTTTTTACTCGTGGACATTTTTCATCATGCTAGAAAAAACACCCCGACCTACTTGATGCCATGAGTACCTACGACTAACATCACGGCCTGCTACGACCTACCTATGACCTCGTGACAACCATGCTGCGAGTATGAGTCAAGCACAAACTCGTCAAAGGTCGTGAATTATGTCGTGAAAGTGGCACAGGCCCTTAAGAGAGCTGCAACAACAAGATTGTTACGCTGCATTAATGAACATAAAGCAACACCTAAACATCTAGAAATAGGAAATAATCGAGCTTATGAAGAAAACAAGCTGATGATTTTAAATCAGACATAAACCAGGCGTGGGACTTTGATGAAGTGAGTGTAGAATACTTCCCTCAACTCGATTGACCTGATGGTGATCTGAACCCCAGTTCAGTAAAGCATTGCTTTTGGTCAAAGGTACAGGTTCCAACAGAATTTCCGCATCTTGGGATTTAGATTCGTGAGAGCAATCAGAGAATGCTTTTCTGATTTGCATTAACTGAGCCACTCTTACAGGAAGGAGCATCCAGCATATCTCAAAGTGATGGTTGGCCTGAGATTTGCAGAGAAAGCATAAGATGCCTTTGGCTGTCACTGTGTAGGACTTGCCCCTGTTGATGATGACGTTTGATCTTATAGAGATGTACAAAATCATGAGAGGAATAGATTGGGTAGACGCAGAGTCTCTTGCTCATTGTAGGGGATTCAAAAACCAAAGGACATAGGTTTAAGGTGAGGGGCTAAAGATTTAATAAGTACCTGTGGGGTAACTTTCTCAAACAAAGGGTGGTGGGTGTATGGAACACGCCGCCGGAGGAGGTATTGAAGCAGAGACTGTCGCAACGTTTCAGAAACAGTTAGACAGATACATGGATAGGACAGGTTTAGAATATGGGCTAAACGCAGGCAGGTGGTACTAGTGTAGATGGGACATGTTGGCCATTTGGCAATTTCGGCCGAAGGGCCTGTTTCCACGCTGGAAGACTCTATGACCCGATGGAAGGAATTGTAATAACTATTCGACATTTACAAACTCCAAGGTAAATTCAGGAAAACATTAATGTTCAAAACCACAAGTGTTATAGAATAGTAAGATTAAATGAGAACTTACCAGTTTGAAGTTTGATCTTTATTTTATGAGGAGTTCTGGTGAGCGATTACGTGAAGAAGCCCCGCCAGGCGCATGTGCGTCATACTTCAAAGCAGCGGCATAAAATCACAGTTACTGCAGTCGAAGTGATATAGTAAGACTCAGAAGACTAGAACTACCAGATGATCTTTGCGATTATGAAGGCCGGGAGCGAAGAGCACGTAATAGCTCACCGTAACTCCTCACAAAATAAAGATCAAACCTCAAACTGGTAAGTTCTCATTTAATCTTACTATTTTACTTCGGAGTCATGTGAGTGATTCCTTGAAGATTTCAAAGCACTGTGATTTCATGCTGTAAATCCAGTTCCATACGACACAATGCTTCGGTTGACACAGGATGAACAAAGAATGTTTTGAACATTGTTTAAATTATACAATGAACATTTTAATAATAAAAAGAACAGTAATAACCCCTCTCTCCCAGGGGGAATTTACAAATGAAAATTACAAATGAAATCAAACAGAACCCAAAACAGCATGCCCAAAACCTTGCACTGCCAGGACAGGTTTGTCATAGAATCTTGAAAAAGTTGATTCACTGGATTCACTAAACCATTGTGCGGCCCCGAGGATTTGATCTAGAGGCACATCCTGTGCCTTCGCTGCGGATGTTGACGCCGCCCTGGTGGAGTGAGATTTAAACACATCAGTGTCTACTCCAGCACAATCCAAAACCTGTTTCAACCATCTAGAAATAGTTTGTACTGACACCTTTTTATGAGGTTTTTTGTGGCATTGCTGTTTCAGAGCCTCTGAGACTCTTGGTTACCTCGATATATTGACTCGGGTGCGTAACTACACATAGCCTTAGGTCAATGGGGTATGCTTTAAAGCTTATTTTGGTTCCAGCCGTCCTTGGCCTGCTTTGTTTGATTAAATCATATACATAAAACGTAATATTATCTACAGAAGAATGCATGTAGATTTTGCAATGTCTGGACCCGTTGCGCTGATACTAGTGCCATGAGCATAACCACTTTAAGTGTTAATTTCTGAAAAGATGGAGATGTGATTGGAGCCCATTGCCGAAGCAGTGTGAGGACTATATTCGCATCCCAGATTTCCGAATATCTAGGCTTAGGAGGGTTTTTGTTAAAAAATACCTCTCATGAATCGGGACACTTACGGATGAGACCCGATAGATTGTTGTCCCGACACTTGCCCTAAATAGGAGGACAAAGCACTCCGAGCACTATTAATGGCACCATAGCTCAATTGTTCGTACATCCGGTATGCTTGCAGTATGATAAGATATATCTGACTGTAAACAAAACATCTCCCATTTCTTAATATGAGATACATATTGTTTTTTAATACTATCTCTCCAGGCGGCAGTAATCACATCCACGGTCCTACTCGATAGTCCGAGCCCCTGGAACGGTCTGGTCAGAATCTGCAGATCAACAGATTAATACGATCATGTAAAGGATGACTCTCTCCTGTCACCAGATGAAACAACTGATTCCCATCGGTCCAGAGACTGATGACACAGCCATTCATGACTGTCCCCAAATGCTGCATTTGGGGACAGTCATGAATGGCTGTGTCATCAGTCTCTGGACCGATGGGAATCAGTCTCAGGACTAATCAGGAACCACCAAAACGCCTGAGGCCATGTCCTGCTCTATTTTCGTAGACATTGACTGATGAGGCAGAATGGGGGGAAAAGCGTAAAAGAACTTATGTCCCCAATGTAGCGAGAATGCATCCACCGCTACTGCCCCAGGATCCGGCTCCCATGAGGCGTATTTAGGTAACTGGTGATTTAACCGGGATGCAAACAGATCTATGTCTGTCAATCCATACTGGCTGACAATCATTTTGAAAATTTTTGGATTCAGCATCCATTCTGTGTTGTCATTAAATTTGCTTGACCTGGTGTCTGCCACCACATTATCTCTAGCTGGTAGGTAGATAGCTGAGACCCAGATATTTCTCGAAATGCACCAGTCCCAAATGAGGTTATCCAGATTATCACATGATACTGACCTAATTCCTCCCATGTGATTGATATATGCAACAGCTGTGGTATTGTCAATCTGGAGCTGAACATGTAAATCATTCATTGTTGAACAATATGCTTTTAGGCCATAGAATGCACCCAGCAATTCTAAGTAATTTATCCCATGCCTCTGCAGGATTAATGCCTCATGCACACTCCATCTGCCGCCGCAGCTAGACTCTGCATCAGTGGCTCCCCATCCCGAAGCACTGACATCTGTTTGTAAATTAACTGAGTGTTGTTGAGTCAAAGTGCTTTTAGTACTTCGTGAGACATTAATTATCCACCATTACAACTCGGCGATAGCTTCGGCTGGCAACTGCATTGTTCTGTCGAAATGACCTGCATGTTCTTTAAGTGCTTGTTCTTTAGCTCGTTGCACACTCTGATAGTGCAGAGGTCCGAACTGCACTCCAGGGAAAGCCGCCACTAATTTACCAATGACACTGGCTACATGCCGTATGGAGGGTTGTTGTTCCTCCACCAGATTGCTACAGGCCTCCATAATTTCAACAGCTTTGGCCGTAGGCAAAGGCACTGACATATCAATTGAATCAATGACGAACCCCAAATAGTCAATTATTCTGGATGCTACTAGTTTTGATTTAGTTGGATGGATGAGGCAACTTAACCTCTCAAACAGGTGTTTGATCACTGAAACCGATTCCTCAGCTGCCTCCTGAGTGTTGCTTATAATCAGAATATCATCCAGATAAGTCATCACAATGTGATTCTGGGCGCGGATTAGCGCCAATACTGGTTTCAACAACTTTGTAAATAACCTAGGGGCTGAGGTTAACCCATTGGGCAACGCGTTAAATTGCCACAGCTGTCCCATCCAACTAAATTTCAGGTATCTACAGTACTGGTGATGAATTAGTACTGAATAATATGCATCTTTCAGATCTATGGTTGCTATATAACAACCTTTTGATATCAGTTGCTTAGCAGTACTGAAAGTTTCCATTTTAAAATGTCTATACTGGACATAAGAGTTTAGTCGCGTTATGTCTAGAATGACTCGACACCCACCATCCTTCTTCTGCCTGGGGAATATATTGGACACAAATTGTTGAGGCTGATATGCCATCCTTTCAATTACCCCTTTTTGGAATAAAACCCCAATTTCATCATTTACCTGTAGAATTTCTGGTCTTGAAAAAACCAATACCCGACTAGGTGTATTTTGTGCGGGTGGATGTATTAACCATATAAACCATATAACAATTACAGCACGGAGACAGGCCCTCTCGGCCCTTCCAGTCCGTGCCGACCATTTCTTTTCCCCTAGTCCCATCTACCTGCACTCAGACCATACCCCTCCATTCCCTTCACGTCCATATACCTATCCACATTAATACTTTTAAATGTTAAAATCGATCCTGCCTCCACCACCTCTGCTGGAAGCTCATTCCACACAGCCACCACCCTCTGAGTAAAGAAGTTCCCCCTCACGTTACCCCTAACTTCTGTCCCTTAATTCTCATGTCATGCCCTCTTGTTTGAATCTTCCCTACCCTCAATGGGAAAAGCTTATCCACGTCAACTCTGTCTATCCCTTTCATCATTTTAAAGACCTCAATCAAGTCCCCCCTTAACCTTCTGCGCTCCAAAGAATAAAGACCTAACTTGTTCAACCTTTCTCTGTAACAGAGTTGCTGGAACCCTGGCAACATTCTAGTAAATCTCCTCTGTACTCTCTCTATTTTGTTGACATCCTTCCTATCACTAGGCGACCAAAATTGTACACCATACTCCAGAATTGGTCTTACCAATGCCTTGTACAATTTTAACATTACTTCCCTACTCCTATATTCAATGCTCTGATTTATAAAGGCCAGCACACCAAAGGCTTTCTTTACCACCCTATCTACATGCGATTCCACCTTCAGGGAACTATGCACAGTTATTCCTAGATCCCTCTGTTCCACAGCATTCCTCAATTCCCTACCATTTACCATGTACGTCCTATTTTGATTTGTCCTGCCAAGATGTAGCACTTCACACTTATCAGCATTAAACTCCATCTGCCATCTTTCAGCCCACTTTTCCAAATGGCCCAAATCTCTCTGTAGACTTTGAGAATCTACTTCATTATCCACAATACCACCTATCTTAGTATCATCTGCATACTTACTTATCCAATTTTCCACCCCATCATCCAGATCATTGATGTACATGACAAACAACAGTGGACACAACACAGATCCCTGAGGCACCCCGCTGGTCACCGGCTTCCAACCTGACAAATAGCCATCCACCATTACTCTCTGACATCTCCCATTCAGCCACTGTTGAATCCATTTTGCTACTCCGCCATTAACACCCAAAGATTGAACCTTCTGAACCAACCTTCCATGGGGAACCTTGTCAAAGGCCTTACTGAAATCCATATAGACAACATCCACTGCTTTACCCTCATCAATTTCCCTAGTTACCGCTTCAAAAAATTCAAGGTTTGTCAAACATGACCTTCCAGGCACAAATCCATGTTGACTGTTCCTGATCAGACCCTGTTTATCCAGATGCTTATATATATTATCTCTAAGTATCCTTTCCATTAATTTGCCCACCACTGACGTCAAACTAATAGGTCTATAATTGCTAGGTTTATTCTTTGAACCCTTTTTAAACAATGGAACAACATGCGCAGTACGCCAATCCTCCGGCACTATTCCCGTTTCTAATGACATTTGAAATATTTCTGTCATAGCTCCTGCTATTTCTACACTAACTTCCCTCAATGTCCTAGGGAATATCCTGTCAGGACCTGGAGACTTATCCACCTTTATATTTTTCAAAAGTGTCAGTACTTCCTCCTCTTTGAATCTCATAGTTTCCATAGCTACTCTACTTTTTTACCTTACCTCACAGAGTTCAATATCCTTCTCCTTGGTGAATACCGAAGAAAAGAAATTGTTCAATATCTCCCCCATCTCTTTTGGCTCTGCAGATAGCTGTCCATTCTGGTTCTCTAATGGTCCAATTTTATCCCTCGTTATCCTTTTGCTATTAATATAGCTGTAGAAACCCTTTGGATTTACTTTCACCTTTCTTGCCAAAGCAACCTCATATCTTCTTTTAGCCTTCCTAATTTCTTTCTTAGTTTCCTGACATAAACTCAATTCGAGATCCCCAGACACTGTCCAGTATAATGGATCTGATGTTATGTAGCACCATTCATCATAATATAATTGCAACCTACCCCTGACCGGAGACTGCTCCCCAGAGGATATATCCTGGACTGAACCAGTTACTCGTACCTCCATGGTTGATCTAGGATTCCTCAACCTCCTGGCCATGTTGGGGGTGTGCAGAGGTGCGTGCCAACGGCGTGTAGCTGGAAACTCCCTGCTCGATCCTTGACCAGGTCCAGCATCTGTAGCCCGCCTGAAGGGGAATGGCTTGCGAGGCGGTATCCTGGCCGAGGGTGTATATGTTTTTATGAGGCCGATGGTTTTTGCCTCCTCTTCCAGATCTTTGACTTGCTTCGCCAGGTCTTCCCCAAATAGAAAGTTGGGTGGACATTCGAGGACTTGCAGAGTGCCGCAAAGCGTAGATTGAGGGTTGGCTTTATGGCGATTTTACGGATGCAATTAAGCTCAAAATGAGCATTGCACAGCAGGGCTAACATATCCTGCTGTGTACATGACATCGGTGTTCCTTGGACAATTTGTTCAAACGCTGTTATCCTTGCCCCCACCACTTTGAGGACTTTCTGAAATCACAGCTCTTGCCCCCTCATAGATGCGCTCATTTGCCCCCAGATGGCCGAGTTCATGGTGGGCACCTTGAGCGATGCACAGTTAACAGGTGTCTGGTAACGCAAAGAAGTCTCCTCCATTATGGAGTCCTGGAG
The DNA here is from genome assembly GCA_035221665.1 of Okamejei kenojei. Lineage (NCBI taxonomy): Eukaryota > Metazoa > Chordata > Chondrichthyes > Rajiformes > Rajidae > Okamejei > Okamejei kenojei. The sequence goes on from CM069137.1 coordinate 93,658,215, forward strand.
CTGGTGAGAGGCCATATAATTAATATTGCTGGCCAGATTGTCATCCATGGCTTCACCAATCCCCGCTGGTATGACAAATTTCTAGCCACATCCGGCACACCTGGAGCATGGCTCATGTGCTTTGGTGTATGCACAAGAGCAGTGACACCAACTTCAGGGTCAGATTCATACTGCCCTGGCTCTCCCGACTCTTGCTCTAGGGAGGTATCACCCAACCCTAAACAAGGTGCTGGTGATGTGGGTTCCCATTGATACTCGTAGGCGTGTTGCTGATACTTCTCCTCGCCATAAGGACCTCTGCCTGAGGTTGCTCGAGAGAGCTGTTGGGGAACCCTGGGGGTATGCAACCCTGACTAGAACACCTCATGATTTAGGATTTGCTCCATTAAGTGTTCCATTTTCCCAAGACGTCCTCAAACCTTTTAATTTCAAGGAGGGGAGTCGTCCTCATCAGACTCATCCGAGTCGATAGGCCTGACCGTTTTTCTTTTGTCCTTCCTCCCGACAGGAGTGACCACAGAGCCCTGAGGCACCGGAGTTGCTGGTATTTGCTGAACTGCCGACGGTTCTGTAGTCGGCGTCTTTGGAGCCGGCGTTACTGAAGCCGGTGTTTCCCCAGCCGGCCTATGCTCACTAACCGCGGTCCCCGCGCATAAGTTTTTTACTCCGAGCGGCAGCAGCCTTTTTCGTTATTTTCTCCATTTTAAATTTCTCCTGCTGGCTCCTGTATCCAGCCTTATTGAGTTTAAGTAACCGCAGAGAGTTTTTTTAAAACCACTTCCTGCTGGTTTATTACTTACTGCTGGTGGAGCTGCGCTTTCCAGCCCATCGGTGCGCCATGCGTCTGACGTAATGACGCGCATGTGCCTGGCGGGGCTTCTTCACGGAATCACCCATGTGACTCCGAAGTAAAATAACATCTAACACCATTGGTGAGACAAAGCATGGTCTAGGCAACCATTTTGCCTAACACTCCTGCTCTGTCCGCCAATGCCCGCTGGTGCTCCCGGTTGCTTACCAGTTTAACTCCCCTTCCCATTCCCAAACTGACCTTTCTGTCCTTGGAACTTCACATAAACTGGATGAACAATACTTCGCATTACGCCTGGATACTTTACAATTGAACGGCTTGAAGATTTGGATTCTTTAAGGGGCTGTCCCACTGCGGCGACCTAATTGGCGAGTTTAGAAGAGTTTAGGAGAGTTTGGAAAAGTGTCATGTGGAAGACCTCCTTCGGCTATGTTAAAGACCAGCTTCGACTAGCTTCGGGAAAATTGGACACCGAATAGTGGAGAGTGAAGACGACCTCCTTCGACCTCCTTCGATCTCCCTTTCATCGTCTTCTTTCGTGTGGCGTGCACAGCCTAAAGTTGTTCTATTTAATCTTCCGTTTGTGCACGTCAAGTTGACGGCATTAGTCGAAACAGGGCGGACCACGTGAAGGCAGCAATCTTCTACCCCGACCTCCCTTTGACTATGTTGAAGACTACCTACAACTACCTTTGATTACCTTTGACTACCCTCGATTACCTAAGACTGACATGCCGACCTACTACAACCTACTTCGACTAAACTTACGAGTAAAAAAAAAAAAAATCGATTTTTTCCATGGCGACCTTTTTTTTACTCGCGGGCACGTTGCAAAATACGCCGCGACCTAGCAGTGACTACTCTCAAGTATGAAGGAGAGTTACTATAGACTATAGACAATAGGTGCAGGGGTAGGCCATTCAACCCTTCAAGCCACCACCTCCATTCAATGTGATCATCCCCAATCAGTACCCCGTTCCTGCCTTCTCCCCCTATCCCCTGACTCCGCTATCTTTAGGAGCCCTATCTAGCTCTCTCTTGAAAGCATCCAGAGAACCTGCCTCCACCGCCCTCTGAGGCAGAGAATTCCACAGACTCGCAACTCTCTGTGAGAAAAAGTGTTTCCTTGTCGCCGTTACAAAGACCTTCTTGGACGTCGTGTCAACCATGCTGCGAGTATGAGTTGAGGGCAAACTCTTCTAAACTCGCCAATTAGATCGCCGCAGTGGGACAGCCACTTTAATTTGAAGTAAGAATAACAATAAACCAGCATCTGCAGTTCCTTCCTACACATAATAACCTGATGCTCTGTCTATCCCCTGCAATTCCCCTCCCCTCCCTGATGTGCACCAATATCTCCCACCATCCCCATCACTCCAGTCACCCTGCTCCTCCCCCACATACAGTATGTTCCTCCCCATCCCGTAGTCTCACATTTCCTTTTATTCTCTTTTTCCCTCCGTCATCCCCTCTTCCTCCCACATCCCATCCTCCACTTTGCATTTCACTTCTCCTTTTCTTTCCTTACATAACATCCCCTTGTCTCCTTTACACCTCCAACCACTCTCGCTATCTCTATTGATCTGCCAAGCTCCCCCCCCCCACATTCCTCTGTATTCATCCATCACTTGCCATGGTTTTCCCCACCCCCATCTCTTTTTCCAGCATTTATTGAGAGACATAGCATGGAAACTGGCTCTTCGGCCCGCCAAGTCAATGCTGATCATTCATACTAGTTTTATGTTATTCCACTTTCTCATCCACTCTCTCGGCCCCATAGCAGAAGTGTCCACGTCACGGGGCTGGAAACTGGAAGTATCCCGAGCTAATTCTGCTACCGCCATCATCTACTGCGACAAATGATGGCTTCCACTGATTGTCGCCGGAAGCTTGCGCCTTTTCAGGACGGACGATGACAGCGAGGCCAACATTTGTAACAAGATGGACACGAAAAGAAGCAGTTCCACTCTCTACTTGTTTGGGGGCAATTTTACAGAGGCCGATTAAGCTATAATTCTTTGAGATGTGGGAGGAATCTGGAGCACCCGAAGATCACAGGAAGGACGTGCAAACTCCACACAGGCAGTTCCCGAGGTCAGGATTGAACCTGGGTCTCTGGCGCTGTGAGGCAGCGGTTCTCTCAGCTATTCCACTGTGCTGCCCTTATGCCACTTGCGCACTCTCATAACGAGTCTGTGAATCAGGTTCACAGGTGGCGCAGCAGTAGAGTTGCTGCCTTACAGCGAATGCAGCACCAGAGACCCGGGTTTGATCCCGACTACGGGTGCTATCTGTACGGAGTTTGTACGTTCTCCCCGTGACCTGCGTGGGTTTTCTCCGAGATCTTTGGTTTCCTCCCACACTCCAAAGACGTACAGGTTTGTAGGTTAATTGGCTTGGTAAAAGTAAAAATTGTCCCTAGTGGGTGTAGGATAGTGTTAATGTGCGGGGATCGCTGGTCGGCGCAGACCAGGTGGGTCGCGCTGTATCTCTAATCTAAAACGAAACTAAGACATACCTGCCAACTTGTGAGATTGAAAAATCGGAATCCTATTAGTCTGACGTCAGTGAGGGCGGGCACGTGACGTCAGTAAGGGGCGGGGCAGGTGACGTCAGTAAGGGGCGGGGCAAGTGACGTCAGTAAGGGGCGGGTACGTGACGTCAGTGAGGGCGGGAAAGTGACCTCAGGGGGGTTAACACAAAATGCTGGAGAAACTCAGCGGGTGCAGCAGCATCTAAGGAGCGAAGGAGATAGGCGACGTTTCGGGTCGAGACCCTTCTCAGTCTGAAGAAGGGTCTCGACCCAAAACGTCGCCTATCTCCTTCGCTCCTTAGATGCTGCTGCACCCGCTGAGTTTCTCCAGCATTTTGTGTAACCCTCGATTTCTCCAGCATCTGCAGTTTCTTCGTCAACTCTCAGTTTGTGAGTAGAAACATAGAAACATAGAAATTAGGTCCAGGAGTAGGCCATTCAGCCCTTCGAGCCTGCACCGCCATTCAATATGATCATGGCTGATCATCCAACTCAGTATCCCGTACCTGCCTTCTCTCCATACCCTCTGATCCCCTTAGCCACAAGGGCCCACATCCAACTCACTCTTAAATATAGCCAATGAACTGGCCTCAACTACCCTCTGTGGCAGAGAGTTCCAGAGACTCACCACTCTCTGTGTGAAAAAAGTCTTTCTCATCTCGGTCTTAAAGGATTTCCCCTTATCCTTAAGCTGTGACCCCTTGTCCTGGACTTCCCCAACATCGGGAACAATCTTCCTGCATCTAGCTCACTGTTCCTAGCCAACAATCAGCCTATCAGGAAACCTCCCTGCTTGAGGTCATCTGTTGCTGCCCTGATACGTCCTGAATTTCCCTCGCTTCCAGCCAAAGCCCTCACAAAATCAGTCTGAAGAAAGGTCCCAACCCAAAACGTCACCTATCCATTTTCTCCAGAGATGCTGCCCGACCCACTGAGCTACTCCAGTATTTTGTGTCTATCCTCCAGCACTTTGTTTTTTCTCCTCATGATTCCAGCATCTACAGCTACTTGTGTCTCACTATGAACTATTTCTTTCATTTTACAGATGCTGACCTGCTGAGCATTTCAGCATTTTCTGTTTTATTTCTGATGTCAAGACCTTCACCATCTTCTCTCCACCCATGTTCTGCATCTTAAAACATGTTTTCATTTTAGTTTTCGAGATACAGCGTAGAAACAGGCCCTTCGGCCCAGCGACTCCGTGCCAATCAACTACCCCCTGTCCACTAGTTCTGTGCTACATCCTAGGGACAATTTACAGAAGCCAATTAACCTGCACCTAGGGACAATTTACAGAAGCCAATTAACCTGCAAACCTGCACGACCTTGGAATGTGGAAGGAAACTGGAGCACTCTGAGAAAACCCAAGCGGTCACAGGGGAGAACGTACAAACTCCGTACAGACCGCGCCCGTATTCATGAGCGAACCCCGGTCTCTGGCGCTGAGGCAGCAACTCCACCGCTGACGGGATCTCTTTCTAACGTTCTCGTTTCTGGATGGAAAAGCACCAAACTGAAACATTAACTCCCTGTCTGATCAGATGTTGTCTGATCTTCTAGCATTTTTTTGTTTTATTTCAGATTCCCAGCATCTGTCTCGTTTTACTTTAAAAAAAAAAAACATTTTCTTTTTTTTTTAACCATATGATGATACTTCCCACTAAAACCCTTCACATTCCTGGCTCATGCCCGAGTGACACGTTTCAAAATGATGTATTTCATGGCAATACAGACCAAAAATAATTTTGTCCATTTTTGTCTGGAAGCTGAAAGTCCCTTTTAAAATTGATTCTCACTGACGGCTTGTTCTGTTTAGTCATGTTACAGCGAACTCCAAGCTTTCTGGTGTTCAGAAGAATGGAGTGATCACATTGAAACACACTAGATTGCACAGCTGGTTGGGAGAGGAGCCGCGTTGATGGTGCTGCGGCTGGGGTACTCACAAACAGGGTTAGCGTGTGAGCCGTGGGAATGCGGTCGGCAGTGGCAAGGCATTTCTTCTTCCCGAACAGAAGTGAATCTTTGGAAATTTGAGATGCAGGGACTTGAGCGCAGAACATATTCGCGAGAGCGATCAATTGATGTTTGCATAAGCATGTCAAAGCAAGTGGGTTTAGTACAGGGCAGTGGTACTTTCAATCGTGTTCTCTTGAATGGTAAAGCCCGGGGGTTGGGGTGGGGGGGGGGGGGGGGGGGGGGAGGGAGGAGGGAGAGATGTGGGCATCTTATGTTTTCATGTTCTGATTATTATTCATCTACCGCTTACTTCCCCCTGCTGCGCTCTGACAGTTAACAATGAGAACCCCCCCTTGTTTGTATATTTGCCAGAAAGGTCACAACAATTCCGGAGATGTGTCAAAGAGCAGGGTGGAGATTTCAGCTGCTGCTGGGGAAGTATTTCCCGCGTTACAATGCTGTGTTGGTGCTACTCGCTGTGAGAGGTGCGAGAGGCGCTTCAACGGGGGTTAACACGCCAGCAAGGTATCGCTTCTCCCGGACACGGCTACCAGTGCGTTTGTCCTTGGACTGGGGTGTTTATTCTGCTCTTGGAGGACAGTTGCCCCGTTATAACTGTGTTTATTCTGGTATCGGAATACATGGGAACCGCGCATTGGGGCAGGGATTTGGAGGGGCTGGAACGGAAGACACAGGGGGAGATGGCGGGGCTCAGATGGGAGAAGGGCCGGGGGTCCCTGGGGGGGGGGAGGGGGAGGAAGAGGACGTCCAGAGTTCCCGGGGAGTGGGGGGTCGTGGCCCCGGGGAGTGGGGGGTCGTGGCCCCGGGGAGTGGAGGGTCGGGGCCCCGGGGAGTGGAGGGTCGGGGTCCCGGGGAGTGGAGGGTCGGGGTCCCGGGGAGTGGAGGGTCGGGTCCCGGGAGACGCGCGGGGGTCCCGATGTGTGGGCCGAAGGGACTGTCAGGTAGCCCGGGCCAGGCCAAGGATCCAGGGGAACGGGCTCCGCCGCCACCTACCTTCCAGACAGCAGGTCCTCCAGAGCCCCGAGTGGGTCATCACCTCCTCGTTCTTGTGGACCGTGTCGTTGTCCCCGCCGCCCTTACTCCGGCACACGCCCCGCGAGTACAGCCAGTAGTCGGTGCCCACGGCGATGGTCATCAAGCTGAAGGCACCGAACGCCCCTACCGTGGTCAGCAACATCTGCACGCCGCGCTCCACGCCGCCCCCCATGCCCGGCCCGGGAGCCAGCCAGCCGGCCCTGCTCTGCTCTGCTCCGTTACCCGCCCGAGCACTGAGCAGCTGGGTGCCTCGGCGGCTGTGTCGGTGTTGGTGAGGCGGGAACGGGCTGGCCCCGACCCGACCTGACGCGCTCGCGGTCACTCGCCGGGCTGACAGTCCCGGCGGCGGCGGCGCTGAGGTGAGGTGACCGGTGAGTGTTGCCCGTCTGGGCCGGACCGGACCATCTCTCCCTGCCCCCTCATCGCCTCTTCCCTGCCCCTGAAGTGATAATGAACGTATTTGGCTTACTACCCCACGGGATGATCGTTGATTTCCCCCTCTCCACCCTCCTCCAGAGATGCCAACCCTAAATTTAGTTCACAGTAACATTCAACCCATTTGTCCGTAACAAATGGGGTTAAATGCATTTCTCTCCGTAACATACTCACCTGGGGTTGTTGCCCGGCGGCTATGCGCCTGCGCACTGGTGCAGATCAGCGGCTGCCGGCTGGCGGGTGCGGCACATGCGCACTTGGCAAGGTTGCCGGCGGGTCTGCGCATGCACACTGGGTGGGGGTGGGGGGGAGGCCCGGTGATGGGGCTGCCGCGAGCGGCCGGCTGGCGGCAAGAAAGTGCCGCTGATCGCGCGGGCCGGCGCCGCCCGGGCTCTGAGCCGGGCGTGGCGTGGCTCGAAATGACGCCAGGCCCGGCAACCCTCCCCCACTGCGCACGCGCGGCCACTGGGTCCCGGCAACCCTCCCCCCACTGCGCACTGCGCGGCCACTGGGGCCCGGCAACCCTCCCCCACTGCGCACGCGCGGCCACAGGGGCCCGGCAACCCTCCCCAAACTGCGCAGGCGCGGACACTAGGGCCCGGCAAAGTGCCGCTGATCGCACGGGCCGGCAAACCGGGGACACATGGCGTCGGTGTTCACCACGGGAGGAACACCGGCGCGGCGGTGTTCCGTAACAGCATGTTTGGCTGCCGGAACACCGTAAAAAGGTTATTTCGCCGGGATAAAATACGGCGAATCCGGGACACTTGGCATCTCTGCTCCTCCCCGGTGCCCACCTGACTCGCACCTACTTCTCCCCTGCGCTTCTGAGTCTAGACGCTCCAGCCGTTCCATCCCAATTCCGATTTTTTTGTCTCAATATTCCGAGAAAAAAAATCGGAAAAAAAAACACATAGAAAGTTTCTGTGTGTTTTTTTTTCCGATTTTTTTTCTCGGAATATTGAGACAAAAAATCGGAATTCGGAATTGGGATGGAAAAATCGGAAGAATTCCGCCCAAATCGGAATGGTTGGCAGGTATAATCTAAAACAAAGTAATCTAAAACAAAACTAAGATGTAGCCTGAATTGCTGAGTTGCTGGAGCTCACTGCTTTTTGCTCAAAATTCCAGCATCTGCAGTTTCTTGTGTCAACATATTAGATTTTATAAGGAAATATGTAGAGAAGTGAAAGTCTAACATGGGCAGGACCTACACAGTGAATGGTAGGGGTCTGGGGATTGTTGTCGAGCAGAGAGATCGAGGAGTGCCCATAGTTCCTTGAAGGTGGTATTACACATTGATAGGGTAGTGAAAAAGGCTTTTGGTATATTGGCTTTCATCAGAGTATTGAGGATAGAAGTCGGGAGGTCATACTGCAGTTATACCAGATATTGGTGAGGCCGCACTTAGAGTATTGCTCTGCACACGATGTTATAGAAAAGATTTTGTCATGTTCCAAAGTTGAAAAGGAGATAGAGAAGGGATACGATGATATTGCCAGACTCGAGAATCTGAGCTATAGGGAGAAGTTGATCAGGCTGGGACTCTATTCCTTGGAGCGCAGGAGAATGAGGGGTGATTTTAGAGAGGTGTATAGAATCCCGAGAGGAATAGATCGGGTAGACGCACAGTCCCTTGTTGAGAGTAGAGGAATCGAGAAGCAGAGGACACAGGTTTAAGGTGAGGGGGGAAAGATTTAATAGGAGCCTGAGGGGTTACTTTTTCACAATGGGTGGAGGGAGCATGGAACGAGCTGCCAGAGGAGGTAGTTGAGGCTGGGACTATTGCAACGTTTAAGAAACAATTTGACAGGTAGGTATCTGGATAGGATAGGTTTAGAGGGATATGGCCCTGCCATTCACTGTGAAGGTCCTGTCCTGGTTTGACTTTCCAAAATGAAACACCACACACCCAGCCTTCCCATCTTTCTTCACAGTAAACACAGAGGAGAAACACTCATTTAGGACCTTGCCCATCTTCTGCTGCTGCCCCTTTGGTTTCTAAGGAGCTCTACTCTCTGCTGAGTCAGCTTCTTTCCCTGAATGTGGTTATATCTTCGTGAACTTCTATAAGTATACAGTAGAAAACAACATTGACCAGTTGCATCACGGCCTGGTTTGGCAACTTTGGCCCAGGAATGAGGAAATTACAAAAACGTGGTGGACACTGGCCGGTCCATCACGGGTGCCAACCACCTCAACATCAATGGGGGGGTGGGAGTTACAACCTTTACATCGTTCGCCCTGTTTCGATGAATGCAATCAACCCGGCGCGCACAATCAAATAAGATCAAATAGGACAAGTTGTCCTACAACGTTAGGCTGCGCACGCCACACGCAAGAGGAAGAACATCAATGGCATCTACAGAGGGTGGAGAACACTATCCAGTCCATCACGGGTACCGACCCCCTCACCATTAATGGGATCTATAGCAGGCGCAGCCTCAAAAAGGCAACCAGCACCATGAAGGGCCCCACACCACCCTGGCCACACAATCATTTTATTGCTGCTATAGGCAAGAAGGCATAGGAGTCGGAAAACTTTGACCTCCAGGTTCAGCAACTTCAGTGTTCCATTTTCGGTAGATGTGACAATCAAACACTCTTAATTACCCAAATGAACAGGACGCTTTGAGCAAGATCTCGGAGAAGACCCACGCGATCACGGGGAGAACGTACAAACTCCGTACAGACAGCACCCGTAGTCAGGATCGACACTGGATCTCTGGAGCTGACTGAAACAAATTACTATTATATTCTACACGGATTTACAAAAAGCTGCCTTGTTCCTGGTATGGTATGAAACAGCTGGTGGATTCAGTTTTGAGGTGGTGCAGAAACCCTCTGACAGTGAATTTGCATTTGTGTTGGTAGCAATACTCTGCTACCATTTATACTTAAAGGTCTTTAATACATCAGAATCAGCTGATGCAATGATTATACTTTCAATTACAAACTAATAATTTCAAAACTGCTGAACACAAAAGAAAGTTCTGTGCATACCCCCTTCTCTTCCTTTGGAACCTTCTTGTAGAATGTTTTCTCAGCGTTATCGATCCACACAACAGAAGGCTGCAACAGGCGAGCGACCTGAATAAAAAACAATGTTTAGTTTTTACGTTTTATTTGCAGTGCAGAAACAGGCCCTTCAGCCCACGGAGTCCGCACTGCCCAGCCATCCCCGCACATTAACACTATCCTACACAAGGGACAATTTAACATTTAACATTTAGCCAATTAACCGACAAACCTTTATGTCTTTGGAGTGTGGGAGAAAACCGAAGCTCCCGGAGAAAACTCCCGCAGGTCATGGGGAGAACGTAGAAACTCCATACAGACAGCACCCGTAGTCGGGATCGAACCTCGATCTTTGGCGCTGCAAGCACTGTAAGGTAGCAACTCTACTGCTGCAACACTGCCCTATTGATCTTGGTGTCATATTCAGCATTGACATTGTGGGCACTGTGCACGGTGCATGTTGTATTTATGTGTTGTACTCTGCCTCCAGGCAGTATCAACTATCCTGCAACATCAAATCCTACTCTTTAAATAATTGATCAATACATACTATAGATAGACACAAAATGCTGGAGTAACTCTGCGGGACAGGCAGCATCTCTGGAGAGAAGGCATGCGTGACGTTTCGGGTCGAGACTCTTGTTAGAGTATTGTGTTCAGTTTTGGTCACCATGTTCCAGGAAAGATGTCAAACTTGAAAGGGGTCAGAGACGAATTACCAAGATGTTGCCAGGACGCAAGCGACTGGTCTATAGGGAGATGTTGAGCAGGCTGGGATTTATTCCTTAGAGTGCAGGAGGGTGAGATGTATATAGATCTTATAGAGGAGTACAAAATCATGAGAGGAATAGATTGGGTAAATGCACAGAGTCTTTTACCCAAAGTTGGGGAAGTGAGAAATGGAGGAAACAGGTTTAAGGAGAGGGGGGATATATTTAAAGGCAACCTATCTATCTCCTCAGGCATCTCATTCCATCTACTCACTACCCTTTACAGTGAGAAAGAGTCTGTCTCCAGACTGTGAGGTTCTCAAATGTGTTTGTTTCCACACACGCTGGCCAAAGTACAAAAAGTGTTGAGATTCCAAGCTTGTCTGTCGCACCTGCCATAGGAATGTAAAACGCTGCTGCCAGCTGTACTGCATGGCAAATGATTCCCTTCCAACTTCCTGATCATACAACCGCACAAGGCAAACAAATCCTGCACTCAGACAGATATAGACAAGAAAGAATGCAAATCTGTCCTGTCTAGAAGTCATTCCATTTATATCAACACACAGTAATATTGTTGAATTATGATTTTTTTTTGTTAATGTGGGCGTTTGATGTGTTTAATAATTGCATTCCATCAAGAACAGCCTTTACATTGGCATGTTCTCAGCCTAGTTTCTGGTAGTTTTTGAAATCTGATCAGTTACACACAAGCATAAACACATTGACATAATGGACTTTCAGTTAAGTGGTGCTCAAGAAGATTTGGAAAGCTGACAACTCAACAAAGAGCAGATGATGTTTCTCCTTCCACCACTATCACTCAGACAGTGTTGAGGTCAAGTCTGCACCTGCTTGTACAACTGTTGCCCCTATCAAGATGAAGCAGTCCACAGAAGGATTTTCAGGACACAAGGCTGTTAGATGCTATCCTCCAACAACATAGAACACACAGTCAGAACCTTTTTTCCCGAAGATGGAAAATTCAAATACGAGAGGGCAGAGCTTCAAGGTGAGGGGGGCGTGGTTTAAAGGAGATGTACGGAGCACATCTTTTTACACAGCAGGTGGTGAATGCCTGGAACATGCTGCCAGGGGTGGTGGTTTTGGCAGATACCATAGATTTTTTGATAGGCATACAGCGCATTCAGAAAGTATTCAGACCCCTTCACTTTTTCCACATTTTGTTACATTACAGCCTTATTCTAAAATGGATTAAATTCATTTTTTTAATCATCAATCCACACACATTACCACAGAATGAAGAAGCAAAAACAGGCGTTTAGAAATTTTTGCAAAGTAATTAAAAATAAATAATTGAAACATCACATTTACTTACATAAGTATTCAGACCCTTTGCTATGACACTCAAAATTGAGCTTAGGTGCATCCTGTTTCCATTGATTATCCTTGAGATGTTTCTACTACTTGATTGGAGTCCACCAGTGGTAAATTAAATTGATTGTACACGATTTGGAAAGGCACACAACTGTCAATATAAGGTCAAACCGGTTGACAGTGCATGTCAGAGCTAAAACTAAGCCATGAAGACAAAGGAATTGTTCCTAGGCCTCTGAGACAGGATTGTGTCGAGACACAGATCTGGGGAAGGGCATAAAACAATTTCTGCAGCATTGCAGGTCCCGAAGAGCATAGTGGCATCTGTCATTCTTAAATGGAACCACCAGGACTCTTCATAGAGCTGGCCTCCTGGCCAAAAGGAGCAATCGGGGGAGATGGGCCTATGTCAGGGAGATGACCAAGAACATCTCAATATCAGTAAAACCAGGGAACTGATTGTGGACTTTGGTAGAAGGATGAGGACCTCCAATCCTGTGGAGAGGGTCAAAAACTTAAAATTCCTGGGCGTGCATATTTCCGAAGATCTTTCCTGGTCCCAGCATACTGATGCAATTATAAAGAAGGCGCATCAGCGACTCTACTTCTGAGAATATTACGGAGATTCGGCATGTCAAGAGGATTCTCCTGAAATTCTAAAGGTGTACAGTAGAGAGCATTCTGACTGGTTGCATCGTGGCCTGGTTCGGCAACTTGAATGTCCAGGAGCGGAAAAGACTACAAAAAGTTGTGACCACAGCCCAGTCCATCACCGGCTTTGACCTCCCCACCATCGGAGGGATTTATCAGTCGCTGCCTCAAAAAGGCAGTCAACATCATCAAAGACCCTCACCATCCTGGCCACACACTCATTTCACCATTGCCATCGGGAAGAAGGTACAGGAGCCTGAGAACTGTAATGTCCAGGTTCAGGAACAGCTTCTTCCCTACAGTCATCAGGCTATTAAACACTACAACAAATAAGCTCTGAATTACAACAGACTATTGAGTATGTGGGCATTTTAAACTTTTTTCTTCTCCCATTATGTACTATGTATACATATTCTGTTGTGCTGCAGCAAGTAAGAATTTCATTATAGACAAAAAACAACACTCGGCCCTTCAAGCCAGCACCGCCATTCAATGTGATCATGGCTGATCATCCCCAATCAGTACCCCGTTCCTGCCTTCTCCCCATATCCCCTGACTGCTATCTTTAAGAGCCCTATCTAGCTCTCACTTGAAAGTATCCAGAGAACTGGCCTCCAGAGAACTGAGGTAGAGAATTCCATAGGCTCACAAATCTGTGTGAAAAAGGGTTTCCTCATCTCCGTTCTAAATGGCTTACCCCTTCTTCTTAAACTGGGGCCCCTGGTTCTGTACTCCCCCAACATCGGGAACATGTTTCCTGCCGCTAGTTTGTCCAAACCCTTTATAATCTTATATGTTTCAATAAGTTCCCTTCTCATCCTAAATTCCAGAGCATACAAGCCCAGCTGCTCCATTCTCTCAGCATATGGCAGTCCCGCCATCCCGGGAATTAACCTTGTAAACCTACGGTGCACTCCCTCAATAGCAAGAATGTTCTTCCTCAAATTAGAGGACAAAAACTGCACACAATGCTCCAGGTGTGGTCTCACTAGGGCCCTGTACAACTGCAGAAGGACCTCTTTGCTCCTATACTCAACTCCTCTTGTTATGATGGTCAACATGCCATTTGCTTTCTTCACTGCCTATACTGTACCTGCATGCTTACATTCACTGACAGATGAACAAGAACCCCCAGATCCTGTTGTACTTCCCCTTTTCCCAACTTGACACCATTTAGATAATAATCTGCCTTCCTGTTTTTGCTACCAAAGTGGATAACCTCACATTTATCCACATTAAACTGTATCTGCCATGCATCTGCCCACTCACCCAACCTGTCCAAGTCATCCTGCAACCTCATAGCATCCTCTGCCACCCAGCTTTGTGTCATTTGCAAATTTGCTAATGTTACTTTAAATCCTTCATCTAAATCATTGATGTATATTGTAAATAGCTGTGGTTCCCCACTAGTCACTGCCTGCCATTCTGAAAGGGACCCGTTAATCCCTACTCTTTGTTTCCTGTCTGCCAACCAATTTTCTATCCATGTCAGCACTCTACCCCCAATAGCATGTGCCCTAATTTTGCCCACTAATCTCCTATGTGGGACCTTATCAAATGCTTTCTGAAAGTTCAGGTACACTACATCCACTGGCTCTCCCTTGTCCATTTTCCTAGTTACATCCTCAAAAAATTCCAGAAGATTAGTCAAGCATGATTTCCCCTTCGTAAATCCATGCTGACTCGGACCGATCATGCTACTGCTATCCACATTCGCCGCTATTTCATCTTTTATGATTGACTCCAGCATCTTCCCCAGCACCGACGTCAGGCTAAGTGGTCTATAATTCCCTGTTTTCTCTCTCCCGCCTTTCTTAAAAAGTGGGATAACATTAGCTATCCTCCAATCCACAGGAACTGATCCTGAGTCTATAGAACATTGGAAAATGAACACCAATGCTTCCACGATTTCTAGAGACCTGGGATGCAGACCATCAGGCCCTGCAGATTTATCAGCCTTCAGTCCCATATGACAATAAAACATTCTTGACTCTCGAACCCAATGGTCACTCTGACAGAGCTCCAGAGTTACTTTGTGGAGATGGGAGAACCTTTCTAGAATTGACAACTATATCTGCAGCACTCCACCAATCAGGCCTTTATGGTAGAGTGGCCAGACGGAAGCCACTCCTCAGTAAAAGGCACATGACAGTCCGCTTGTAGTTTGCCAAAAGGCACCTGAAGGACTCTCAGACCATGAGAAACAAGATTCTCTGGCCTGATGAAACCAAGATTGAACTCTTTGGTCTGAATGCCAAGCGTCATGTCTGGAGGTAACCACGCACCTGTGATCACCTGGCCAATATCGTACCTACGGTGAAGCATGGTGGTGGCAGCATCATGCTGTGGGGATGTTTTTCAGCAGCAGGAACTGGGAGACTAGTCAGTATTGAGGAAAAGATGAACGGAGCAAAGTACAGAGAGATCCTTGATGAAAACCTGGTCCAGAGCATTCTGGACCTCAGACTGGGACAGAGGTTCACCTTCCAACAGGACAACAACCCTAAGCACACAGCCACGGCAATGCAGAAGTGGCTTTGTGACAAGACCTTGAGTGGCCCAGCCAGAGCCTGGACTTAAATCCGAACATCTCTGGAGTGACCTGAAAATAGCTGTGCTTCGACGCTCCCCATTCAACCTGACAGAGCTTGAGTGGGTCTGCTGAAAAGAATGGGAGAAATTGTCCAAATACAGGAGCGCCAAGCTTGTGGCGTCATATCTAAAAAGACTTGAGGTTGTAATCGCTGCCAAAAGTGCCTCAACAAAGTACTGAGTAAAGGGTCTGCTTAAGAAAGAACTGCAGATGCTGGAAAAATCAAAGGTAGACAAAAATGCTGGAGAAACTCATTGGGTGAGGCAGCATCTATGGAGCGAAGGAATAGGTGACGTTTCGGGTCGAGACCCTTCTTCACACTGATGGAGGGTCTGAATACTTATGTAAATGTGATATTTCAGTTATTTCCTTTTAATGACGTTGCAAACATTTCTAAACACCTGTTTTTGTTTTTTTATTATGTGGTATTGTGTGTAGATTGATGATTTTTTTTTTTAAATTAATCAATTTTAGAATAAGCTGTAACATAACAAAATGTGGAAAAAGTGAAGGGGTCTGAATACTTTCTGAATGCACTGTATGGATTTACAGAGAATGGAGGGATATGGATTATGCATATGCAGATAAGAGTTGGTTTTGGCGTCGTTTTTGATGCAGACATTGTTGGCCAAAGGGCCTGTTCTTGAACATAGAAGTGTACACAGCACAGGAACAGGCCCTTTGGTGCAAAATGATGCCAAATGTGAGGCCAGGTTAAACTAACCTCCACCACTTGCAAGATCCATATCACACAACTTCCTGCAGATCCATATGCCTGTCTAAAAGGCTTGAAATGCCACTATTGTATCTGTCTCCACCACCCCCAATAACACATTCCAAGCTTACTGGGTTCAAAGGTGGGTCACTCCCTATAATTGGATGGATTTCAGTTTCAGTTTAGTTTATTCAAGTCAAGTCAAGTCACATTTATTTATATAGCACATTAAAAAACAACTCTCGTTGACCAAAGTGCTTTACATTTGTTATAAGAATAGTATAAACAAACAAACTACATACACACATATATATATAAACAAACAAACTACATACACATATATATATATATATATATATATTATATATATATGTGTGTATGTAGTTTGTTTGTTTATACTATTCTTATAACAAATGTAAAGCACTTTGGTATATCTATATATATATAGATATGTTTTTAGTCTTAACTTAAAGGAGTCGATGGAGGGGGCAGTTCTAATGGGGAGGGGGATGCTGTTCACATGCCGGTCGTCCCTGAGCTTATGCCTAGACTGCGGGACATTCAGCAACCCCGAGTCGGCCGATCTGAGGGACCTGGAGGTGGTGTAGTGGGTGAGAAGACTTTTGATGTAGGTGGGTGCAAGCCCATTGAGGGCTTTGTAGACATAGAGGAGGATCTTGAAATTTATACGGAACTGCACAGGGAGCCAGTGGAGAGAGGCCAGGATCGGGGTGATGTGGTCCCTTTTTTGGGTGCCCGTCAGGAGTCTCGCTGCGGCGTTTTGGACCAGTTGCAGGCGGGACAGGATTGTCACGTGTACTGAGGTACAGTGAAAAGCTTTTTGTTGCATGCTAACCAGTCAGCGGAAAGACAATACATGATTACAATCAATCCATGTACAGTGTATAGATACATGATAAGGGTATAACCTTCAGTATGAGGTAAAGACAGCAAAGTCCGGTCAAGGACAGTCCAAGGTAGTCCTGACATCAGAGGTAGATGGTAGTTCAGCACTGCTCTGGACGTGGTAGGATGATTCAGTTGCCTGATAACATCTGGGAAGAAACTGCCTGAATCTGGTGGTGTGCGTGATTAGATTTTATCTAATCTATTTATATCTTCGATAGAAATATATGAGTTGTCACATGACTGCAGGACGCTGGTGAGGTCACACTTTGGGTATTGTGTTCTATTTTGGTCAGCCTGCTATAGCTAAGATGCCATTAAGCTGGAAAGAGTGGAGAGACAATTTATGAGGGTGCAGCCAGGACTCAGGGGCTGAGCTATAGGGAGCCTTGCTGGCAGTCCCCAATTAGCCCATTCAAAGATCGGGTTGGAATTCTGGACAGCATTAGTCAGGTCAGGTCAGATCGAATCGGTGCACAATTTGTCTCATGTTAAAGGTCATGGGTTATCATTAGTTATCATAAAATACCTGTGATTTTGCTCATAAATTTTGAAAGAATCACTGAACACTGATCCGAGAGGAAATCAGATTAGACAAACCTTTGTTATGGTTGGGAAGAAAACATTTTCTTAGGCCAGCGATTTAAATTCTTTATTTATTTACTTAACCACATGTCACTGATGTATATTCAAACATTTATTTTCTTCAAAGTCTCAAAATGCTTTCTAGTTGCTGATGTCTTTTGAAATTGGGATACGGGCTATGTTAGAACTTCTTTTTTTACTTGCTGGCACCTTGCAGAGATGGCCTCTAAAATGGTGAGACGTACAGACTGTTATCTTTGGAATTCTCAGCCAGCATTGCCAATTGCTTCTCATGTGGGAGGGAAGGACATCAGATGTGAAAATGTTATTCAGACACAAGGAAAAATTAAAGTCATAAATAACTTTAGATGGATCACATGCAGGCAGAATCGACCACATGCAGGCTTTGGAGATTAAGGGCCTGTCCCACTTTCACGATTTAATTCAAAACCTCTGCCGAGTTTAAAGGACCTAAAAAATAAATCAAGATCGTGGTAATCTACGAACTCCTACGACCTTCCATGACTATGTTCACAAACTCCTACGAGTATGTCTACGAATTCCCACGACTATTTCGATGCCCTCCTTACGAGTAAAAAGTTGCAATTTCTTTCATCCCGACCATTTTTTTAACTCGTGGACATTTCTCATCGGGCTGTAAAAAACGTCCCGACTTACCTGATGCCACGAGTACCTACGGCTGGCATAACGAGCCGCTACGATATATCTACAAACTCCTACGACCTCCTCCGGACTCGTTACGAACATTCTGCGAGTTTGAATCAAGGGGGAAACCCGGGAGAATTTGTGAATAACTCGTGAAAGTGGGACAGGCCCTTAACATAGCACCATGTTTGGCACAGATACTGTGGGCGAGAGAGCTTGTTTGTGTGCTGTGCTGTTCCATGTTCTATATTAGATCCAATATTACCAAAACGGTGTGGGAGCTTGTATTATAAGGTGTGAGATTCCCAGGATTGTTGTTTCTGATGAGACAAGGGGCTGCAAAAGCTGCTTCTCGGTGAAGTGAGACACAAGATGGAATTGGAATGGGAAGTTGTGTTACAGCTACTCAAGGCGCTGGTAAGGCCACATTTGGCACACTGTGTACAGTTCCAATTGTTCTGCGATTTGAAAGGTGCCATTAATGTGGACAGGGTGCAAAAAAAATGTAAGGGATGTTACTGAGTCTGGAAGGTTTGAG
The DNA here is from genome assembly GCA_035221665.1 of Okamejei kenojei. Lineage (NCBI taxonomy): Eukaryota > Metazoa > Chordata > Chondrichthyes > Rajiformes > Rajidae > Okamejei > Okamejei kenojei. Next base: position 93,676,726 of record CM069137.1, read on the forward strand.
TTGTAAGGTGTTTTTGCCCCTCTAGCATAGAAGGCTGAGGAGTGGCCTTATAGAGGTACATAACATCTTGAGCGGCATAGATAAAGCACATTTTGTACCCCATGGTAGGGGAGTCAAAAACAAGAAGGCATAGGTTTAAGATGAATGGGGAAAGATTTGTAAGGAACCCGATGGGCAACTTATTTTTTTACACAAATGGTGGTATGTACGTGCAGTTAACTGCCAAAGGAAGTTTCTATTGGAATCAAGGGATATGGGATAGAAAGATAGACGCAAAAGGCTGGTGAGAAAGAGGGATATAGAACAAATGAATGAAAGATGTGCAAAAAGGTATCGATGATAAAGGAAACAGGCTATTGTTCGTTGTGGCAAGGTGAAAATGAGTTACAGACAATGAGACTCAACAAGACAGCTTTGACGCTAGTACCAATGACTTGGGTTGGGGAGGGGTGGACAGAGAGGGGATGCATGGGTTACTATATTCATACTGTCTATATTTCTTGTTTACCTTTCCCCTGATTCTCAGTCTGAATAAGGGTCTCGATGCAAAACGTCACCTATTCCTTTTCTCCAGCGATGCTGTGGAATCAAGGGATATGGGGAAAAGGCAGGCACGGGTTATTGATTGGGGACGATCAGCCATGATTTGCAATGAATGGCGGTGCTGGCTCGATGGGCCGAATGGCCTCCTCCTGCACCTATTGTCTATGTTTCTATGAAGTGGTAGAGATGGGTAGAACAATGGCATTTAAAATAAATTTGGACAGTAACATGCATGGAAAAGGTTTGGACTGAAATGGGCCAGGCACAGACAGGCGAGGTTGGTTCATTTAAGCAGCTTGATTGGCATGGGTAAATTTGGCTGAAGCCTGTATTTCCGTGATGTATAACTTGATCAAACTGCTGTATATTCTGCAGAATCAACTTTTCTACGGTCTATATATCAGAAACTCTACCTTGAAAACCAAATGGATCATCATTTGGAGACCACTCTTGCCTGGATATTTTCCTGCAATGTTATGTGACGACAAGTTGAAAAGATTGGCTCCAGTTTCTGTGCAGAGAGCATGAACCAACATTTCTTTTCCAACTCCAGAGGGTCCGGCCAGCATCAACGACTTCACCAAAGGGGCTTTCTCATGGACAGCTTGGGAACCTGCAAAATAATTCAGGATATTAACTGGGAAACTGTACTCGATAGAAATACGTTCAGCTTGATGTTCAGTGCTGTTCCAGCCATTAAATCATGGGTTTTTTTACATTAAAATCTGGACTAAAATGAAGAAATTGTAATCTAATTGAGGCATTTAGAATAATAAAGAAATTGGGTAGATAACTATAATCTATCTCCTCTGGCAGAGGCTGTAGAACACCATGGCAAACACAAAAAGCTGGAGGAACTGAGCGGGACAGGCAGCAGCTCTGGAGAGGAGGAATGGGTGACATTATGGGTCGGGTCCTCCAGTCTGAAGAAAGGTCTCGACCCGAAACATCATCCATTCCTTCTCTCCAGCGATGCTGCCTGTCCCGTTGAGTTACTCAAGCTTTTTGTGTCTATCTTCGGTGTAAACCAGCATCTGCAGTTCCTTCCTACACAGCAAATACAATTGACCAGGTTGGAGGACTCTTATCAATAAGAGTGGGGATTTCAATGTCATAGTTTAGACTCCTCTTTTAAGGAAATAACATTATATCTAGATTCACAAAGGGAGGATTGGTTTGTGAAGCTAGTTCTGAGGAAATAATTGATATTTTAGTTCTACTAATGCTGAAGAAATTGGAGATTATAGAAGTATGAAAACGCACACCTCCAGATTCAATGAAACAGTTTCTTCCCATCTGTTCTCAGGCAACTGAACCATCCTACCCAACTAGAGAGCAGTCCTGAACAACTACCACATTGGTGACCCTCGGACTATCTTTGAGCGGACTTTACTGGCTTGATCTTGGGCTTCACATCATTCGTGTTAGTCCCTTTATCATGAATCTATCTGTACACTGTGAAAGGCTTGATTGTAATCATCTATTGGCTTTCCGCTGACTGGTTAGCAAACAACAAAAGCTTTTCACTGTACCTCAGTACACATGATAATAAACTAAACTAAACTTTGATTTGGCACGACCTAGTTGTTTAAGATTAGATAAATAAACAGTCTCATGTGTGTCATTTGAGCAGTACTAATGTGACTGTGTATGCATTTGTCAAATTGAAATGTAGTTCCATGTTGACACAGTATAAATAGTCATGGAGAGTCATAGAGGTGGAAACAGGCCCTTCGGCCCAACTTGCCCATGTTGTCCGAGATTCACCATCTACAATAGTCCTTCCTGTCTGTGTTTGGACCATATCCCCCTAAACCTTTCCAATCCATGTACCTGTATAAATATTTTTTCCCTTATCAGTGATGATCAACAATGTGGGCAGCACAAAGCCGCAAGGATAGAGCTGCTGTCTGTGTGAGTTTGTGCGTTCTCTAGCATAGGGGGGGGTCCCATAGCAGGGTGACACAAACTGAACACTCCAAGTGTGTCCTCAGCACCTACTGACCACGTTATTCCACATTTAAGAATTAAACCGCATCAAGCTCTCGTTATCAGGCTCTTACCCAAGGGAAGAATCCCATACAATGTGATCAGTTGCTTCACATCCGAGAGAGAAGGCATTGGCTCGATATCTGTTTGCCGGAGGGTGGTCCCCAGGTAGTTGTATTCACCTATACAGGAAACAAGAACTTAGCAATTAATAATGAAAATTAAGTGCAAGAAATCAACTCATCAGCTTGTCATGAGAGCATCATGCATTCCTTGAGTTGTTATTTGAAAATGCTGTGGGATCGTTATACGGCACTGGGCCTGTACTCGCTGGAGTTTAGAAGGTCGAGGGGGGACCTCATTGAAATTTACAGAATAATGAAAGACATAGATAGAGTGGATGTGGAGAGGATGTTTCCACTGGTGGGAGAGTCTACGACTAGAGGTCAGTGGCCTCAGAATTAAAAGGCGTTCTTTTAGAAAGGAGGTGAGGAGGAATTTCTTTAGTCAGAGGACAGTTAATCTGTGGAACTCATTGCCACAGAGGGCTGTGGAGGCCGTCAGTAGATGTTTTTAAGGCAGAGATAGACAAATTCTTCATAGAAACATAAAAACATAGAAAATAGGTGCAGGAGGAGGGCATTCGGCCCTTCGAGACAGCACCGCCATTCATTGTGATCATGGCTGATCGTCCCCAATCAATAACCTGTGCCTGCCTTCTCGCCATATCCCTTGTTTCCACTAGCCCCTAGAGCTCTATCTAACTCTCTCTTAAATCCATCCAGTAATTTGGCCTCCACTGCCCTCTGTGGCAGGGAATTCCATAAATTCACAACTGTCTGGGTGGAAAGTCTTTTCTCACCTCAGTCTTAAATGACCTCCCCTTTATTCTAAGACTGTGGCCCCTGGTTCTGGACTCGCCCAACTCCAGCTTGTCCATTCCTTTTATAATTTTATATGTTTCTATAAGATATCCCCTCATCCTTCTAAACTCCAGTGAATACAAGCCTAGTCTTTTCAATCTTTCCTCATATGACAGTCCCGCCATCCCAGGGAACAATCTCATGAACCTACGCTGCACTGCCTCAATCACAAGGATGTCCTTACTCAAATTAGGAGACCAAAACTGTACACAATACTCCAGATGTGGTCTCACCAGAGCCCTATACAACTGCAGACGAACCTCTTTAGTCCTATACTGAAATCCTCTAGTTATGAAGGCCGACATTCCATTGGTTTTCTTCGCTGCCTGCTGTACCTGCATGCCAACTTTCAGTGACCGGTGTACAAGGACACCCAGGTCTCGCTGCACCTCCCCCTTACCTAACCTAACCCCATTGAGGTAATAATCTGCCCCCTTGTTTTAGATGCCAAAGTGGATAACCTCACATTTATCTATATTATACTGCATCTGCCATGCAGCTGCCCATTCACTCAACCTGTCCAGGTCACCCTGCAACCTCCTAACATCCTCTTCACAGTTCACACTGCCACCCAGCTTTGTGTCATCCGCAAACTTGCTAGTGTTGCTCCTAATTCCCTCTTCCAAATCATTAATATATACGGTAAACAGTTGCGGCCCCAACACCGAGCCTTGTGGCATTCCACTCGCCACTGCCTGCCATTCTGAAAAGGACCCGTTCACTCCTACTCTTTGCTTCCTGTCTGCCAACCAATTTTCTATCCATGTCAACACCCTACCCCCAATACCACGTGCTCTAATTTTAGTCACCAGTCTCCCGTGCGGGACCTTATCAAAGGCTTTCTGAAAGTCTAGATACACTACATCCACTGGCACCCCTTCATCCATTTCATCCTCAAAAAATATCCTGAAGATTAGTCAAGCATGATTTCCCTTTCATAAATCCATGTTGACTTGGACTAATCCTTTTACTGCTATCCAAATGCTCCATTATTACCTCTTTAATAATTGACTCCAGCATCTTTCCCACCACCGAAGTCAGGCTAACTGGTCTGTAATTTCCCGTTTTCTCTCTCGCTCCTTTCTTGAAAAGTGGGATAACATTAGCTATCCTCCAATCCACAGGAACTGATCCTGAATCTATTGAACATTGGAAAATGATCACCAATGCATCCACTATTTCTAGAGCCACCTCTCTGAGGACCCTGGGATGCAGACCATTAGGCCCAGGGGATTTATCATCCTTCAGTCCCATTAGCCTACCCAATACTATTTCTCGCCTAATGACATTTTTTTTCAATTCCTCTATCCCCTTAGATCCTCTGTCCTCCAGTACATCTGGGAGATTGTTTGTGTTCTCCTTAGTGAAGACAGATCCGAAGTACCTGTTCTACTCTTCTGCCATTTCCTTGTTCACCATAATAATTTCACCCGTGTCTGCCTTCAAGGGACCCACATTTGACTTTGCTACTCTTTTTCCCTTAACATATCTAAATAAGCTTTTACTGTCCTTTTTTATATTCCTGGCCAGCTTCCCTTCGTACTTCATCTTTTCAGCCCGTATTGTCCGTTTGTTTCCCTCTGTTGTCCTATGAAAGTTTCCCAATCCTCTGGCTTCCGGCTACTCTTTGCTGTGTTATAAATCTTTTCTTTTAGTTTTATTCAATCCCTGACTTCTCTTGTGAGCCATGGTTGCCTCCTACTCCCCTTAGAATCTTTCTTCTTTTTTGGAATGAAATGATGCTGCGTCTTCCGGATTATGTCCAGAAATTCCTGCCATTGCTGTTCCACCGTCATTCCTGCTAGGATCCCTTTCCAGTCTACCTTGGCCAGCTCCCCTCTCATGCCTTCATAGTCACCTTTTTCAACTGCATCATTGCCACTTCTGATTTAACCTTCTCCTTCTCAAATTGCAGATTAAAACTAATCATATTATGATCACTACCTCCAAGCGGTTCCTTTATCTCGAGTTCTCTTTATCATATCTGGTTCATTGGACAACACTAAATTCAGAATTGCCTTTTCTCTGGTCGGCTCCATTACAAGCTGCTCTAAGAATCCATCTTGGAGGCACTCTACAAACTCTCTTTCTTGGGGTCCTGAACCAACTGATTATCCCAGTCTACCTGCATATTGAAATCCCCCATCACCACAGTGGCATTACCTTTGTTACATGCCAGTTTTAACTCCTGCTGCAACTTATACCCTACATCCGGGTTACTATTTGGGGGTCTGTAGATAACACCAATTAGTGTCTTCTTGCCTTTACAATTCCTCAACTCAATCCACAGTGACTCTACCTCGTCAGTCCCTATGTCTTCTCTCGCAAGGGACTGAATTCCATCCCTCACCAGCAGAGCTAGGCCCCCCTCCTCTGCCCACCTGCCTGTCCTTTCTATAGGATGTATAACCCTGAATATTAAGTTCCCAGGCCCGATCCTCCTGCAGCCACGTCTCAGTAATCTCCGCGTCATTTCTACCAACCTCAAACTGAATGGGTGTCAAGGATTTGGGGGAGAAGGCAGGAAAATGAGATTCAGATTCAGAGATCAGCCATGATTGAATGGCAGACTAGACGCGATGGGCCGAATGGCCTAATTTACTGCTATAACTTGTGAGCTATATTCCCCCTTTTTCTTTGTGGATAAAGGCATGAAGACAGGGGGAGTTGGGGCAATTAAGGGGGCTATCTTGAGGATAGTCCTTGTTATGCTCGAGCAGGTGCTGGAAATCCTAAAGCGTATGATGGTAGATAACTCTCTCAGACCCAATCAGATATATCGGTGGATACTGTGGGAAATGAGAGAACAAATTACAGGAGCCCTGGCCAACATATGAAACATTGGAAACTTGTGAGGTGCCAGAAGACTGGAGGATGGTTAATGTTGTGCCTCTGTTTAAGAAGGGCTGCAAGGAAAAGACTAGGAACTATCGATCAGTGAGCCTAAAGTCTGAGATAGGAAAGTTACTTCTGTATATCTTCTGAGGGACAAGATATACAAACATCTGTTTAAAAACAGGGACTGAATAGGAATAGTCAGCATGGTTTTGTACGTGGGAGATTGTATCTTACAAATCTCACACACCAGGGACAATTTTTACTTTTACCAAGCCAATTAACCTACATACCTGTACATCTTTGGAGTGTGGAAGGAAACCGATGATCTCGGAGAAAACCCTCGCAGGTCATGGGGAGAGCGTGCAAACTCCGTACAGGTAAGCACCCATAGTCTGGATCGGACCCGGGTCTACGGCGCTGCAAGGGCTGTAAGGCAGCAACTCTACCGCTGCGCCACCTTGCCGCCCAGTTTTATGTTTGATATTTGATATTTTCTTTTTTTTAAATTTTTTGAATTTATTTTTTTTTGTTAGAAGTACAGTAGTGTGGTACCTAAGTACCTCGTACATACATACATACACATTACCATTCTTGTACAACTTCGTATTTTTAATTTAATAATAAAAGAGCAGTGAAAGAAAAAAGGGAAATAACGAGTATCGAGATAGATACACAAGCAAGTAGAAACAGATAACGAAAGAGACAGAGATAAGAAGCCAAGAAGATTGAAAGAAAAAGAGAAAGTAGAGAGACAAGAAATTAGGAGAGATATACCTATTTCTTATCTTTACCCATCGGTCACCCAGTTCTGAACCATTTAATTTCTAAGGTTATGTTATGTTGCACCATATGCTTGTAAAAAGTCGAGAAAAGGAGACCAAGTCTTTAAGAATGGTCTACTTTGCCTAGTAGGAGGAATCTCATTTCTTCAAGATGTAGTGTTTCCAACATATTTGAAATCCACATTTTGAACGTTGGCGTGGTTGCGTTTTTCCAGAATTTGAGTATAAGTTTTTTTGCTGTTATTCTGGGAACAAGATTCTGATGGTCTACCTTCTCAATGCCTTGCAAAACTTTTATATACGTCTATCGGGTTTCCCCGGAGGAAACAACCCAAGTCTGTCCATCCTCTCGCTGTAAAAAAATCCCCCCTAATCCATTCATCATTCCAGTAAACCTCTTTTGCACTCTATATAAAGCCTCCACATCCTTCTGGAAATCGGTCGGCCAGAATTGCAAAACTCCAAATGCCTCCCCTGGTTGTACCAGAGGCCTGTGACTTTCTTGATTAGTACAGGTGTCAGTGGTTATGGGGAGAAGGCAGGAGAATGGGGTTAGGAGGGAGAGATAGATCAGACAATAGGTGGAGTAGGCCATACGGCCCTTCGAGCCAGCACTGCCATTCAATGTGATTATGGCTGATCATCCCTAATCATTCCCCCGTTCCTGCCTTCTCCCCATATACCCTGACTCCGCTATCTTTAAGAGCCCTATCTAGCTCTCTCTTGAAAGCATCCAGAGAACCTGCCTCCACAGACTCACAACAGTGTGAGAAAAAGTGTTTCTTCGTCACCGTTCTAAATGGCTTACCCCTTATTCTTAAACTGCGGCTCCTGGTTCTGGACTCCAACATCGGGAACATGTTTCCTGCCTCTAGCGTGTCCAAACACTTAACAATCTTATATGTTTCAATAAGATACCCTCTCATCCTTCTAAACTCCACAGTGTACAAGCCCAGCCGCTTCATTCTCTCAGCATATGACAGTCCCGCCATCCTGGGAATTAACCTTGTAAACCTACGCTGCACTCCCTCAATAGCAAGAATGTCCTTCCTCAAATTAGGGGACCAAAACTGCACACAATACTCCAGGTGTGGTCTCACTAGAGCTCTGTACAACTGCAGAAGGACATCTTTGCTCCTATACTCGACTCCTCTTGATATAAATATCAGCCATGATTGAATTGCAGAGTAGACTTGATGGGCCGAATGACCTAATTCTACTCCTATCACTTATGTGAAGACAGTGAAGAAAGCAAATGGTATGTTAGCATTCATAGCGAAAGGATTTGAGTATAGGAGCAGGGAGGTTCTACTGCAGTTCTACAGGGTATTGGTGAGACCATACCTGGAGTATTGCGTACAGTTTTGGTCTCCAAATCTGAGGAAAGACATTCTTGCCATAGAGGGGCTACAGAGAAGGTTCACCAGACTGATTCCTGGGATGTCAGGACTTTCATATGAGGAAAGACTGGATAGACTTGGCTTGTATTCGCTAGAATTTAGAAGACTGAGGGGGGAATCTTATAGAAACTTACAAAATTCTTAAGGGGTTGGATAGGCTAGATGCAGGAAGATTGTTCCCGATGTTACCGAGATGAGGAAAACATTTTTCACAGTGGTGAGTCTCTGGAATTCTCTGCCACAGAAGGTAGTTGAGGCCAGTTCATTGGCTATATTTAAGAGGGAGTTAGATGTGGCCCTTGTGGATCAGGGGGTATGGAGAGAAGGCAGGTACAGGATACTGAGTTGGATGATCAGCCATGATCATATTGAATGACGGTGCAGGCTCAAAGGGCCGAATGGCCTACTCCTGCACCTATTTTCTATGTTTCTATGTCCTTGTGACTACTGGGGTGCCTCAGGGTTCAGTGCTGGGTCCATTACTGTTTGTCATCTATATCAATGATTTGGATGAGAATGTACAAGGCATAAATAGTAGGTTTGCAGATGATGTTAAAGTGGGCGTTACTGCACAAGGGAAAATCGGCCAAACTCACTGCAAAGATAATGGTCCCCGTCCAGTGCAAGGTAGGTTTTTATTATACAGAGGGTGATGGGTGCCTGAAATGCACAGCTGGGGGCAAATATGATAGTGGCATCTCAAGACTTTTGGATAGGCACATGGAGGTATATAGATTATGTGCAGGCAGATAAGAGTTGGTTTTGGCATCATCTTTAGCAGAGGCATTATGGGCTGAAAGGCATGTTCCTGTGCTTCTTTGTCTCGAACCTTTGATTCCTTCCGCCAAGCCAATTATGAATCTAATTGCCAGCTTGTCTTGGACCCCATGCACTCTAATCTTCCAGACTAATTTATCATGCGAGAATATGTCAAAGACCTTGCTAATGTCCTTGGCGGCAATTTCCACTGCTTTGCTCCCATCAATCCTCTTGGTGACCTCTTTTTAAAAAAGTACGATTTCTCACACACAAAGCCATGTTGACTATCTCCTAAAGCAGTACGCACCTATCCAAATGCTTCTTGATCCTGTCCCTTTGAATCCTTTCCAAAAGATTTCACACCACTGACGTTAGGTTTACTCAGGTAGACACAAAAAAAAGATGGAGTAACTCAGCGCGACAGGCTGCTTCTCTGGAGAGAAGGAATGGATGATGTTTTGGATCGTGACCCTTCTACAGACCTGGAGTTTCCTTGCTATCCTCAGCAAATACAGATGAGGAATATTCATTTAATATCTCCATCATCCCTTGCGGCTCATACAGGTGACAATGCTGATTATAGTGTGGAAACAGGCTCTATCAGTCGACGCTGATTACCGATCACCCGTACACTAGTTCTATCTGACGCCCCGGCGACAATTTAAAAAAAAGCCAATTAACCTGCAAATCTGCACGTTTTTGGAATGTGGGTGGAAACGGGAGGACCCGGAGAAAATCCATGTGGTCACAAGGAGAACGCACAAACTCCATACGGGCAGTGTCCATAGCCTGGATCTAACCAGGGTCTCTGGTGCTGTAAGACAGCAACTCTTATCGCTGCTCCATGGTACCTCCCTGATCTTTAAGAGATAATGGGCGCAAACTGCTGGAGGGTCAAGCAACATCTCTGGAGTACATGGATCGGTGACGTTTTGGGTTGGGTCCCTTCTTCAGACTCCATCATCGCCTATCCGTATTCTCCAGATATTCTGCCTGATTTGCTGTGTTACTCCAGCACTTTATGTCTTTGTTTGCATATGAGCATCTACAGTTCCTTGTTTCTGATCTATAAGAGGATTCATTATTTACCTAGCCACACTTTTACTCGTAATAGACCTGCAGAATCTCTCAGGAGTTTCCTTAAACTTGCCTTGCAACTCAATTTCCTTTCATCTTTTTGCCCTTCTAATTTGCCTTCTTAAGTCAAGTTTATTTGTCACATACACATACAAGATGTACAGTGAAATGAACAGAACAGAACCAGTATTTACATTTTCAAAAATGCAAATAGTATTTACGCCCTGGTGAGATCAGAGTTTACAGTCTTTATGGCCTGTGGGGTGAAACTCCGTCTCAGCCTCTCTGTTTTCGCTGCGTGACAGCGGAGGCGTTTGCCTGACCCCAGCAGCTGGAACATTACATTGCTGGGGTGCTAGGGGTCCTCTATAATCCTGCAGGCTCTGGATCTACACCTCCTGGCGGGTAGGTCCTGCAGGGGGGAGGGAGGGGGAGGGAGGGGGGGGGGGGGAGTGTAGTTCCCGTGGCGTCCACATTTTGCTTGATCCCAACTGCATCTACCTGATATATGCCTCCTTTTTCCTACCACAGCCTCAACATCTTTTGTTATTCAGAGTTATCTGAACTTGCCAGCTTTGACCCTCAGCCTGATAGGAACATGCAACCCTTGTACTCTTAATATCTCACTTTTGAAATCCTCCCATTTACCAGCCATGCTCATACCTGCAAACAGACTTTCCTGATTGACCTCTGCAAGTTTTGCTTAATGCCTCCAAAATTGGCCTTACCCCAACTAAGACATTACTATGGGCCAGTCCTATCTTTCTCCATAACTAATTAAAAACTCACAGAATTATGGTCACTGGGCTCAAAGTACTTCCCCTATTGACGCTTTGTCACTTGCCCTGAGGAGGTCCACTGTTGCGATCTGTCTATCTATTGATTAAGGAACATTTTTTGGACACATTTAACAAATTCCACCCCTTCCAAGGCCTTTAAACTATGGGAGATCCAGTCAATGTCAGGGAAGTTGAAATCTCCCACTAATACCACCCTATCATTTATATAACTAACTGCAATCTCCATGCACATCAGCTCCTCTGATTCATGCTGACTATAGGGTGGCCTATAACACGACAATCAAAGTGATCATTGCCTGCCTGTTTCTAAGTTCTACCCATAAAGACGTCCAAGAATATCACCTCTGAGTGCTTCAGTTATGAGCTCCCTGATCAGAAACATAACCTCTCCTCTGTGACATGCAGCTCTCTCTATACCATGGATCACTTAGCTACTGGTCATGCACTGCTAAGATAGACACAAAATGCTGGAATACCTCAGCGGGACAGGCAGCATCTCTGGAAAGATGGAATGGGTGACGTTTCGGGTCGAGCCCCTTCTTCAGACTGAGGAAGTTAGAAGCAGGGTCCTGACCCGAAATGTCACCTATCTAGGGATGCTACCTGTCCCGCTGAGTTACTCCAGCATTTTGTGTCCATCTTCGGTGTAAACCAGCATCTGCAATTCCTTCCCACACAGTCATGTGCTCCTTTCAGCCATGTTTCTGTAAGGCTATAATATTCCAGTTCAACGAGACAATCAACATGCTAATTTTGTCCGCCATGTTTGTTCAGCCTCTATCATTGAAATAAATAATTTAAACCACCAGTAATCCCTCTCTCTTTGCCTGCCAGTCTGCTAATCTTGCTCGCAGTGAGTGAATTAATTGCCCCCAATTTCTCATCTGGCATCTGCATACCAGCCCCCCCCCACCCCCGCATTCTAGTTTAAACCCCTCCAGTTCAGGTGCAACCCATCCCTCTAGTGAGGGTCATTCTTAAAATGTTACATGAGATAATTATATGGGTAGATAAAAATGCTGGAGAAACTCAGCGGGTGAGGCAGCATCCGTGGAGCGAAGGAAATAGGCAACGTTTCGGATCAAGACCCTTCTTCCTCATTATATAATTATATAATGCCTTGAAATGAAAGGTTACCTGTTCTGCTTAAACTTATCATTTACAAAACCCTTTTGTAAAAAATAGAAACAATTTCTTCTTACCTTTAAAGTCAGAAAGTTGGACATTCTTTGGCTGTATGAGCAGACCTTCGTTCACTAGTTCCTCAAAGAGAGAATCAATTGTCCTGCAGGAGTTGTACGTCAACGTTAGTGCATGTACACATCTAGGTTATAATTGCTAGGTTATAACACATCTAGGTTATAATTCCAATCCCTTTGTCCATTAATTGTCTCTAATTTGCTATTCTTTATATTATAATTATTTTGTGCAAGTAAAATAGGCTAATAGCCCTGTCCCACGGTACGAGTTCATTCCAAGAGCTCTCCCGAGTTTAAAAAAAATCAAACTCGGTAAGCACGGAGAATGAATGTAGCGGGTACGTCGGAGCTCCGGGACATAGAAACATAGAAATTAGGTGCAGGAGCAGGCCATTCGGCCCTTCGAGCCTGCACCGCCATTCAATATGATCATGGCTGATCATCCAATTCAGTATCCTGTACCTGCCTTCTCTCCATACCCCCTGATCCCTTCAGCCACGTCTCTTACCGGCTCGTAACGCTAACGGCAGATACCCGGGAAGACTCGCTAATATCAGGTAAGCTCGGGAAGACTCGTGAAGATTTTTCAACATGTTGAAAAATGTCCACGAGAGCCCCGAGTACCGACGAGTAGCCATTACCGCGAATCAGGGCAAACTCGGGAGAGCTCTTGGAATGAAGTCGTACCGTGGGACAGGGGTTTGACTTAAGTGGTGAGAAAGACGTTGCATGATTTTTTTAGTGTAATGGACCAAACGACGCCGTTAAGTATTGCAGCACCAATGAACCTGCAACCTGTCCCTCAACCTCCTCCCTCACCTCCATTCAGGGACCCCAGCAGTCCTTCCAGGTGAGACAGAGGTTTACGTGTACCTTGTCTAACCTCGTCTACTGCATCTGGTGTTCGCAATGTGGCCGCCTGTACATCGGCGAGACCAGGCGTGGACTTGGCGAGGGTTTCGCGCAGCACTTGCAAGAGTTCTGCCAAGGCCTGCTGGATCACCCGGTTGCTAAGTTTTTTAGCTCTTCTTCCCATTCCCTCACTGACCTTTCAGTCCTGGGCCTCCTCCATTGGCGGAGTGAGGCCTCACCCAGACCGGTGGAACAATGCCTCGTGTTCCGTTTGGGTAGCTTACGCCCCAAAGGTATGATCATGGAATTCTCTACTTTTAGATAACCACAAAACCCTCCACCTCTCCCTTCTCCCCTGCCCTTTCCATCTCCTCTGTCCTCTGCCCAGCTGCCTCGTACCTATTCCTCCCCTCCCCTTCCATCTCCTACCTCTAGCTTCACAATTCGCAACTCTTCAATCCTTTTCTCTCACACCTTCTGTCGTTTCATCTCTGGCGTTTGTCCGCCATCTGTCTATCAAAAGCGCCCCTCACCTGTGTCAATCTATTACCACACTGCGGCGGCGTGACTCACGTTGCAGCGGCCCCTACAGCCTGTCTGTCTTTTTCTTTTTTTTTTGTCTAGTTAAATGTAGTTGTTTGTGTTTTTTTGGTACTGTTACTAACTGTGTATATGTGGGGGGGGTGGGGGGGGGGGGGGGAGGGGGAGGGGAAACTTTTAAAATCTCTTCTCCGCACGGGAGACCCGACTTTTTCCCTGTCAGGTCTCCGTTGTCGTTGGGGCCTAGCACCGTGGAGCGGCCTCCGACCGGGACGACCTGGGGGCTCCAGTCACGGAGCCTGCGGAGCTGCGGACTTACCATCGTGGGGCTGGCCGGCCTCAGAGTGTGTGGAGCGGTGGTGGCTCGCTGCTGCGGCCCGACCCCGGAGCTCCAGCTCGAGCTCCAGCTGTGGCCCGAATCCATCTGCAGATTACTGCCGGTGGACTGTGATAACGGGAGCTCGCGGGTCCAGGTGAGAGACTGCTTCCCGGAGCTCCGCAACACAACGTCTCCCTCCCGTGTCACGGGGTTGGAACGACCCGGAGCGAGGCCGTACATCGCCCGGCGCGGTTTTAAATGGCCGCGGGACATTCCAGCGCCCGCCGGGAGCTCCAACTTTGTGACTTTTGGGCCTGGAGCGGGGCCGTACATCGCCCGGCGCGGCCTCAATGGCCGTGGGACTTAACATCGCCCGCCTGGGGCTTCGACATCGGGAGAGAAATGGTGCGGGGAAGAGAGAAGAACTTTGCCTTCCATCACAGTGAGGAGGAGATTCACTGTGATGGATGTTTGTGTGAATTGAATTGTTTGTGTGTTTTTTTATGAATTGTTCTATTTGTATGGCTTGTAGAAACGGAGTTTCGTTTGAGCCTCTCTGAGGTTCGAACGACAAGTAATAAAATCTAATCTAATCTAATCTAACCTGCCAGTCGCTATCCTGCCCCATCTCTTTTCCAGCTTTCTTCTCCCCAATAAACACAAATCTAGAGAAGGTTCCCAACACAAAACGTCACTTATGCATGTTCTCAAGAGATGCTGTCTGACCGGCTAAGTTACTCCAGCACTTTGTGTCTTTTTTGTAAAAACAAGCATCCACAGTTCTTGGTATTTACATTCGCCAGCATGTTAGATGACCTTGCAGACTTGGCTTACAAGGAGAGACTGGATAGACTTTTTTTCCTTGGCACGTAGGAGACTGGGGGTTACCCTTATTGAGGGACATGGATAAAGTAAGTGCTCACAGTGTTTTTCCAGTGCAGAGGATTCTCAAACTAGAGGGCATTGGCTTAAGATGAGAAGGAAGAGATTTAAGAGGGACCTCAGGAGCAATAATTTCACCCAGCGGATACTCCATATCCGCTTATCCACTTTGGCAGCAAAAACAAAGCGGCAGATTATTACCTCAATGGGGTTAGGTTAGGTAAGGGGGAGGTACAGCGAGACCTGGCTGTCCTTGTACACCAGTCACTGAAGGTTGGCGTGCAGGTACAGCAGGCAGTGAAGAAAGCTAATGGAATGTTGGCCTTCATAACGAGAGGATTTCAGTATAGGAGTAAAGAGGTTCTTCTGCAGTTGTACAGGGCTCTGGTGAGACCACATCTGGAGTATTGTGTACAGTTTTGGTCTCTTAATTGGAGGAAGGACATCCTTGTGATTGAGGCAGTGCAGCGTAGGTTCACGAGATTGATCCCTGGGATGGCGGCGCTGTCATAAGAGGAAAGATTGAAAAGACTAGGCTTGTATTCACTGGAGTTTAGGATGAGGGGGGATCTTATAGAAACATTTAAAATTATAAAAGGACTGGACAAACTAGATGCAGGAAAAATGTTCCCAATGTTGGGCGAGTCCAAAACCAGGGGCCACAGTCTTAGAATAAAGGGGAGGCCATTTAAGACAGAGGTGCGAAAAAACTTTTTCACCCAGAGAGTTGTGAATATGTGGAATTCCTTGCCACAGAGGGCAGTGGAGGCCAAGTCACTGGATGGATTTAAGAGAGAGTTAGATAGAGCTCAAGGGGCTAGTGGAATCAAGGGATATGTTGAGAAGGCAGGCACGGTTTATTGATTGGGGACGATCAGCCATGATCACAATGAATGGCGGTGCTGGCTCGAAGGGCCGAATGGCCTCCTCCTGCACCTATTTTCTCTATTTCTATGCAACGAGCTGCCAGAGGAATCTTTTGAAGCGAATACAATTACATTTTTCAAAAGACATTTGGACAGGAAAAATGTAGATGGATATGGACAAATGCAGATACTGTAGATGGGACTAGCTCAGAATGCCTTGGATTGTATGGAAAGGTGGAAAGGGGCCTGTTTCCTTGCTGTATGTAAAGCTCTAAGACTATAACTGCATTTTTGTATCTGGAATTTTTAAACTTTGAAATTATATGTTTGAGATTAGTCTCTTTTCTGCTTGTGGAATATTTCTTGACAAGGCAAGATTTCATTCGATCGCTACCTGTTAGCAGTCAAATCTTTTTCTTTCTTTTTCTTCTTTCCTTTCTTCGATTTTTTCTGCAGAAAAAACAGAAAAAGAATAAACTATCAACATTTTAAATTGTTCTCGTCAAATAACTTTGGTTTCAAATGAGCAAAGTGATCTATTCTTGATTAATTTCTTAATTAATGTCATAAATCAATGTAATCAAATGTTTAATTAGTATGGGTGTCAGGGGTTAGGGGGAGAAGGCAGGAGAATGGGGTTAGGAGGGAGAGATCAACCATGATTGAATGGCGGAGTAGACTTGATGGGCCGAATGGCCTAATTCTGCTCCTATCACATGACCTTATGAAGATAGACAAAAATGCTGGAGAAACTCAGCGGGTGAGGCAGCATCTATGGAGCGAAGGAATAGGTGACGTTTCGGCTCATGACCCTTCTTCAGACTGATGTGGGGGTGGAGCGGGAAAAAGAAAGGAAGAGGCGGAGACAGTGGGGTGCGGGAGAGCTGGGAAGGGAAGGGGAAGTTGTGAGAAAGCAGGGACTACCTGAAATTGGAGAAGTCAATGTTCATACCGCTGGGGTGTAAACTACCAAAGTGAAATATGAGATGCTGCTCCACCAATTTGCGGTGGGACTTACTCTGGCCATGGTAAGGGTGGAAGGTGAGGACAAGGGGGACTCTGTCCTTGTTACGGGGGGGGGGGGGGGGGGGGGGGGGGGGGGGGTGGGAGGGGAGGGGGGGGGGGGGGGGGGGGGGGGGGGTGGGGGGGGGTTGGGGGGGGGGGGGGGGGGGGGGGGGGGGGGGGGGGGGGGGGGGGGGGGGGGGGGGGGGGGGGGGGGGGGGGGGGGGGGGGGGGGGGGGGGGGGGGGGGGGGGGGGGGGGGGTGTTGGGAGTGAGAGTGGGAGCTACGGGATATAGAGGAGACCCTGGTGAGTGCCAGGAATCTCCTACTCCCAATTTCTCCGTCAACCGCTAACGCCGCCGCATCTGCACACAGGATGAGTGTTCCAGGGCATCTGAGATGTCCTCATTCTTTCGGGAACGGGGGTTCCCTTCTTTGACTAAAGATGAGGCTCTCACCAGGGTCTCTCCTATACCCTGTAACTCTGTCTCTAATTTCCCCATATTATCCCCCAACTCGTTAACAAGGGACAAGAGTCCCCCTAGTCTCACCTCCACTAAGAATACTCCCAACCAGCCGTCACATATTACATACAACAGATAATCCTCCGACATTTTCGCCACCTCCAACGGGATCCCACTACTGGCCACTGGAATCTCCTCCCCATTCGGCTTTCCGCAGAGACCGCTCCCTCCGCAACTCCTTGGTCAATTTGTCCCTTCCCACCCAAACCACCCCCTCAATCCCGGTACTTCCCTTGCAACCACAGGAAAAGCTACACTTTATTTACCTTCCCTTTCCCCCACCTTACCACCCCCTCGACTCCATTCAAGGACCCAAGCAGTCTTTCCAGGTGAGGCAGAGGTACACCTGCACCTCATCTGTTGCATCCGCTGTTCTAGGTGCCAACTGCTCTACATCGGCGAGACCAAGTGCAGACATGGTACGACGATCGCTTCTCCAACACCTCCGCTCAGTTCACATTAAACCAACATGATCTCCGGTGGCTCATAAAACAATACACCCCCCTTCCATTCCGAATCCGACCATTCAGTCTGGTCCTGGGCCTCATCCATTGCCAGAGTGAGTCCCACCACAATTGGAGGAGAGCACCACCTCATATTATTGCTTTCGGTAGTTCTCACCCCAGCAGTTATGAGCATTGACATGCCTTACCCCAATTTCAGGTAGTCCCTGCTTTCTCCTCCCTTCCCCTCCCCTACGGAGATCCCAGCTCTCACACAGCCCCACTGTCTTTCCTTTTCTTCTTCCCCCCTTTTCTTCTTTCTTCCCGCCCCCCCCCTCCCACCTCCCTCCCAAAAAATAAACAAATCCCAGGACATCAGTCTGAAGAAGGGTCTCGACCCGAAACGTCGTCTATTCCTTCTCTCCATAGATGCTGCCTCACCCGCTGAGTTTCTCCAGCATTTTTGGCTACCTTCAATTTTCCCAGCATCTGCAGTTCTTTCTTATACATGACCATGTGATCACCTCATGTTTTACATATTAAAGCTTATAGTGTTTATTGACATGGAAATCAATGCCGAAGGTATGACAGTGCGGAATTACAAGAATGACCTGGCAGCTGATGAGTATTAGGATAAAATTCTACTTTGTGAAATTCCACATTATGACTACATTTAATATTTAAATTATGACTACATAAATATTTAAAATAATCCCTTTGCTTGCACATAATCTGTATCTTTCTATCAGCTGGTAGTTTATCTCTGTATCTAAATGCATTTTATACATCATAAAGACATAGAGACACGACACTTGGGTGTCTCCATGTCCATGTCAACCAAATCAGCATACTGGGCTAGTCCCATTTGCCTGCATTTGGCCCATAGCCCTACAAACACTTTGTATCCATATATCTGTCCAAATATGGAGGAAGGAACTGCAGATGCTGGTTTATACCAAAGATAGACACAAAATGCTGGCGTAATGGGTGATGACCCAAAACGTCACCCATTCCTTTTCTCCAGAGATGCTGCCTATCCCATTGAGTCACTACAGCATTTTGTATCTATCTTCTGTCCAAACATCTTAAAAGGCGTAACTATATTCGCTACGAGAGCTTCTTATGGCAGATCGCTCCAGTATCTCAAAGAGTACATAGAAACATAGAAAATAGGTGCAGGAGGAGGCCATTCGGTCTTCCAGCTAGCACCGCCATTCAGTGTGATCATGGCTGATGATCCCCAATCGATAACCCGTGCCTACCTTCTCCCCATATACCTTGATTCCACCAGCCCCTAGAGCTCTATCTAACTCTCTCTTAAATCCATCCAGTGATGTTGGCCCCACTCCCCCACTGCCCTCTGTGGCAGGGAAATTCCACAAATTCACAACTCTCTGGGTGAAAACGATTTTCCACGCAGACTTTATCTCACCTCAGTCCTAAATGGCCTCCCTTTATTCTAAGACTGTGGCCCCTGGTTCTGGACTCACCCAACATTGGGAACAATTTTCCTGCATCTAGCCTATCCAGTCCTTTTTATAATTTTATATGTTTCTATAAGATTCCCCCTTATCCTTCTAAACTCCAGTGAATACAAGCCTAGTCTTTTCAATCTTTCCTCATATGACAGTCCTGCCATCCCAGGGATCAATCTCATGAACCTATCGCTGCACTGCCTCAATCACAAGGATGTCCTTCCTCAAATTAGGAGACCAAAACTGTACACAATACTCTAGATGTGGTCTTACCAGAGCCCTATACAACTGCAGAAGAACCTCTCTACTCCTATGCTGAAATCCTCTTGTTATGAAGGACTGACTTTGAGTGGAAAATGTATACCTAAGGTCCCTCTTAAATCTTTCTCCTCTCACCTTAAGCCTATGGTCTCTAGACATAGAAACATAGAAATTAGGTGCAGGAGTAGGCCATTCGGCCCTTCGAGCCTGCACCGCCATTCAATATGATCATGGCTGATCATCCAACTCAGTATCCCGTACCTGCCTTCTCTCCATACCCTCTGATCCCCTTAGCCACAAGGGCCACATCTAACTCCCTCTTAAATATAGCCAATGAACTGGCCTCAACTACCCTCTGTGGCAGAGAGTTCCAGAGACTCACCACTCCCTGTGTGAAAAAAGTATTTCTGATCTCGGTCTTAAGGATTTTCCCCCTTATCCATTAAGCCTGTGACCCCATGTCCTGGACTTCCCAACATCTGGGAACAATCTCTTCCTGCATCTAGCCTGTCTCCCAATCCCCTTATAAGGAACTTTTGTAAGTTTCTATAAGATCCCCTCTCAATCTCCTAAATTCTAGAGAGTATAACGAGTCTATCCAGTCTTTCTTCATAAGACAGTCTGACATCCCCGGAATCAGTCTGGTGAACCTTCTCTGCACTCCCTCTATGGCAATAATGTCCTTCCTCAGATTTGGAGACCAAAACTGTACGCAATACTCCAGGTGTGGTCTCACCAAGACCCTGTACAGAGCTGAAGTAGAACCTCCTGCTCCTATACTCAAATCCTTTTGCTATGAAAGCTAACATACCATTCGCTTTTTTCACTGCCTGCTGCACCCGCATGCATTCCACTTTCAATGAACTGGTGTACCATGACACCCAAGGTCTCTGGCTGCATCTCCCCTTTTCCTATCGGCCACGATTTAGATAATAGTCTGCTTTCCTGTTTTTGCACACAAAGTGGATAAACCTCACATTTATCCACATTATACTGCATCTGCCCAAACAATTTGCCCACTCACCCAGCCTATATCCAAGTCACCTTGCAGTCTCCTAGCAACCTCCTCACAGCTAACCACTAACACTGACCCCCCAGCTTAGTGTCATCAGCCCAACTTGGAGATAGTGCCTTCAATTCACCTCATCCAGATCATTAATATATATTGTAAATAGCTGGGGTCCCAGCACTGAGCTTGCGGTACCCCACTAGTCACTGCCTGCCATTGTGTAAAAGGACCCGTTTACTCCTACTCTTTGCTTCCTGTGTGCCAGCCCAGTTCTCTATTCCACATCAATACTGAACCCCTAATGCTCGTATTGCTTTAAATTTGTATACTAATCTCTTATGTGGACCTTGTCGGTAAAGCCTTCTGGAAGCCCAGATATACACATCATCCACTGGTTCTCCCTTATCCCACGCTACTAGTTACATTCTCGGAAAAAATTCCACAAGATTCGTCAGGAGTCATGATTTATGTTTCGTAAATCCATGCTGACTTTGTCCGCAATGATTTCACCACTTTCCAAATGTGCTGCTATCCCATCTTTAATAACTGACTCTAACAGTTTCCCACTACCGATGTTAGACTAACTGGTCTGTAATTCCCGTTTTCTCTCTCCCTCCTTAAAAGAGGGGTTACGTTTGCTACCAGCAATCCTCAAGAACTACTCCAGAATCTAAAGAGTTTTGAAAGATTATCACAATGCATCCACTATTTCCTGCGTTACTTCCTTATGTACTCTGGGATGCAGCCCTATCTGCCTGGGGGATTTATCGGCCTTTAATCTATTCAATTTACCCAACACCACTTCCCGACTAACCTGGATTTTCACTCAATTCCTCCTTTGACCCGTATGGGTCCCGCTATTTCCGGCAGATTATTTATGTCTTCCTTAGTGAAGTACGGAACCAAGTAGTTATTTCAATTGGTCGCCATATTCCTTGTTGCCCCATGATCAACTCACCTGGTTGTTCTGACTGCAAGGGACCTACATTTGTTTTAACTAATCTCTTTCTCTTCACATATCTATAAAAACTTTGGCAGTCAGTTTTTATGTTCCCTCCCGTTTTCTTTCATATAATCTATTTTTCCTTTCCTAATTAAGCCTTTTTGTCCTCCTCTGCTGGTCTCTGAATTTCTCCAGTCTCTTGGTATGCTGCTTTTTCTGGCTACTTTGTACGCATCATCCTTTGCTTTGATACTATCCTGAATTTCCTTGTTATCCACGGATGCACTACCTTTCCCCGATTTATTCTTTTGCCAAACTGGGATGAACATTTTTGTAGTTCATCCTTGCAGTCTTTAAATGTCTTCCATTGTATATCACCGTCACCCTTTTAGAATTAATTGCCAGTCAATCTTGGCCCAATTACGTCTCATACCTCAAGTTACCTTTCTTTAGTGTTCAGAAACCATTGTTTAGGAATTAACAATGTCACTCTCCATCCTAATGAAGAATCAACCAGTTTATGGTCATCTCTTGCCCTTCCTCATTTATCAAAACCCAGTCTAAATAGCCGAGCTCTCTCTACTAGACCTAGACTTTAGACTAGAAGCTAGTATTCTCTACCCAAGTAGAAACGACTGTGAGCTTTCAATTTATCCATCCCTCTCAGTCTTTAGCCTCCTACATTTGAAAGAAAATTGTCCAGCTATTCTACAGCCTTTCCTGTAATCAGCCCCCAGGTCCAGTAACTTTCCTGATGAATTCCTGTGCAAAACTTTCAACTCTTTAATGGACATCCTTCTTATAGATGAGCGACCAGTATTGAACAGAACAGATGTTTATGATCGTTTTGGGATTCAGAGGCTGAAGGCTTATTTTCATGCTACATTCTCTAAAAACTAAACGAATAAAAATAAAATCTGAAAATTACAGACGTAGATAATCCACAGGACAATCTTAAAGTGGCACTGTCCATAAAATGTGGCTGGAATTGTCTGATTTCTTTTCTTGATAGATATTGATGCCCCAGCAATGTAATTGCAATCCTCCCTCTTAAGCTGTCACCTCTGATACTGGGATGCGTGCCAGCTTTTTATATGTATTATACCCTCTATACATTGGGACCCGTATCTAGGTTTCATCATGGATTTACTCATTTCATGTTTAAGGGCATGGTTTCCCAGAACAAACCAATCAGGGATCTTTTTTAATAGCGGGATATTCATCTCTAACCTTCAAGTCATGGCCGTCCACTTAGGCGATTTTTTTCGGCAACAGACGACGACTGTCATCTCGTAGCAGGCGCCGGAAAAAAAGCGTCGACTAGACCACCCTACGACAAAAATCTCGTAATGTCTACAAGAACCAACCACATTTGTTGTGTTCAAGCTCGGTAGGCTACCGACAAACCGGCGACCCATAGGGACGTCCACTCTACGACAACTACGTCACCGCCAAAAGGTAAGACAATTTCAGTCGCGGTAACTGTCGTAGGTATCGCCAATGGAATTCACCGAAGTCAGCACCGGCGACAAACCAACGTCAATTGGCGACAACCTACGACAGCTGCTTACGTCAGGAGAAGTCAGGAAGAAGTCTAAGTATGCTCATTGGCATCAAGCCATACTCTTGACGTAAAAGTTTGAAACATTTCAAATTCCAGCGGCGACAGAAAAAACGCTACGATTTCTTTGGCGACTGAAGGGACTACTCACTACCATACAGGCGACCATGTGTGCGGACAGCCTAGCGCCTGCAGTCACCTACAAAATTGCCCCAAGTGGGGAAAGGGGCATAAGCACTTGCATTCCCTCTCTCTCCATTCCTCCGCCCTACTCAAACGTAGCCGAAACGCCAATAACCAAAAGGGTGAGACACCTAAATGCAAACTACCCGAAAGGCCGATCAGACCAAAAAGCCAAAATAACAGGACATGACGTCGCCGGGGGGGTGGGCTGTCAGGATTAGGTCAGAACCCCCGCGGTCTCCACTTCACTGGCGGTGGAGGAAGGGAGCGGTCGGGTCATTTTCCCACACAAGCCATAGGTAACTGGGCAATCTGAACCGGCGGACCAAGTTGGTAAGCGGCGAAGGGAGTGCATCTCGGGTCAGCCCCCACTCTCCCACGGGCCCGCGGCCGACCCTCGCCTTGTCTTCCCCGTGCGGCCACACTGATGTGTGGCCGTGTGTTGGCAGCGCCGGTGGAGCAGAGGTGTGGAAGGCTGGTCTCCGCCCACCCCAGAGTCACTGACCGAGATGCGCCACCATCGGGACCCCAAACCCCACACCAGGGTGATTCGCCCCCCACCCCCCCCCCGACCCCGGACCGGGACCCACACACGGTGGTTAGTGATTCCCCCACCATACTGACAACCACACCGAGTGATTCACCCCACACCCCGGCCGCGGGGACAGACTCATACTCACAGCATGGTCGACACAAGGTCCTAGGAGGTCTTTGTAACTCTCCTTCATGCTCGAGGTAGTCCCGCGTACTTGAGGCCTCAGCTAGGTCGCGTTGTATTGTTCAACATGCTGAAAAAATGCCCTCGAGTCAAAAAAGGTCGCCATGGAAAAAATAGATTTTTTTTACTCATAGCTTTAGTCGTAGTAGGTCGGCATGTTAGTCGTAGTAAATCGAGGATAGTCGAAGGTAATCGAAGGTAGTTGAAGATAGTCGTAGATAATCTTCTTCATAGTCGAGGTCGATTCGAAGGAGATCGAGAAGGACGGGTCATCTTCACTCTCCACTATTCGGGTGTCCAATTTTCCCAAAGTTAGTCATAGCCAGTCGTAGCTAGTCGAAGCTGGTCTTCCACATAGTCGAAGGAGGTCTTCAACATGACACTTTTTCAAACTCTCCTGAACTCTTCTAAACTCGGCAATTAGGTCGCTGTTGCAGTGGGACAGCCCTTAAGGCAGCAACTTTACCGCTGCACCACGTGGCCGCCAATTTCTGCTCATTTGAAATGTTATATAGAAAAACAGATAGATCTAAGTCGCGTGCCTCGAATTAAAAATATATCAAAATTCATCCTTTTGAGTTATTTAATCGCTTCATAATTTTCATTCATCATCATTGTTAAGCATAACACTGTTTCTCTTTTTGTTATTCTCCTTTATAGAGTTACGTGTGGATATGGCTCTTCAGCCCAACTCGCCAACACAATGTCCAGCTACCTAGTCCCACTTGCTTGCGCTTGTTTCCATATTTTCCGAGCCTGTCCTATCCATGTACCAGTCCACTGTTTCTTAAACGTTGGGACCAGTCCTGCTCAACTACCTCTCTGGCAGCTTGCTCAATTACGGCCCACCCCCACCTTTGTGGGAAATAATACCCCTCGTGTTTGTGTATTAAACTTTTCCCCTTCACTTGAACCTATGTTCTCTGCGTCTCGATTCCCACTACTTGGGCCAAGAGACTTGTGCTTTCACCGATCAATTCCTCTATGATTTTGT
Organism: Okamejei kenojei; assembly: GCA_035221665.1. NCBI lineage: Eukaryota > Metazoa > Chordata > Chondrichthyes > Rajiformes > Rajidae > Okamejei > Okamejei kenojei. Next base: position 93,701,608 of record CM069137.1, read on the forward strand.
TAGAGGCATGACTCGTTGCATGAAGGGACGGTGGTTATCAGAGAGTGGATGCGTATTGTGCTCTGAATGCAGATTATAGTCGGGGGATGTAAGGCAACCCTCCTCTACCGCTGCACACTGTGCATCCTTTCTCGGAGATGAAGCCTGTTCTTTCTAAGTTTCCAGAACTTTGTGCCAGGTTTATCCAACCTTCTCCTTGTAGCTGAAAATGTTTTAACTTTACTATTACGCATTCTGATAAATCTTTTTGTATTTGGGGGCAAACCAGAACTGCACGCAAAATGCAGCGAACTAAATAAATTGGCACTTGGTCGGTTGAAGACATTGCCATGTCAAAGACATCTTCAGCACTGTTTGTTGCGCCCAATATTTCAGACCACATTACCTTCTTCCCATCTTTCTTTTCCTTTCTTCTTTGTGCTTTTATCCCTGTCCACTGTATTTTACGTTCTTAGCTCTGTTCATGAGTTCATACCCACCTGCAACTCCGTGAAATGAATCAAAATCAGTCCGTTCGGCAACTAAACAGTCCAAGATTTCATGCTGGAGTAACTCAGCGGGTGAGGCAGCATTAAGGAAAGAAGGTACTATTGGTTAACGTTTCGGGGTTTCGAAACCTTTCTTCATTCTTCCATAGAGCTGCCTCACCCATGAGTTTCTCCAAGCATTTTTGACTTACCTTCGATTTTCCTTCTTAAATAGTCTAGATTTCTTTTTCAGCACACATTGATGTGGAATATACAGTGAAATGCAAGCGGGATGTCTCAAAACAAAAATGAATGGTAAAATATAGTGATAAGAAAAATATTTAATTCAATTTTTAATTAATTCCTTTTAATTGACTGTAGGAAGATGAAGACTGGGAAGACCTAACATTCAAAAATCACTGGTACTCTGAATCCTCATCCTTAATAACGGGACTCATAAATCTTTCCAACTGCTGTGGTCAGGATAACCTCACTCCTGCCTGAACTGCAGGTAATATTTACAATTTCCAGTCCTCTGGAACCACTCCTGACTACCTGTGATTCCTTGGGAAATATCACCACTAATGCCTTCCACATTCTAGAGGCCACTCTTTCAGAACCTGGGATGCAGTCCATCTGATCAGGGACTTATCCACCTTCAGCCTTTACAACTTCCTAAGCCACTTTCTCCTTAGTAAGAGAAATCCACTAATTCTGGCCCGTGACCTCACTTGAAATTCTGTGGATTTCTGGCATTTGCTGGTGTTTTCACGGTGAAGGATTGGACTTAAAAAAACGTATTTAATTTCGTCCACATTTTTTCTCCATTACTAATGTTTTTCTTACTAATTAATCATGGTCATTATCCAGCAATCTAGTGTCACTCTTGCCTCTCTTTTTGTCTTTTTATATTCTGTAGAAACTTTTAGCGTCGCAGGGAGTGATACAGTGCGGAGGAGGAAACAGGCCTTTGGCTCAACTTGACATCACGCCAGGCATCTGTTCCTGCCTACCACTAGCCCCACCGCCTCACTTGGTCATATCCCTCCAAAACTGTCCTATCCATGCTACCTGTCTAACTGTTTCTTAAACGTTTTGGATAGTCCGGCCTCTGGCAGCTAGTTTTCAGACACGCACACCCTTTGGTAACGTTGGTTTACAATATATTGTCTTGCTTTCCTTCATATTTCATCTTAACCTCTGTTTCCTTTCTTAAGTATGCTGTTCAGTTCCCAAAACTCCTCCAGGGATATCTTTAATCCAGCTTCCTCTACCTGCCATGCGCATCTGATCATGCCATATTTCTCTCATCGTCCTAGCCATTTTGGATGCCTTTAAAATGTGATAATAGTTCAAGGCACGCATCCAACTTCCAGCTGTTCCTTACACTGCAGATACCTTTTCCAATCAAATATAGAAGCGTCTGTCTCAGACTATCAAAGTTGGTCTAGCCCATTAAGAATTGTAACACTTTGGCCTGTCCTGGGTTTTATCCCGGAAATATATATACAGCGATTTGAACAGCGGTCGCTGGGTCCTTGAAAGCTAGCCCATGTACACTTCAGTCACTTCCCGTCCCAATTTCCTAAGAAAGATCAATCTTTTGGCCCCTCCCCTGTAGGGGCTCTGCATATTGCCCGAGTGGAAACCTTGGCCAAATTCCCACCCGTTAAGCCCTTGGCACACATGACAGTGCAGACTGTGTTGGGAAAGTTTAAAGTCCCATACTTTGACAACTCCGGGAATAGGAGAGGGTGATGCATACCTCACTTAGATGGCTTGCGTTTAACATCTGGTCACACGTGTTGTTGTTTGTATGTCACCAATTTTCATGAGCTGCAACATTATAAAAGATTTTACCAAAGCAGAGGTTTGTAGTGGCACCAACGTGGTGAACATGCAGTTGCATTATTAGACATCACATGGTGATGTACACCAAGCTAGTTTGGTCCGCTAACATACTACGTCATTGCTGCTGCTGCTGAAGAGGGTGTCTGACTCGAGCCTCAGCTACCTGTCGAATATGGTCTCAAGGTGAGATTGCATATGTAGCAGACACAGCCCCCTCGTAACCACTGCCGAGGGGTTCGACCATAAGTGGTTGAACATCGCTGACGCACAGTCTATTTAAATGCTGCAGTCATGGAAAATTGATGAATATATATCCAACAATATGTTGACCAAATGTTTAGCTGCATCTAATTGAGGGTGTTTTCGCCCACTCATTGTTCAAGATCAGGCACCTGGGAACTGACGTTGATGGGTTTCTTTTAATTCATCTACTATGGACTTCTTCAAGTCCCCATTCCTGTAAGGTGCTGCCACATCTCCCAGGCCTTGACTCTCACCCATCAGCTGGATGCCAATTTGCTCCTGTTTATGGACATTCCCACAACACCCTCAGTTCCAACCCCACCTATAACTGGGGATCACAAGCTTAACTCGAACCTTTATTACAATCCAAGACACCTGACCTTTAAGCACTGTGGTCCATCCCATCGACTGCTGTGTCAATAAATAATAGTGTTCAGGTGTAGGCCATTCGGGCCTGTGAGCCAGCACCGACATTCACTGTAAGCATGGCTGTTCATCCACATTCAGTAGCCAGTTTCTGCCTCCTCACTTATCCTGTCTACCGCTATCTCTAAGACAGACCTCCCACATTTGATTGTCAAAAATTATTAATATTTCTCAAAATTCATATTTTTAGATGAAAATTATAATATGTCGCGGCGCCCTATTCGGGGTCCATGTTCACAAATGTAAATTGTGAGAAGTATTTTAAATGCCAAAATGTGAAAAAGGTACTTGTATGCTGGATACATTTATATTCATATGTTAACTTTGATAAACTTGGCAATTTGTTCAACTCAAGGCATAAGGAAACATAACTGGAAGATTTGAGATCTATAATTAGGTAATAAATGGTTGTTTCAATTATAGCACAAAAAAGGATGAGGGAATTTTTGTACGTAATGTATTTCAATTTCAAATTTAAACAATAAAATCTGTTGTAGTTCCAGGTCATCTTTGCAAAATGCATTTCATTTTTTTGATGGGTAATTAGATGATAATTACTATTTCATGGGTATCTGTGGTCTCTTATACCACCAGAATAAAAAAACAATGCAATATTATGTAAACAGTCATTACAAAAGTCTTCTGTACTTTGTTCTATGTTTCGTGTTTGTGAAGAAGTGGAAATGAATTCCACAAGCGAAAACGACGAAAGGGTTATGCATAAATCTGTTTGTTTATAAATTGTAAGTATCTGTGCCTAGTTCTGGTATAATTTACTGAAGGAGCATATCGACTCTTTACTATGGCTAAATTTCTTATTGTTAAATTCAAGCTACTTTAAACATTCAGATAGAATTCAGTATTTAGAATAATATGTTTTATATATTTCTATTCACAAAGGACCAGAGACTCGATTATACACCTGACAAGTGATCCTCGGACAACTACAAGTTATAAGTTGGGTTAGTTGGGATTAGTTTCAAGAGTGCATTGTTTACTTTCTATTCGCAGCCGATTCCCGCTGAGCGGATCGTAGATTATTGATTATTGTATTAAACAGTTAATATTTCGTGGGGGTGATGATTGTTGGGGTCCTACAGAATTTACCTGCATGTTTACAATAGTTTTGGCTCCCGTTGACACATGAAGAGCTGCCAAAAATCCGGGAACAAATCATTCGGGTCTATTTGTTTTTTGTCAAGCCACAGCGATATTCAATCGTTACAAAGAACCTAAAATCAAGCTACAATGCAAAAAGGGGAGGGAAATCACGATCCAGCGAGATCACAGGAACGTTGACCTTTGTGTAAGCGGTGAAAGAACATGGGTGGCAAAATAAGAAACAAAAAGCACTTCGGTGAGGCGGGCAGACGGGGCAAGGAGCGGCGCCCTGCTCCGCGTGTGTGCCCGGCGGCGGCGACCCGCGGGCAGGAGTTTCCAGGAAGAAGCAAGGACACTGCCTTACTCTTCTGAAAAGGCTTGCGCCGCTTACGGCTGGGGTAAATACTGTGGAGTTCATGGTCGTCGTTGACTATACAAAGGAAAAGAGGTGCGGAACCGCTGCTCGTTTGCTCGATCTTCTGCCCGTGGCCCGCATGTCGTGCCGTATGGTGTGAGAGTGAGCGCGCTCGCTTCGCTGCCGTCTTGGTCTCCTTCCTCGCCGGCTGATTCCAGCGCAGGCGTCGGCGGGCCCAGGAGCACCGTTATTAATCCAAAAGATGGGAAGGGAGGCGAGCGAAAGCTTCTTATCTCACTTCTACGTTTTTGGTTGCGCTCTCTCTCTCTCACTCACTCACACACAACCAACGATCACCTTAGGTCTTAGTATGTTTGAACACAAGTCCGCGATTTCTTTTCCTTATTGACGGGAGCGGGGGAAGTGGGCGGGGTTTGCAGAGGTGTCTGCGGCCTAAAAAGCGGGATAGTGGGAGGGTCGGTACATGGTATCGGAAAATGTCAATTTAGCGGGTTAATTAGGTTACAAATCGGAATGGGGGGGAAGGGGATAAAAAGCGGGAGGGATTATCCGCCAAAAGGGGATAGTTGGGAGGTCAGCTAAGAGGCCATTACTCTCTTTGAAAGCATAGAGATTGGCTCACAGTTTAGAGACAGAGAATTCGCAGATTACAACTTTTGGGTGAAAACACGTTTTTCTCATCTCGTTAAAACATATAAATTAAAATACACTGTAAAATCTAAAAAATATTTTCAAATTCACACATTTAACATAAATTACATCATACCAAAACCCCAAAAACTTAAACCACCCAACAAAACCCCACTCTTCACCCTCTTACAAACACCACATTAACCACCATCAACCAAAATTAAACCAAATCGACTATCATCAACCCCTCCCATTTAATACACCTC